>JALXJV020000025.1:22680920-22796891 GCA_024633595.2 Lepomis macrochirus | reverse complement strand
ACAGCAAAGCAGAAGAAAAGGCTGGACTACAAACAAGGTGTTTTCAGTTCAGAGCAGAGTTTTCTGTGGAGGTGGGAACTAACTTTGAGCTTTAATCACTTTGCAAACCTGTTACATGCACCAAAAAGGTTTATAACTCAATAAAGGAGAGGGGAAAAGACAAAAAGCAGAACATGACCTCTTTAAGGACACTGAAGCTTCAGTCCTTCAGTGAATGTAGCCGCTCCTCCATGCATGGTGTGTGTGCTGGGCTGCAGCTTCATGCCTCCATCTAGTGGACTGATAGTAGAAGTCCAGCAGCTGATGGCAGCTTCCTCTGCCTCACACTGCTGTCTGACTGCATTCAGCTGCCACTGATATGAAACAGAAACTAGCAGCCAATCAGTGGAGGAGCAGCTGATCTTTTTCCAGGAGAAATGATGGAAAGGAGGATTTGAGTTGATGTGCAGATGAATGATTTGTGTTTCCTCTCCAGGTGAAAGTGGATGTGAGTTCAGCAGCATGAGTCAGTGTGAGGGACAGAGAGGAGGGAGTCCCTCCCTCTAAAAGCACTCTGTGTGGGGGAACATGACAGCCAGACCAAAGCTCAGAGGTGAGATGAGGATCTCTAACTGTCCAGGACTCAAATCACTCCCACCATCATTATTCACTCTCAAAGCTCTGTGTGTGTTGTGTTGAAGCCCAGAGCAGCAGCAGGGACCAGACTCTGCTGGACCTGGACCTGGACCGGACCCCAGCTGTGTGTCCTTCAGGAGTGACCAGTCAAAGGGTCTTCTTATAACTTTCAAAGGTGGCCGACCGTCTGCTGCAGAGAGGTCAGCTGTTAATCCCATTAAACTCTGACTGATTCATGTTTATCTGTTATTTATCCAGAGAAGTTTTATTAAACCTGTGTGTTTATTTTCAGCATCGTTCTTCTTCACATACATTTATATTCTCCCATCTGAAGCTGCCCAGTAGAAGCAGTAGAAGCAGCAGAAGCAGTAGAAGCAGTAGAAGCAATAGAAGCAGCAGAAGCAGTAGAAGCAGTCTTCAGCTCTTGGCTTCAGTTGAACATTTTCTCCACACACACGTTCTGACTGTTGAGCAGCTCCAAAGCTGACTGCCTTTTACCTTGTGTCTCGTCTCTGTGTGGACAGACATAATGTGAGCTAACTCTTCATGATTCCTCCACAGAGTCCACCAGGAGAGCTCAGAGGTTCCCAGTGGTCAGTCTGCCCAGCAGCATCAAACACACCTGGACTCCATATTTATGGTCTGTACATGTACAACAACTACTTTTCCATCTCTTCTGTTCACAATAATCTCCACACTGCACTTTTTAGACCAGTGGATTGTCAGTCTGTCCAACATGGATCTGATGTTTGGTTCCATGATTTGACTTTGATTGTGTCCTTCATATAATATTCTGTTCCAGCTGCTGGAGGACAACATTGTCACTTTTGTGAAGAACGAGCTGAAGAAGATCCAGAAGGGTCTGAGTTCAGATTACGCAGAATGCTTAGAGAGTCAGAGGGAGGATGAGGAGGTGTTGGACGGTGAGGAGGAAGAGCAGAGGAGAAGCAGCAGAGAGGCATTTCTGAAGATCACACTGCACTTCCTGAGGAGAATGAAGCAGGAGGAGCTGGCTGAGCGTCTGCAGAGCAGTAAGAGGATTTCTCTAAAGATTTAAGCTGCTGGATAAACGGGACATTTACTGATGGCTCAGCAGATGGAGGGAAACATGTTTAAATAAGGAAATGAAACTGTCACATGGACTTTATCAATCACTGATTCATCTGTTGTGTTGTCTCTTCATTCAGGACATCTTGCTGCAGTCTGTCAGCGTAAACTTAAATCTAAGCTGAAGGAGAAGTTCCAGTGTGTGTTTGAGGGGATTGCTAAAGCAGGAAACCCAACCCTTCTGAACCAGATCTACACAGAGCTCTACATCACAGAGGGAGGGACTGCAGAGGTCAATGATGAACATGAGGTCAGACAGATTGAAACAGCATCCAGGAAACCAGACAGACCAGAAACAACCATCAGACAAGAAGACATCTTTAAAGCCTCACCTGGAAGAGATGAACCAATCAGAACAGTGATGACAAAGGGAGTGGCTGGCATTGGGAAAACAGTCTTAACACAGAAGTTCACTCTGGACTGGGCTGAAGACAAAGCCAACCAGGACATACAGTTCACATTTCCATTCACTTTCAGAGAGCTGAATGTGCTGAAAGAGGAAAAGTACAGCTTGGTGGAACTTGTTCATCACTTCTTTACTGAAACCAAAGAAGCAGGAATCTGCAGCTTTGAAGAGTTCCAGGTTGTGTTCATCTTTGACGGTCTGGATGAGTGTCGACTTCCTCTGGACTTCCACAACACTAAGATCCTGACTGATGTTACAGAGTCCACCTCAGTGGATGTGCTACTGAGAAACCTCATCAGGGGGAACCTGCTTCCCTCTGCTCGCCTCTGGATAACCACACGGCCTGCAGCAGCCAATCAGATCCCTCCTGAGTGTGTTGACATGGTGACAGAGGTCAGAGGGTTCACTGACCCACAGAAGGAGGAGTACTTCAGGAAGAGGTTCAGAGATGAGGATCAGGCCAGCAGAATCATCTCCCACATCAAGACCTCACGAAGCCTCCACATCATGTGCCACATCCCAGTCTTCTGCTGGATCACTGCTACAGTTCTGGAGGAGGTGTTGAAGACCAGAGAGGGAGGAGAGCTGCCCAAGACCCTGACTGAGATGTACATCCACTTCCTGGTGGTTCAGTCCAAACTGAAGAACATCAAGTATGATGGAGGAGCTGAGACAGATCCACACTGGACCCCAGAGAGCAGGAAGATGATTGAGTCTCTGGGAAAACTGGCTTTGAGCAGCTGCAGAAAGGAAACCTGATCTTCTATGAATCAGACCTGACAGAGTGTGGCATCGATATCAGAGCAGCCTCAGTGTACTCAGGAGTGTTCACACAGATCTTTAAAGAGGAGAGAGGGCTGTACCAGGACAAGGTGTTCTGCTTCGTCCATCTGAGCGTTCAGGAGTTTCTGGCTGCTCCTCATGTCCATCTGATCTTCATCAACTCTGGTGTCAATCTGCTGGCAGAAGAACAACCAACCTCCCTGCTGTCTAAACTGTTTGGAGACAAATCAACACGTTTCTACCAGAGTGCTGTGGACAAGGCCTTACAGAGTCCAAATGGACACCTGGACTTGTTCCTCCGCTTCCTCCTGTGACTTTCACTGCAGACCAATCAGAATCTCCTACGAGGTCTGCTGACAGAGACAGGAAGTGGCTCAGAGACCCATCAGGTAACAGTCTGGTACATCAAGAAGAAGATCGAAGAGACTCCCTCTGCAGAGAAAAGCATCAATCTGTTCCACTGTCTGAATGAACTGAAGGATCGTTCTCTAGTGGATCAGATCCAACAGTCCCTGAGTTCAGGGAGTCTCTCCACAGATGAACTCTCTCCTGCTCAGTGGTCAGCTCTGGTCTTCATCTTACTGTCATCAGGAAAAGATCTGGACGTGTTTGACCTGAAGAAATACTCTGCTTCAGAGGAGGCTCTTCTGAGGCTGCTGCCAGTGGTCAAAGCCTCCAACAAAGCTCTGTAAGTGGGATTTATTCATCAATAAATACTCTGCTATCTTTCAACTGGAGAAAAAATAAATGTGTTATTACTTGTTTCCTTCCTGTTGTCTCTCCAGACTGAGTGGCTGTAACCTCTCAGAGAGAAGCTGTGAAGCTCTGTCCTCAGTTCTCAGCTCCCAGTCCTCTAGTCTGAGAGAGCTGGACCTGAGTAACAACAACCTGCAGGATTCAGGAGTGAAACTGATGTGTGCTGGACTGGGGAGTCCGCACTGTGAACTGGAAACCCTGAGGTCAGGATTCATTAACCCACTGAGTTGATGACCATCTAAAATCTTATATACATTGGTGAATTAACAGCTAACCTCTGTAGGATTGTTTCTACTGATATGATTTGTCAAGGACTTTTAACTAAACTTCGACAGCAGTGTGTAGACTGAGAACATTCCCATGACTATTCTTTAAATAATTTTCTGTTGTTCATTCTTTTGTTTTTGAATTATTAAATGCCACTCATGATCTTAAAGATGTCTTCTACATTTGTATCTGACACAAAAAAACATCCCGTCTCTCAGAGGGTTTCTATGTGTGTTGGTTTGTGTGTTTGCAGGCTGTCAGGCTGTCTGATCACAGAGGAAGGCTGTACTTCTCTGGCCTCAGCTCTGAACTCCAACCCCTCCCATCTGAGAGAGCTGGACCTGAGCTACAATCATCCAGGAGACTCAGGAGGGAAGCTGCTGTCTGCTGGACTGGAGGATCCACACCGGAGCCTGGACACTCTCAGGTATGAAGAGGCCTGCTGCAGCCACTGACAGTCTGATAGAGGAGGTGTTTTTGGTTGATGGTGGGCAAGAGTGTTATATGAACAATCACACGTGTAAGAGCCTTTTTCCTTTGAACAGAACACTGAGAACATAAAAAGGAGATCTTTGTGCAGGAGGGCTCCAAGGAGAACAACTCCAGGAACGCAAAAATGCCTGTTGGTGTTAATTGATGCAGTTTGGACAGATCGCTGCATGTTAAAGGAACTGTCTGTTAGTCTGAGAAATATCCTTTATTGCCCTCTTACCCGGGATCGAACCAGATTCATCTCTGTACAGACATAAGTCCAGGACATGTTTAGCCTAGCTTAGCAGAGACATTGGAGGCAGGTGTAAACTGCTAGCCTAGCTCCATCAAAAGAGAAAAAATAAACCTTCCAATAACTCCAAAGCAGTTATATTTAGTTAAAACTCTGCTGAAACCTGACGACTACAGGACAGGACTTTGAGATGCTACATTCAAGTGTATTTCTCCAAATGCTGACTGAATGACTATTACTTTGTGTAGAACATTTGTAGAGAACATAGTCTTCACAGCAAACATGGGTTGGAAATATATGAAATGTGCAGAAAAAAGAAAAAAAAGTGTCTCTTTTAGTTCTTGGCAACTTCAGGAACTATTAAAAGATTTACACACAGAAGAGTCATGACAACTTCTCTCAGATATTTGCTTATTTATTTACAATATTTACTATCGCGACTATCTAAAAACAAAAATGCAAAGACAGAGAGACTGAATACAGAAAACCTTTTATGCCTGGCGCGGCGGTGACTGTCCAAAGAAATTAAAATAACTGCAAACTCACTAAAAGTCCTCTCCATCTCAAAGTCCCGGGCTGATTTTCAGTACCAGTACCCCCCTTGTAGCAGCATGAACACACCTGTCAACCCTCCTGTTTTACCCAGGATTCTCCTGGATTTTTACTCTGAAAATGTAAAAGGTTACCAATTACAAGTGTCCCTATTTAAAATGTAACAGTAGCCTAGTTTAACTATTTCAATGACTCTATCAAAGTCATTTAACTGATCACAGTTCATTACTTTTCAAAATGATGAAGAACTTTTTCCAAAGATTGTGTCAGATGCAGTGTAACTGGCAGATAGTGGAGCTGCAAATTTAGACATGAGCACCAATCAGAAGCATCAGAACAGCATCAAACTTTACTAATGAGCTGTTGCTGGAACTGGCAAAGAAAGACACTGTGCACATGACAAACATGCAAAGATTAAACATTATTAAACATATAGCCAAGCTTTTTACAGAAGAGATTCAGATGGAACCCCCGATGTTATCATGAACATTTTCATAACTGAGATTTAAATTTGTAATTAAATTACTGTAACTAGTTACTTCCAACACTTGAAACTGGAATTCAATATTCATAATAGGCCTAAACTAGTGGTAGACGATACAGTAAATGAAAGTGTATTGAATATGCTGAGATTATGCAAGTAATATAGGAATATTTTACTAACAGTCAGTGTTGGGCAAGTGTCACAAGCCAGCTCTTAGCCTGTGACAAAAAGGAGGTGAGACACAACAGATCTGATTTACCTTATCTGATTTATTTTAAAAGTAAAAAAATTGTCAAATAATGAGTGAGGTGTGTGTGTTTATTTTGTCAGGATAAAGCAAAAAGAAAGACACAGGACAAACCCAGTGAGACGCAGGTCTAGGAGGAGAGAGAACAAAAGCCTGATCAGTTCAGGCTGAATAAGCTCTGAAGGTAGAGCGGCACAGGTGATTGGCCAGCCGAGTCAGCCTCCCTGCCTGCAGCCTCCTGCAAGAGAAGGAAGCAGGAAGGGGAGGGGGCGCAATACAAGTTACTCAGAAAATGGAATAAGTTACTAGTTACTCCTTTAAAAATAATAATATTACTTTATTTACTGCTGGGTGATAAAAGGAAGTTGTTATGTTACTCGTTAAGTTAATATGTTACTTTCACTTCCTATCCCCTACCTTTTACTTTTCTTTAGCTTCTCGGCTAACAGCTGACTTGAATAACATCAGGTCCGGTGTCACTGACCTGCCACCCAGTCGCAAATTCACGCCAAGGATGGTGCGTTCAGTAGCGCAGTAATGCAGCCTTGGATTAGGAACTGTAGTAATGTTTTGGAAATAGTAATCTGTTACACTACTAGTTACTGGGAAAATGAGTAAATGTAAAATGAGAAAAGTAATATTAGTACAGTTCCTGCCCAACTCTGCGAACAGTAGCCTAGCTATGAAATGAGTTTGAACTTCATGTTAGAATTAGTGGTGGGCCGTTATCGGTGTTAACGTGCTGCGTTAACGTGAGACTGTTATCGGGCGACAAAAAAAATATCGCCGTTAATCTATTCTCAAAGTTGGGTTGGGAGCTGGGTCTATACTACGCAAGCTATGATGGCTTTCACCTTGATATTTTAGCGCCGAATTGCACTGTAGGGGGCGGGAACAAGTCTTCGAACTTGTGTGTCTGCCTACTGTGAAATTACCACATCAAACGTGACGTGCTAACATGGATGCAGCTGTTGCTGTGTTTTATTTACCTCGGAGGGCGGAGCTGGGAATGACGTCACACCCGAGTTGACGGCGTTCCAGTTACAACCTCGCTCGGCCAGCTGTTTGTTTACAACTAGCCAGGTTAGTTATTGATACGCCGGTTGATTAAAAAACGCATTGTGCGGTATTTCCTCACACTAACTGTAGCAACACGTCCACAGACAGCTGTTGGACAGCACTTTGTGTACGAACATTTCTGAAGCCGCCGGTGTTGTGCCGAATTCTGCCTGCCTGCCGAGAATCGCATGCACCTCGCGGGTGCTAACGGTCATCTATGCTGAGAAAAGAGGTGGATGCAAATCTCGGCAGGGAGCCTACAAAATCTGATCTGCCGAATTATGCATCCACCTCTTTAGGTCCTTCTCAGACACTTTGCTGTGCTCATTGATCAAACAGCTTTATCGCCACATATATGTACTGAATGTCAAGGAATGGTCCTTCTAGCCTACTAAGTGTATTAAAATATTAAAGACTCTAAACATTCATAAAATATATACTTCAAATCAATTTATCACCATTGATGAAGTCCACAAAGAATTTTACAGCATTTAAAAGCATTATTTGGAGGTGCATGCAATTCTCGGCAGGCAGGCAAAACTCGGCACAACACCTGGTTTGCACCTTGTGCAATGCGGAATTAGTTTACTGTAGGAGTTCTTCCAGTCTCAAGTACCACCTAAACGCAAAGCACATTACACGCTACACACAAGTACATCTTATTGAACATGATTTATTTTCATCACCAATTATCATAGTAGAACAGCTTTCTCAAGCAGTTTGTGATGCATTTTGGAAACAGGAGATGAGCCGCTGGTCTAATGCGTCACCTGGCTTGAAACCCGGCTTGAAACCCGTTCGCACACATATTCTGAATGCCTTCGGCAGAATTCAAATGAGCCATTTTAATCTAGATTAATTTCAAGATTAATCTAGATTAATCTAGATTAAAAAAATAATCTATCCCCACCCCTAGTTAGAATATTATACTAATAGAAATAATTTATAGTCCACAGATTCTGTGCAACCAAATAAAGATTTTTATTAACAATGACATAATAGTGACATATGAAAGTCAATCAGCAACAGAAACTAGTTCCTTTAAAAAGAGAAAGCAAGCAGGTAACAAGATTGAAGTGAAAGCAGAAGAGTGAAAGAGTTTGAAGCCCCTCCCTCCTCTGAGGGAGTAAGCAGGAGCATACAGCTCCACACTGCTGTCTGACTGCTCCACTGACTCCTCTCTAGTCGACCTACTTATTCTCTCGGTGGGATGAGAGGAATGTAATGTCCATGTTTGATGCTGCTCTGACCCCCCTCCTCCTTTCAGGGTGGAGCCTGCTGGAGTCCGATGGTTGAGACCAGGTCTGAGGAAGTGTAAGTGTGTTTTTCATTTGATTCATGAAAACAAAGCAGCACACATTCAACCATTTTCGGACTGTGACATCACTCATTCAAAGCTCTTATGTCATCATCAAGGTGTCAATCAATGAACAGATGATAGATCAATATCTGCAGCTGGATTGTGTCTTGTTCTCTCATCAGATTCCTGTCAACTCACAATCGACACAAACACAGTACAACAGGAAGGCGTCACGTGAGGAGGAGGTTCTGCCATATCCTGATCATCCAGACAGGTTTGACTGCTGGCCGCAGCTGCTGTGTAGAGATGGTCTGACTGGTCGCTGTTACTGGGAGGTCGAGTGGAGAGGACACATTAATATATCAATGAGTTACAGAGCGATCAGAAGGAGAGGAGGCAGTAAAGACTGTGTGTTTGGATGGAATGATCAGTCCTGGAGTCTGAGCTGCTCTGTTGATGGTTACTCTGTCTGGCACAATAACAAAGAAACTTTCACCTCCTTCCCCTCTGTCTCTAACAGAGTAGCAGTGTATGTGGACTGTCCTGCTGGCTCTCTGTCCTTCTACAGAGTCTCCTCTGACACACTGATCCACCTCCACACCTTCAACACCACATTCACTGAACCTCTTTATCCTGGATTTGCATTCTGGTTTAGTTCTGCTTCCTCAGTGTCTCTGTGTTCTGTGCAGGAGGGAGAGTCTCCTCCTGGTAGAGAACAGATCAGTTGAGTCTGTACAGGATCACAGAAATCTGCTTCGTTATGAACCATCGGAACATCTCAGGTCATCTGGGATCAGGTCTGCTTTCTGTCCCCAGAGTCAAAACTAAACAAGGAGAAGCAGCGTTCAGTTATTATGCTCCGTATATTTGGAACAAACTCCCAGATAACTGCAGGTCTGCTGAAACAGTCAGTTCTTTTAAATTAAGACTGAAGACCTTTCTTTTTACCACTGCTTTTAATTAAATGTTTAAGATTTTTCTTTTTAATGATAACTTACACTGCACTTTAATTTTTACTGTTACTGTTGTTTTCTTCTTTGTTTATAGGTTTTTGCACTGTAACTTTAATCATATTTTATGTTGCTTTTCCCTATTGCTTTTATGTTTTATGTAAAGCACTTTGAATTACCATGTTGTTGAAATGTGCTATACAAATTAACTTGTATATTAGATTTTTTTTATCCAGCCATTTAAAGATGGAAGCTCTGATCATTAAATGGTGGAAATGCCGTTGACTTGTACCTTCTGTCATGTGTTGCTTTGAATTCTGGCTCTTGTTCCAATAAAAGCAGAATGTTACTGTGAGTGTGTTTGTTGTCTTTCTCCGCTCAGGACTGCTGACACCATTCAGCTGGGAGATACAGTATATGGCTTGTATCGCCTTGTTGGCTATATACGTTTGTGGGCGCCGTTGTCCATAAAGAAATGCTTTTCCCAGTTTGGTGTAGAAGAAGTTATCCTGCACAGAGCCTAGACTTAAAACCCATCCAACACCTCTGACCGTGAGCCAGACCTGAGCCCCATCCGACACCTCTAACTGTGAGCCAGACCTGATCACCAGCATCAGTGTTGGACCTGCAACATGTTTTAAGGGGTTTAAAGGTTCAAAAGTGGTTTGCTGTTTGTCTCTGGTCAAGAGCTTTTAAGGTGTTGTTTTTTTATGGTTTTATGGTCTTTAAGGTGGTATTTAGATATATGGTGGTATTAGTATGTTTAATATTTTTGAAGGTGGTTTAAAATGTATAGGTGGTTTGAATGTTTGTTGCAGATTTAAAGTTTTTTAGGTGGATATGGTTTCTGTCTGTGTGTCCCAGCTGGATCCAGACCATTCTGGCTTGCACTGGGCGTGGGTGAGTGTCTTGGTGTAGGTCAAAGTTCATCATACTAGAAGGCGGGATTAGAAGAAGAAGACAATTACATAAAGTAATGGCGCAGCAGAAGCAGCAGGTATGTAATCACAGCTCAGTGCAACAAAATATGAACTTATGATGTTGTTGGACAAAAAAGTACAATTTTTTTTAAAAAGTTATTAATTTCAGCTGTTTAACGTTGTTAATATAATCATATCATCAGGTAAAAATAAGAGAGCGAGTCCTTTGTCGTACAGTGGATTTTTCTCCACACCTCCTCACGCAGCCACATGTCTTTTCCAATGTGGATCTGAAGAAGGAATATTTTTACACTTTATTTCTGAGTGATTCATCTCTGCTAAATACCTGGAAACACAACAAATGGATCAGCAAGCCGAGGTTGAAATGAAGAAATAGGTTTATGCACTAAGGGCTTTATGCACTGGGACCTTTTTCAGAAGGTTGATGGGTGAACAGGTGAGAGCTTAAATACTGACAATAATGGACTTACATTTGTTAGGTGAACAGAAAAGGTGGCTCTGAACAAATAATCCTATAGTTCTGTGTGGTGTGCATTGCTAACATGTTCACCATGAGCAATTTCTAAAGTCTAGATTATAGAAAAAATAATGTTGCTAATGTTGTGGAGTATTTCTGACCCATTGTGGTCAAGTAGCTTCAACAGTCTACATGTTTATTTCTATATTTGCAGCTACGTCACTGCAAAGTCTTTAATAAGTGCATCAGTTCAGGTTAAATTATTGCCTCTGTCTGTGTGAGCCTGTGTTTATCTGTTAGTGAGCCTGTGTTTATCTGTTAGTCCAATAACCTGACAAAAGTGTTCCACAAGACTTTTGAATGAACCAACAGTCAGAAACAACGGCTCAAGAAATAGAAAATGAAAAACTTTGTACCATCCCATCCTTTTTTTCCAAAAGCTTTGGGCGAGGCGTCGGCTGAAGCGGCTCCCTCTCTGAAGTGGGCTTGTTGATTGCTGCTGGTGTCAAAGGTGCAATGACACAGTGCTGAGAGGTCACTGATTCTTTACCATAGAATATGGATATGAAACACAAAGAAGGGACAGCAGGAAAAGGTCCAATAGTACTGATTAATATTCCATCTGATACATATCATTAACTAGACTCAAAGGCCTGTAGCCATGACAGCAGCCATGTGAGACTGGAACACTTATTCCACATCAGAAAGAAGAAAACAAACAGTGGGTTGATGAAAATGGGGAGACAGTCCAAAAGAGAGTGTTGCTCTTTTTTCTCCCTGAAATGAACAGAAAGTCCATTTAAATGTGACTGGATCTTAACAGGCTACATGTGGGCCCATCCTGAGTGCTGGTTGTGTTCAGGTGCACATTTCAGTAGGATGCAGATGTTGTCTGTCTGTAAACATTTAGAAAAGCCAAAGTGAGCAAAAACTCCCATGATGCTTTAGAAACAAAAGGACTCCCTTTGAGAAAAGACCTGTTTCAGCACTTCAGCAACATTTTGTTGCTGTGTTAAGTTTGCATTTCTGTAAGTTGCCAATTCCTGTTCCAGCTCACATTTACAGTTCTCCAGTTCAGCAGATCTTTATTCTGAAAAGAAGGAAACAGGAAATGTGCATGTTAATAACCTTTTAGTTTCCCACTGCTTCCATCTGACATTTGGTATTATCCTAAAACTGATATTTAAAGAACACACAGGCACAGATGTTTACAGAAATGTCCAGCGCTTTTATAGAAATGTATTAAAAATGCTTTTATTTGATGAAATAAAATCTGGCAGCATTAATATATCAGGCTGACAGAGCGACAGCATTGATTAGATGTGTCTTTGATGGAAACTTCTTCTGTTGTTTCAGTGTGCTATAGAGGCCTAGTCATGTTGTTTCATGCTGTCTTCCTTTGTGTGTCAGGGTCCAGGTCTTGTTTCTTTAGTTCCTGGTGAATCTTTTGGGGAACAGCTCCTCCATCCTCATCACTGTCAGAGAAGATGTCTTGTAGTGTCTCTTTTCTCACAATGTTTTTTTCATGGCTTTCTTTTGGGCCCAGATTTGCATGAAGCTTTTCCTTTTCTCTCTTCCCTCGGACCGCTAAACCGTTTCCCCTTCATTCTCTATGGTAGTGCTAAACCACTACGGGTGCAATGCGCCTTCCGGCCACTAGCGCTTTGTGGCGCTGTAACCGCTTCAGCTCCGTGTCTCGTGCTCACCTTTTCCTTCGGTGACTGGAGAAGAACAGAGGCCAAATCCAGCTCAACAACAACAACAAGCACTGCGGACTTTGTGTTTTGTGCTGCAAAGGTTCCAGCAGATAAACAAAGAGCAGATATCAGCGATGTCTGTGGGAATGTCGGAGCTTTTCTATGTTGGAGGACAGTTTTGCTCTCATCTGGTTAACAACAGGGGAAAGTTGCTGGCTAACGTTAAATACCGTCTGATTTGATTTGATTTTTCTCACTTCACTTTTAAAGTTTGAGATTTCCAAAGCTGCAGTAAATGAGGTCGTATTTCTGTTGTGGAATTGGAAACATGGCGTTTTAATAACTAAGGGGCTCAGATTTGACTCAAAGCAGCTTCTGTTCACTAAATGTGGAGCAGTGAGAAATAAAATGCAGCTCAGTCATGGAACATGTGCCTGGAAGCAAACTAATGGAAAGTAGAAACACATGTTTTTACAGCACTGATGATGATGATGATGATGATGATGAGGAGGAGGAGGAGGAGGAGGAGGAGGAGGAGGAGGAGGAGGAGGAGGAGATTCAGAGCAGATCACCCACGAGGCGCACAGTAAGTACACTCTCTGTTTGATTTCCTACTGACAGAACATTCAAACAGTCTTATTAAAGGCCAATCTGTTCTACCATTGGATCTTCATCATCTTCATCATCATCACCACCTGCTGATGTTCCTACTAACCAATAGGGTTGATGAACTGATCTCCTCAGTGCTGAGGGAAGGAGCCCTTTGTCTTTCTGCATGTTTTTAAAGTAGGAAAAATCCTCCTGCTTCACCTGCTCGGACTTCTAAAGGTTAAAGAGAGTTTTAATTGAGCATCGATCCACAAAATGTGTATATGAATAAAGTTTTAGATTCTAATGATGCTGAAGTCATATTTTAGTGCTCTGTTCCTTTATCAAGTGCGACTGTTTCCTGTTGCTAAGTGACATCATAATATCTGTTTTAGTCCCGTCTGCCTCGCTGTCCAGACCACCTGCTGACACCCAAAGGAAACTGCAGGAGCCTCTAGTAGATGGGAAATACAAGGGGATTTATTTCTCCATCTGCAAAACATTCCTGTTAATAAAATGGATTGTCTTCTGCACTCTGCTGATTCTGTTCTCCTTCAGTCATATACTGATAAATGCCTTTTGTTATCTGGTTGTCTTTGCGTCCTCGTTGGCCCGCCCTGCCTACAGTGAAGAGACCTGCGGCCCTTCCTCCTGAGCTGCAGTTTCTGCTGCTGAAAGAGCAAACTGAGAAGGCGGCTCTCAGATTTTTCTTTCCTTCTAAACAATGTCTACACTGTGGCCCGTATGAGTCTGATACGTCTCTATAAGGCTGGACAGCAGTGGGAAATAAAGAAATGATGCAGTATAAACAGAGTTTGTTGCTTTGAATTGAAGCAGACATTGATGTGTTCAGGGACCCTCTCACCTTCTGAGACCTCCTCTTCCCCTCATACACCTGAGCCTCCACACAGTAATGGACCAGCTACATGGAGGGGGTTCTATCTGCAGTGGGAAACGGAGGACGGCCCAAAGCGAGGCGAGTAGAGGCGAGGAGAGTTCAGCTGGTAGCAGCAACAGAAAAGAGCCAAGAGTCCGATGTTTTTAGAGCCACTCTGAAGATGTTACTGTGGCCAGAATCTCTTTTCATTTCTTATCCAATCTGTGATAATAACACAATGTGTGAAAATGACCACATGTCATCCTCACAGCTGGGCCTTCTGTTGCCCCCCCCGACCGACGGACTAGAGAGCTAGGACAGATCTCCGGTCTCAGGGACCGAGGCCTGGATCCCAACATAGGCTCAAGCCAGGAAGCGCCTTTTATTGCAGCGTCTCCCTCCACATCCAGAACTCACTGACACTGTGTCAGCTCCCATCCCACAATTCCTTTTTTGGGGAAAGCAGAGAGGGACATTATGGTGAGACTGGAAACAAAAGACATTCTCCCATGTATGGGTGTGCGATATGTGTCTTCTACCATAAATCTGACTTGTTGTTTTAACGGCGTGTGAGCAGGCGTTATCGAGCAGAGCTGCGTCACTCGCTTCCAAAACCTATCAGAAACACATGAGGTCAGTCACTGCGTCACGCATCATGCATGCAGCACGCGTGTGCTCCAGTTAAAGAAGCAACAGCTGCTGAAAAAGTCAGGACTGAATTTAGAAAAGGAGCCAACAAACAGAGCCGGGAGATAAAACACGGACACCGGCAGCCTCGCAGTCTAACGTTATGTTGTTAGACTGAACCGCTAGACTTGGATCCGCCTCGCTCGCGTGGAGCTGGACGTCCGCTTTGTCCGTCAACAAGCGGCTGCTGTTAGAGACCACGAACTAACCGGCGCACAGAATATGAAGAATATAAAAAGCTTCGGGAGTCAGCTGTCATGACGGACCTGAAGCGGCCGAGGTACCGGCACAAAAACAAGATCCGGTTTAAAGGCAGCTGCACTGAGGACAGAATCAAAGCCACTAAGACAACAGCTCCAGACAGAACTCAGGGCTGATCTGGACTCAGATGAAATGCTTTTTAAGTGCTTTTGTTTTCACTAAATGCTTCAGTTTGAAATAAATTGGAGCCCTTCTTCAACAGCTGGCAGCAACACACAGCAGCTTGGCTTTAGTCTGGAGATGCTGTTGTCTTTATTCACCAGCCGCTGGAACTTCTACTGTACATTTCCTGCTAAACTGAGGGCTTCCTGCCGAGCCGCCGCTCACTGACACCCTCGCTCAGTCTCCTCCTCCTCTACCACACTCACACAGGACTTTTCCACATTTGTGAAGGAGGCCAAATGTCTCTTTGTCTCTCTCTGTCTCATTGTCCCAGAATCTATCCAGAATCCCAGAAACTATCTAGCTAGTATTTTTGTGGTGATCACACAGCCCTACTCCAGAGTCTGCATGCTTGTCTAAAGCCAGATATAGTCTCAGCCGCTGTGGATGGGCCTTAAGTGATTGTTGTCACCAGTGGACAATACTACACCTTTGCTTCAGGCCTCAGCTGCGTGGATCTGGTTCTCTAACAGTCCTCGGTGGTTGGATAAACTGCCAAAGCGGTTCACGTTCTGCCAGCGTAGCTAACTTCCAATAAGAGCCTGACCCTTCCAACAGATGGAGATCATTTATGTTGCCGTTTCCTTGTGTAGAAATCTAAAGCTTAATAAGCTTGTTCTTTTCTCCTGTGTAGGTCTGCATATCAGAGCTGATAGTTCGGACTCATTAGAAATGGATCTGACTGATTTGCTCCCTTTTCTTCTTGTTGTTCCTCCACTTTTCAACATGTTAAGCCCAGCCCTGTCCCATTGCTGTGCAGATACTATCATCTCCCTTCTTTCTCCTTCTTTCAGCTCTCGTGTTTGAGTAGATTTAATAAAACATTGACTTTAAGTAGAGAACTTGTTTCATCTGATTTCAGCTTTTTTCAGTATGAATAACAGGTCAGTCCGTTATTGTTTAGTTCAGCTTTGAATGCAGCAGAACGTCCTTGATAGTAAATCTGATTTTTGCAGTGTAATATTACAGAGTAAACTGATATACTATATTATGAGCGTTGCTTTCTAAAGTTCTCTGTACAAAATGATGTCCACATTTTAAAGTGAGCTGACTCTCCTGTGACATTTTGAATAAGTAGTGCAGAAGCTGAATTCTAAAAACATTAGTATTCTCCTCTCTGCCAAGTCGCCTCCTATTTAATATTAATCAGAAGGAAAAGTGACGAGCAAAGTCTCTTAAAAATAGAAGCTCTAGATTTTTATTCTAGTGCTTCTTTATTTCAGCGTTTTGAAGGTTTCTCTGTTAAAGTCCTGATTATTGGAGCCGTGAGGACTTTTCTCACGTTTGTAAAATGTTTGTCTCCTGCAAAGCAAATCTACCTGTGGCTCCAAATAAAGTGAGCTGAAGGTGAAGCTAATAATAAGCGGGAGTCCTGTTGGCCACATCTCAGTGTAACGTAGTGTTGCAGTGACTCAGCGTGACCACTGGAGGGCAGTAAACACTGTGATTCTTTCTCAGTCAGTTTAGAAAGAAGCTCAGTGTTTGTAGCACTTAATAATCTCTGTGTTCACATATAGAGCGTGCTCATCAGCCTGAGGAACATTAGTGCTAAAATAATGCAGTGAATGTGGAATAATGTGGATTATTGGCAGTGCTGCAGTTACTGACAGTGACCACTGGAGGGCAGTGATCATGCTAGTTTCTCTGGGAGATGAATGTTTGTGTTGAACACATCACTGTTGGTATCAGTGTGGCTAACAGCACTCATCAATACAATTCTAATAACAAGATTGATTCTTCATTTGAAATCTGCTCTCAGGCTGCTGCTGGCTTTCTCTTGACGCTGCTAGAGACGACCTTTAGTTTCCATCCACAGAATATCGATCAGGAGCTTTTAAAGCCGATCCATCGGTCGATCGATGTCAGTGTCGATAGTGAAATCTTCTCTGAACAGAATCTGGAAGACACGTCGATGCTTCTTAATAACGTCCAGAGAAACAGTCAGAGAGACGTTTCCACTGCGACGGCCAATCAGGTTGGATTATTGTGTTGTTTTGTCCAATCAGGAGCAAATGTTCAACATTTCCTCCTCCGACAGCAGCAGAAGTGAATTTTCAAAGCTTTAACAGAATATATCCATGTAAGCAGCTCTTTAAGCTGACTAAGTTTAATATTGAAGGAAATCTGGGAACATTTTGGAAAGATGATGCTAAATCACTTCATTTAACAACAACTGGATTTCTGGCTGTGCTGGAAAAACTAAAGGAAGATTGATTTGAATCAAATATTGAACCTGATCTTGTCAGCAGCATCAAAGTATTGATGAGCAACAGCTGATTATTGGCAGTGATTTTCTAAATCAGCATTTCAAAAGAACTGGCTGTCTTTCTTAAATCTTCTCAGCCTGCTGCTGATCCCTGATCAGTAAATTCAATCTCCACGATGCCTTAGAAATGGATTCAGGCTCATTTCCCACACTGTTCCAACACAGACACATGCAGACACAGCGTTTCATCTGATTGGAGCTGTGATCTGGATCCATTCTAGTCATTGAGAGAGGAAAGCGGAGGAACTCCTGAGGTAAAGAGCTGAAAATCTGTCCCAGTGAGAGACCTGGAAACCACTTTGAACAACTTGATCCTAACTGGGGGCTTTTTTACACGTCATTGATGGACAGATTTCATGTGGCCAACTTTTAGATTACTGCACGCTTTGGGTTTTACACTGGGTTTACTGGTTTTACTGGTACTGAGGACCAACAGCTGACCCCCCACAGGGACTACTGGAGGACGGAGGACCGGCTGCTCGTTAAACTGATTGTGGACAGGTGAGCAGAGAGGACCGGGATGAGAAGGGTCTGCTCCATGAGAGAAGACTTGTTTGTGTGATGGTACGGGGGCTGACAGAGCCAGAGTGTTGCCAGGACAGGAGACAATATGAGCCAGAGTAGCCAGAAAATACTTGGTTCAATAGCCACTACACGATGCGTAAAGCCTCGAATATACTTCTAAGCGGACATGGACAGCTGCGGACACCACAGGCGTGGACTACTTTTGCTTATGCTACTTTCTGAAGTCAGCTTGGGGACTCGTTCCTCACATGTGCAGGAGATTGGTTGGTGGCCTGGTACTATAGTTGGTCATAAAAGTGTGACCAACTACCACGACATAGTGACATAGGTCATCATGGAAAATGTGTTGAACAGCTCACTAACTACAACATGCTGATCCCAGGTCAGATGGAAATATAGTGTAACTGGGGAGGGTATGTCTGCAGTCTGTGTGTAATGACTGAGGCTGGGGGTGAGAATAGGATCACCGACAACGGTTTGGCATGAACGTGCGAAAGGCGGATGTGTATTCGCCGCCGTCTATCTCTGCATAAACTATAATGTCGGACTAACAGGAATTGCAGGATAAAACTGTGAAACTAGACCGTAGATGCTTTATCTTTAGCAGTGTAATATAAGGTACTTTAGTCTAGCGGGTGTGATTGTTCTTCGTTCTTGTTTCAAACTCCAGCTGTATGGCAGGAAGGATCGGTAAAGATTGCTCTCATTTATTAAAAAAGCGACGTAGCCTACTGACTGCGTTAAGAAACGGAGACAAACTTTGAAAGGGGAGCTATAAAAACGAGATTTAACTCAGCGTGACACTGATGTTCCTTTTGGTGAAGCTGAATGTTTGATGGTTAAAAAACGCACTTTGTAGCCTACTACACATGCACCGCAGGAAAAGGATCAGAGCCGATCTGTCAGAAAAGGGGCAGAGGAGAAATCGTCAGTAGTGACGTCACTGACCGTTGGGAGACACGGACACGTCAGAACTTTATGACACCAGCTGCTGATATCCTCCGTTTGCAGAGAGAGAGTAAACCAGCATTCCACTTATATTTAAACAAGCTATTTAAAGTTACACAAACAGTCCGCTTACAAGCAATTAGTATGATTTCTTGTTAATCGGTCCAATACATCTGAGATGTTCTTTTGCAGAAACAGAATGTCCGTTTGCACAGTTTTAGGACAATTCACTTCAAAGCGTTTCAGCCTTCAGCCATGTGAAGCGCCATTATGGATGTGGCGTTAGTTGTTACCATCTATAATGTGATCATTTATTTCTGCTCATTGTATTGTCGTCTTATGTGTTACTTTTATAGATCGATTGTGTGTTTTTGCCTGCAACATCTTGATTATTAACCCCATGACTCGTGAAAACAGAAGTTTGAATGGTTTAATAATAAAACCCTGTTTGCATTCTTGACAGCTGCGCATAACTCTGGGGCCGAGTCTTTTTCCGCTTTTATCCTGCATCACATGAGCTCAGACAGTAAGATGTGATTTAAGCAGACATATGTCATCCTGTCTACTATCCTAACAATAGGATACAATTTTAAGTATCTGAGAAATAAAAAGGCTTTCGCACTAAAAAATAAAACATTTGCCAAAAGACTTCAAGTAGTGTACACCGTACGCAGAGTTTTTCCTGATCTGAGAACTTTACTGTATTGAAATGGCTGTTAGAGACACTGATGATTTTGATTTTAGATTACAACATCCTTTTAGTCTAACTGTGTCAGGTCCTTCAAACAGCGGTAAAACATATTTTGTGAAAATGTTGATTGAAAATGCCGATAAGCTCATTTCAAAACATATTGAAAATGTTGTATATATTTTTTCGTGTTGGCAACCATTGTACGACCAGTTACTGAAAATTAGAAATGTGAATTTCATTGAAGGCATACCATCTTCTTTATGCGATGATACATTGTTACCTTTAGATAAAAACAATTTGTTGATTATTGATGACTTAATGAGTGATGCTGGTAACAACATTGAGGTCCAAAACGTGTTTACAAAATATGTGCATCATAGGAATCTAAGTTGTTTACACCTGGTTCAGAATTTGTTTTTTCAAGGCAAAGTTAGCCATACCAATTATGTTGTTTTGTTAAAAAACCCCAGAGATAAATACCAAGTCATGCTTATGGCTAGACAAATGTTTCCTGGGAAGAGTCATTTTTTTATGGATTGTTTCGACGACGCCACGAGTGTTCCTTACGGCTACTTGATGATTGATTTTAAAGCTAAGACACCTGATGATTTCAGACTCAGAACTGACTTGCATTCAGACCTGCCTGTTGTGTATGTGCCTAAGAGAAAGTAGATAAACATGTCTGATCGCATTAAAAGAAACCTGTCTTTACTGCAAACTTTGCGCAGAGCGTCTCCATCTCAGAGAGTGAATATTATTAAATCTGCATCACCAGACCTTTTGGTAGCGTTATGCGAGATAGCTTACAATGTTTTAAAAGGTAAAATTCCTTTAAATAAGACGCAGTATCAAAAATTGCAAAAGAAGAAGGTGGGGATTAGACTGCTCGCCAATAAAAAGGTTTGCACTTCAAAGAAAAAGAAGACGATGCTCAAACAGTCTGGCGGTTTTCTTCTACCCCTCCTAAGTATCGCCGTCCCATTTATAACAAGTCTTATAGCTTCAAGACAAACTTAGATGACTATGAAGTATGCACAAAAAATGTTTCTGGTACCTAAACAACAACTCGATCTTCTAAGAAGATCTCCGGGCACACGAGTCTATTCGAGAAACTATTGAAAATGACCTGGATCGTACTATAAAAGAAATTCTAGATCAAAAGACTAAAGATCTTCATGAAAAAGCAAAAAAATATTCCATGGCGTTGCAGAGATTTCTCACCATGGTAAAACAAGGAGAAAAAGACCAGAACACTCTACCTTTGTCAATGCCGATTGTTGAGGATTTTCAGAGCAGAAGAATCAAGAAGGAAGAGATTTTGTTTTTGAAGAAGTTTTAAAAAACATGCCAAAAAAACAGCAAGAATAAAGCTCAGCATATTTTGGATAAAATGTCCTCCTCAAAAAACATATCTGCTTGGACTGAACGTGGGGAGTTTGTGTTTAAGGGTAATGTTATTAAAGGGTCTCATGTGTATGATTTGATAAGAGGAGTGACTGCTTCTCACAACGTGTCTGACAGCCAGAGGCCTACGGGTTGGGATGAATATCTGCAATCGCTGGCTATACTGAATATACCTTTATCAGTTGTACCAAATCAACAGGTCAAGAGGAAAATTGACGAGTTTAAGAGAAAGACTTCTGGGGAATCTTCTCCTCTTATTACTGGATCACCGTCTACACCTCTTGTTAGCAGAGGGCCTCGAATAGCAAACGATGAAAAAGTCCCTTTGTGTCTCCTAAAATGCGATTGAGTGATTGGATAACTTTTAATTGTATATTGGTTTTAAATAAATACACAGAGACATAACTTTATCATTTCAAAGTGTTTTTATTTATATCATCAGAATAACAAAAAACATTGTGTACACGGTTCAATCTAGTGATCATTTTGATAATGATCGAGACACAGCTTCTAATATTATCATGCACATTTAAAAGAATCTGATACTCGGACACATTGGTTACATTCTGCATAATTATTTTGTCCGCATACAACCGAGGGTCGTATTTTTTTCACAAATTTGCACACCATAAAATCATTGCATGACAGTTTATTACTATATTTAGTCATAACATCGTAGAGGGATAACCCTCTATCCATGTGGTAAAGAAAAAACACACAATGCTGTCCGCACACTACAGAATTCCCATCCTGCACTTGTCTAGCAGAGTGTTGCGTGGACTTACAATTACTGTTGAGAAAGACAGAAAAGGATTCAGGAAAATGTGAGTATACAGGAGAGTTCCCAAAACTGTCAAAGAATGATCCCACACCCTGTTTGTCAATATAGATAGCGACCCAATGTTGTCCTCCCAGATAGGAGGGGTCTGTGTTTACCACCAACATGACGGGTCTCTTTTTAATAACCGGTTTAGGAAGCTGGTCGCTAGCAAATACTCCAAGAAAGACGCCTTGCTTCACTACCTTGTCAAGTACTTTTGACAATTCTATCGTATTCATACTGTCCTTTTGTTAAAGTTAGAAAAAGTCAATGAGAACCTGTCTTCTTGATGATATCTCAATTATAGAATCGTATGTGGCGTAAATAACCGCATTTATTGTGCGTTGAAGCGGATTTCTAAAACGAGCCTCTAATCTAACACTACCGTTTTTAATGAGCGACATATGGTCTCCGCATCCTTCATCAGGGCTCAGGTTAAAACAAAACAGACCGTATCCATTACAAAATTCATCACGGGTTATGGCCATAGCGTTGTTTTTAAGATACTTTCCAGTTGTGGAGTACAATTGATGATGCTCCCTGATTGCATTCCCTCTGGTAAAGTTGGGTTGAAAGGGTTTTGAAGGATACTGCTGGCCGTCAACGTATAAACATAAAAACTCTATATTGTAATGGTTAAATGTAAATGGATTACGCGTATAGCTACCTGTGAATGCCTCATGATCTACAAATCCTACTACAATAAATTTAGGTATTTGTCCCAACAAGAATATATTTTCTTGATTACAAACACGAGTGCCCGTCGGAACGCTAAAATTTTTAAGACAGACTCGGTCTATGGGATATTTAACATTGCCAAGCGTTAACGCCTTAGCGTGTGCTAGCTTAACAGCCGGAGATACGGTGACTTTCTTCACAAACAGGCTTGCTGTCATAATGTCAACCCGAAAGTCGTCTACAGTGTTGCGCATTAAGCAAAATTCGTTTTTAGCTCTTATGAATTTTATCTTGAGGTCTACTCCGTTTATCATTAACTTGTCTTGAAAAAACAAGTCAGAATGCAAAGGGATATTAGCTCCACTACTGCGGCCACCTTTGCGTGTACTCCATTCTTTTAACTAGTCCCTCATTGCGTCCCTCCAGCCGTTGCGTCATCCATATGACCTGCTGTATCCATGCAAAATAGTCCTGATCCAAACTGTGTTTGCAGAGCATCCTTTCCATAGTTCAAAAGGCACTCTATTATACCCCTGTAAGGATATGTGTTTGATGATTGCGTTACGAGTCGGTCCCCCAACGATATGTCGACCTGTGAAAACATTGTACACCCGGGATAGTTGATAAAACCCACTTTGTCTGCTTGGTCCAGGTTTCCGCCATTAGCTCTGGTGATTTTTTCGCTGCGTGTACAGGAGCGTATTGTTTAGATCCAGATAGTCCTCTGTACTAGCAGGAATGAAAAAATTCGAGGGTGCAGAGTCTGATATCGCCGCTAGAGGAGGGAATTCGACGTAGACGCATTTCTCAATACTTGTTTGTGTTAACGGTACCATAAACAGGTCTAGCTCCGACTTAACGCACTCTTGTGACAGGTTATGTACCAACGACATTCTTGTTAGAAAATGTCTCTTGTCTTCTGACGTTTTGTCGACTTGCTGCTCCTTGCTTTTATATTTTTTCTAGTCTTAGCAAGGGTCTTCTTATTTGTTGTTCGGCTACGCCTCTTTGGTGGGGAACTCCCTCTTTTCCCAGGAGGTCGTTTTATTGGTCGGGGAGCCACAGTCACAATACCCGACCCCTCTTGACGTCTGTTTATGACGTTAGTAATAACATCCGTAGCTATGTTTTTAGCAGCCGTCTTTAAATGAGGGGCTGCAAATGTGAATCCTTTCTTGAGTAAGGGGAATGCTAATCTAAATAGAACCCTAAAGATACCCCCTAACCCTGCACCGTACTGTGCACCGAGCCCACTGTATCCCGGTAAATCACCTCCCGCTTGGGCTGTATAATATGCAACGTATTTGTCCGCGTTATGAGCATATGGATGGTACATTTTGCTCCTTGTCTAATACTGATATTTTACGGGTCGTAAGTGTAACTTTATTATCACTTTGCCGTACGTAAAAAGGATATGTTGATTCTAGGGCTGTCAACTTTAGTCGTTTAGTCGACTAATTGGTCGATGCCGTCTTGGTCGACTAACATTCTCATTGGTCAACCAGTTGCATTTTTTTTTAACCTATAGAAAGAAATTTTCAGTGATTTACTGCTTGATATTTGTTGTAGGACAGAATTGAAGGTTAGTCAGCTAGACCACTAGGTGGTGCTGTGACATAGACGTCGTTCCCAGGGAAGTAAGGCACGGTGAGGAAGAAACCGTTCTATCGCCAGAAGCAAAATAAATCTACTCCATGTGCATACAGACGTCTCCTGTGAGTTACTACAATATTTATTCCTTTTATAAGCGGTTATATATTACTGTATTCTAAAAATAATTAGCCTATGTTTTATCCCCAACTTTAAATGCTTTAATTTAGGCTATTTTCAAACAGCGCCACAGTTTAGCGCATGCACGTAGAACACTTGGGAACCGCATCTGTGGCTGGCTGCACTGCTGCTTCGGGCTCAGTAAATATTATGGTGCGTAAATGTAAACGACAGCTTTTGATGGGATTTTTCAATATTTGGCAGTTTTAACAGTTGTTTTGTAGGGTGTGGTGTGGTCAGGTGCGCGATTGTGACTGTCACTATAGACGTAGGACAGAGCTCCTCACTTTGCAGTTAAAAAAAATGACTTAATATTCAAAGAATTGTATTATTATAATAGTTTTCTGTATTATTGATGTTTTTTCGTTGTTTTATCAATGCTCTTTGTTTGTTAATTGTTTAATAAATGTTCAATCAAAATGCAAAAATTCGCATCTTTTTTTATTTATTTATTTTTTATTTATTTATTTATTTTTAGTCGACTAATCATTGTGCAGGGCAGGACTTTGGTCGACTAAGGATTTCTTTGGTTGACTACAGCCCTAGTGATTCTGATCTGTCTTGAGAGAAATCTCGATACTGTCAATGTGTGTTTTGCAGAGCCTCAGGTAGTGTGGCCTGTCATAAGTGTTTGTGATCATGTCGTTGTTTGGCTCCGATATATGTACTATTCTTAAAAGAGGGACGTAACTATCCCCTACTGTCTGATGATCAACAATGTCGGTATAAACAAACATGTTATACATCCCTACATTAACATCGGCAGGATGTGGCGCCATATACGGCATCTGTGTCAATACTGTGTTAGTTCGCGGCTGAGATCTAAATGTTGTAATTCCCTCGTGAGTTTTAAAAGTCGCTCCGGGGATAAATCCCAACATTAGTGCAAGTTTTCCTTGAAACGTTAATTCCACATCTCTCGTTGGTAAAATGCTTACTCTGTTGGTAATGTTGTTGTAATCAAGCTCGATGTGACCCATGTCGTTTTCAGATAAACAACTGTTTAGTTCAGCTATTATCTGCGACATTGTTGTATAGAATCCCTGTGTCGCTGATAGAACTACCCTCTTGTTGGATTTTTTATCAAACAACAAATTTTGAGTCTTCTGATGAAAAAGATTTCCATGTTTTTGGATATTGTATTTCTATCAAACCCACCTCGTATGCAGATTTAAAGTGTAAAGGCTTGGCTAGTTTCGTTCTAAAGTTTGCTATTGTATTGCTCGGGTAAAATAATGCAGACGAAGTTGCTGGGCAGGGTGACAAAAAATCCTCTGTATCCATTTAAACGCAGTGTTTGTAATCTGCTAAGGTAGCTGAATGACCTGTTTTTCCAAAATCCACGAGTTAAATTTATCTGGCCATCCGACCCATTTGACTAACACCATGTCCCGGCCTTGTCTTTTCTTTCTAGATAAAATCTTTTCTATTTTAAATGTTTTGTTTTTATCTATAATAACTTTTTGCATCTCTTGCTCGTAAAATGTTCCCTGTAATATTTCTCCGTCATAGTCTTGACGGAGAAATATTACCTGTAAACAAGAGGATCCCTTGACACGCATTCCTTTACAGTGAAATATTCATCAGTATAATTTTGCTCATAACCTTTTTTAAAAGGACCGCGTAGTTTTGAAATCCTCACAGTATCGCCCACCTTATATTAAAAACGAATTACTCTTTTATCTTTTGTTTTATACAAGTTGTTAAATACCGATATCTTCATTGTCTTTTGTTACATCAATCGGTTTCATTTTAATACTACGTTGATAACTATGATTGTAGGAGGTGACTAAATCCTGCAATATGTCAACGTATCGTTTAGAATTATTGGCTGTTAAATAGCGCCACATTTTAGACTTCAGAGTCCTGTTAAAGCCGCTTCTACTACAGATGCCTTAGTCTCGCTTTGATGTGGTAAAGTGTACGATACTATTAGTTTTCATTAACGCATCGAAATCTTTGTTTAAGAACTCTTTTCCCTCGTCAGTTTGAATTTTACGCTGTATTCTACCTTCAGCCAAGATATCTTTAAAGGATGCTGTGACGCATTTACCACTCTTATTTTTTTAAACAGCTAACCCATGCGTATTTTGAAAACAAATCTATACACGTTAGCAAATAGCGTACCCCATCATTTTCAGCAGAATAAGCGGCCATGTCAACTAAATCTAGCTGGAATTGCCAATCTATTGAATTCACCAAAACCTTGTTTCTCTTAAAATGCACCGGAGCCGTCTTGTGTAGAGTATAGGCATCTTGCTTCATGAGCCAGTTTTCACGCCTGAATCTACGCACCGGACTCCAGTGGTGTCAAATATGGCCTTTTTAAGTTTTTGCTTGCCTCCCCCTGCATTTTCTGTCGCATAGTAGACATTTCTCATCACCTCCTCCATGATCTTTGTTACAAAGACGTCTGTGTTCAAGTATTTTATTTTCCATGTATACGAGTTTTCAAGTATACACTTTTCAGAAAATCAGTACACGCATCTATGTTTTTACAAACCAATTCTGTTAAGCAATACATCACATCATCAACGTCGACGTGTTGTTTTCTGGTTAACATTAAAACACACAAATCAATGCTAAAAGTACAAAAACAAAACACATGACCGGTATGAAAACCATTATCAGGAAAAACATTTACTATATCGAGTAGAGTAGATTTCACATCTGCATATTTATCCGCTGTCATTTGCACCATGGTACGCCATCCAGAGGACATTCGTCTAACACATTCTGTCTGTTTGTCAAATCTAGAACAACACAGTGTCCCATCTGTGTCGCAACAGAGCTCTCATCTTATACACAACGTATCTCTTTTTGACACGGTTTAGTAGACTAGACACATTCCCCATTGTGTTGTTTTAGTGTTTTTTCCTCCTTCCAGATGTCCAGAGATTCCTTACCTACAGTACTCACACCGTCCTCCACTCTAACTACCCGTTTAAGCGATGCAATGAGAAATGGATTCCTTAGCCATATCTGTAGAGCACCTGCTGCAGTGTCTCGAATACTGCATTCACACGTCGGCACCACCCCAAGACCACGTAGGATGTACTTTTGAGCATCAGTGAAATTTTTATTAAAAAGCTTCTGCGTAATTTCTCTCTTATGTCCTTTGATATAAAAGAAGGGTAGCGTGTCAATGCATGTGTGAGGTTGTTTTCTGCACCATTCATCTGTATATGCACAGTACACGCATGTTTGTATAGCTTTTTGTTGCAGTATATTGTATAAATAATAGGCTACGGTTACCTGTATGATACTGCTAACAGTAGTGTTGGAAGATGTGTTCTTGTCACAACACCCCAGAGTGTCCATACAAGCATCTACATACGGCTTGACCCTGCTCTTGTCCTCCTTTGATTTTTCTTCAGGAGTGAGAAATGTTAAATTTCTTTTCCCCAGTTCTTTGCTATAGGCATCTACCCATGAGTTATCGACGACATCATCCTTGAGTAATGGAAAATATTTAGGGCTGCTTGATAGATCCTCCCTCGCAGCACATGTCCTCGAACCTGTACAAAACATATTAATTAGAACAATGTCACCATACGCAATGTAAAAGGATCTATAATCTTATGTCGTTTTGGAGTCGTTACTCCCAATTGATTACCTGTGTCCATGTTCACGTCCATGATTGTGATGATGCAAAGATGGCTCTGTTGTTCTGCACGAATATAGCTCGGTCCGACTCACCCCCAAAAACGTTACCTTGTTCCACGCTCTCGGTCAGATGTATGTCGAAAAACTAACCTCGCTATATATACAACTGTCTGCTAAAACCCTAGCATCCGCTTTTAGAGGATAACACCGGCTATCCCCCATACTCAGCATCCCCCCCTTTTCACACCCCGTCTTCACCTTTTCGTGATCGACCCCCACCGTTGCTAATAGAGGATAAGTCTGGACACGCCCTAATACCCGGCCCCACCCATTTGGTGATTGACCTCAGCATGACCCTTTTTTTTATTTTTATTTTTTTAAATAATTTTTTATTTTAATTTTTTTATTTAATATTTTTTAATTCAATATTTTTTTAATTTAATATTAGTAATATTTTTAATTTAATATTTTTAATCCATATTTTAATTCATAAGTAATTAATTTTTTAAGTAATTGAGATTTGATAAAATTGATGTGAAATTGATTTGATATAATTAATCACAAAGTAATCACATATTAATTCACGTGCACGACTGTTACGCGCATTATGCGCGTGCACGTTCACATGCCCGCGCTTTGCCGCCTCGTATATACTACATGTACGACCACCAATTTCATATCATCTCCTGCCTAGTGGCCTCTACTATCACTGCTGCAAATATCATAACATTTTACTGTACCATCTCTGAGAAATTAGACTGTAATTTCTCAGAGATGGTACAGTAAAATGTTATATTTGTACTGGTGATAGTAGAGGACACTAGGAAGCAGAGGAAATGAAATTGGTGGTGTCACCTATGAAGGAACTGTTTTGGTGAAAGGTCAAAGTTCACAGAAATGTTCACTGTCTATTTAGTTTTGGCTGTGGGAGGGGTTTTTAGACTGTAATTTCTCAGAGACGCTACAGTAAAATGTTATGATATTTGCAGCAGTGATAGTAGAGGACACTAGGCAGGAGATGATATCAAATTGGTGGTGTCACCTACGAAGGAAGTGTTTTGGTGAAAGGTCAAAGTTCACAGAAATGTTCACTGTCTATTTAGTTTTTGCTGTGGGAGGGGTTTTTAGACTGTAATTTCTCAGAGATCGTACAGCAAAATGTTATGATACTTGTACCGGTGATAGTAGAGGACACTAGGAAGCAGAGGAAATGAAATTGGTGGTGTCACCTATGAAGGAACTGTTTTGGTGAAAGGTCAAAGTTCACAGAAATGTTCACTGTCTATTTAGTTTTGGCTGTGGGAGGGGTTTTTAGACTGTAATTTCTCAGAGATGGTACAGTAAAATGTTATGATATTTGCAGCAGTGATAGTAGAGGCCACTAGGCAGGAGATGATATGAAATTGGTGGTGTCACCTACGAAGGAACTATTTTGGTGAAAGGTCAAAGTTCATAGAAATGTTAACTATATTTAGTTTTTGCAGTGGGAGGGGTTTTTAGACTGTAATTTCTCAAAGATGGTACAGTAAATTGTTATTATATTTACACCAGCGATAGTAGAGGCCACTAGGAAGGAGATGATATCAAATTGGTGGTGTCACCTATGAAGGAACTGTTTTGGTGAAAGGTCAAAGTTCAGAAACATGTTAACTTTATTTAGCTTTTGCTGTGGGAGGGAACACTAGGAAGGAGAAGACATAGCAACACTGAACTGCCTGATGAGGAATCATGCATAAATTATGTTCACAAAATAAAATAAAAGGTGAATTTTGTATTTGCATTAATAACAAATAATCAATTATACAACTATAGGCTAATCATGATTGTTATTAGTAATATCATTATATTTCTGTTGTATGTATTTGTGTTCATCTAATCACTAAAGGCATCACAAAAAAACACCGTGTATGTATCTTTCAGGACCTTCGCTCACTCGCACCTCGTCCGTACCATAATAACACTGCTTTAGGCGCAACAGAAATCAGACGGCGGTTGGCTTGACCACTGTTTTGCATTCGGCGGCTCACGTTACCGCAGTGTCCTGTTGGGCTTTACGCATGATGCCTAGCCTGCTGTGTAAGGTGAGACGGCCCCTGTAAGCTCAATGTCGATTTGCTGACACATAAAATAACATTTTACAGTTTTTTGTATCTTGCCGAAATTAGGGAGTTCGGTAATTGGAAATATATTCACAGATTCGAACTTCCGGGAGAAATAACTCGGAAGCAAAACGTGTTAAAAACACAAACAAAGCCTCTTTACTATCGTAGTTACGTAGACAACAAGTTACAAGTACATTTTCACCTAAATGAGTCGTCCTCCGAGCGGCACAAATAACATTGGTCTGTACGTGCAGCCGGCTGTGAGACGAGGGCGTAGGGACCGTCTACAAATTGCAACTCCGAAAAAACATACTCCAATATTCAATAACTTCACACTTATACAATGTAGTGCCCCCAAAATCACGTTACACATTCATGATATACCGACTACTGGTTATACTACAACACTTAGTTTGGGAAAAAATACATCTGCATACCTAATATTAGGTAGTTTTTTAATATTCAATAACTACACTGTTAAGCTGTAGTGTCTCCAATATCACCAACCAAGCCTCGGCCATGTGTGTACCATGGCGTCCAGGCCTAGTGGGACTGGTGGTAGGAGAGAGAACCATAGCAGGCAGTGCGTAGTCTCTTGTGCCATGTAGAATGATGCTCCTACCACGACCCCCTTGTAAAACGGCCAGCCATGACCGCGCCCCAGCCCGTGAGGCAAGCGTCTGTCGAAACGACCAGCCGCTGACACAAGACGAGCCCCTGGGACAACAACCAAATGTCCTTCCATACTGATAGGGAACGAAGGCATTTGCTCGTAACCCAAATCGGATGGAATGGATTCCCCCTCGGGGAAAATCCCTTGGCCTTCAACCACCACTCCAAGGGGTCTCATGTGCAGCAGGCCAGAAGGTATCACACTGGACCAGGAGACCCAACACCCTTTGAAAGTGTTTGACAGTGATGGTACGGTCTATCTTCACCCCCTTTACTGTGGCTAAAATGTCCGGTCCGCAACGCCTTATCCCACCTGGAGCGCCCTGCTTAATAGTAATAAGCTGGTGGGTTGTGTATCCCGGCGTGCTTTACATGCCTCCGGTTACAGCGTCACCGTTCTAGCAACGGCAATAGGATTGGAGTAGTTTTCATTCACATTCAGCCCTGCTACGCCTAGAGGCGTTCCCACAGTGTCGTAACCGACGCAGTTCGAGTTCCCTCAAAGGGGAACTGAACAACTGTACAGTTTCTCCCCACTATGTAGTCTCATGTGTGCAGTCAAATTTCCTCCACTCCTGAAACTTGCTTTACAAACTGAGTAGCTTTTACCACAGACAGAACAACTGAAGGGTTTCTCCTCAGTATGGTTTCTCATGTGTGCAGATGTAACGGGTTGTAAATAGGTTCTATTAAAATTCTGCATAAATGGGGACAGCGCCGTCTGCTGGCGTCACTGCCATATTGCAACGTGTTGTTAACGACGTTGAATTATGGGTACTCCACAGTAGAACTCCCGATCACTGCTGTGGGCTATCTCTCTGTTCACCACGTCAACATACATACCCATCCTGATTAAGCCTGGTTTCCCCATATGCAGGTAACCCCATTCACAACGCAGCGAGGCTGTTCCATAAAGAACCGTCACATTGGTGCCGTGACCCGGATTCGTCTGGTCGATGATAAGCCATTTCGTCTACCTTACCGCAGGAAACCACCGAGTCACTACGAGAAGTTGCGGACTGCACTGAATGACATGGAGGAAGGTGGCATCATTAGAAAGTCTAACAGTGAGTTTGCATCACCTTTAGTACTGGTGTGGAAGAAAAATGGTGATCCCAGGATCTGTAATGATTTCAGATGGCTTAACGCCAGAACTGTGAAAGATGCCCATCCCCTTCCCCATCAGTCAGACGCACTTGCCGCTTTAGGTGGTAATGCCTTCTTCTCCACTATGGATCTGACATCCGGCTTTTACAATGTGCAACTTCATGAGGAAGACAAAAAGTACACGGCATTCTCATCCCCATTTGGGCTCCATGAGTATAATCGCATGCCCCAAGGCCTCACAAATAGCCCCGCTACATTTATGCGGATGATGATGTCGATCTTCGGTGACAAAAACTTCACCAGTTTGTTGTGTTATCTTGATGATCTTTTGGTCTTTGCTCCCACAGAGCAGCTTGCACTTGACCGGCTGGAGATGGTGTTTTCCAGGCTGAAGACTCACAACTTAAAGCTCTCACCAAAGAAATGTAATTTCCTGAGAAGGTCAGTAAAGTTTTTGGGCCACATTATATGTGAAGACGGAGTTTGTACTGACCCGGAGAAAGTGCAGGCCATCTCTGATGTGCAGGTATCTGATCTAATGGACTCTGATGGCGTCACCCCTTGTCCTAAGAAAATCAGATCATTTTTGGGCATGGTCTTGTATTATCAACATTTTATTGAGAGTTGTTCAGCCAAAGCAAAGCCCCTCTTCAAGCTCCTCTCTCAGTCAGATGCGCAGTGTCCCAAAAAGAGAGGGCGACATCCTAAAAAGAAAGTTGTAAATCTCAAACTTACACAATCAGACTGGACTGAGGATTGCAAATGTGCTTTTGAGACTTTAAAGCATGATCTGCTCACGAGTGTAACATTAGCTCACCCTGATTTTGATGATCATTTCATATTAGCCGTGGATGCGTCTTTTGACGGGTTGGGAGCAGTACTCTCGCAGATTCCTAAAGGCGGCGATATGGCGAGGCCAGTGGCTTTTGCAAGTAAGACGCTTTCACGCTCCCAAATGAACTACCCCGCACACAGGCTCGAGTTTTTAGCCTTGAAATGGGCTGTATGTGACAAATTTCATTATTGGTTGAGAGGTCGTCATTTCACAGCTTGGACTGACAACAACCCACTCACATACATGCTCACCAAACCCAGGCTTGATGCATGTGAACAGCGGTGGGTAGCAAAGCTGGCATCCTACAGTTTTGACTTGAAATATGTGCCAGGAGCTAAAAATGTAGTAGCAGATGCACTCAGTCGTGAGCCTTTTGTCCAGTCCAGTGTCAGCCATCGCCTCGTGACAGAGCCATACCACACCTTGTTGAACAAATTAAATGGCGTGATGGATGAAACGGTTCAAGATACTTTCAGATATACAAACAACTGTCAACATGTGAGCGCAAATGATAAACCCAGCTGTGACCTTTCCCATTCAGCTTCTCAGGGCACTTTGACCTCCCAGGAGATATCTACCCTCCTGGATGCACACCGCTCTGGAGGAACCAGTCATGTGATGGGGACAGGAGTCATCCCACATCTGGAGAAGGAGGATTGTTCAACTGCTCTGCCTACAAGCACCCTTTTGGCTATGCAGGAGCAGGATAGCACTGTGAGCAGAGTGGTTTACTATGTCCAGAGACACAGGAGGCCTGACAGACGTGAACGAGCAAAGGAGTCTCGTAGTGTTCTCAAGCTGCTCAAGCACTGGAACAAACTCACGCTTTAAGATGGACTGCTGTACAAAGTGAAAAGGGATCAAAACATGAACAAAAAGCTTTTTTTTTTTTAAGTTCCACTGATTGATTGATTTATTATTATGGATTAGACAAACAACCATAATCCAAAGGATAACATAATAAAGTGTAAAACACTTATTTCCAACATGGTCCTTGGTGTTAAAAAAGATACATACAAACATAAACTGTCACAATACAAAAGTAAAACAATGAACACAAATCATCCAAAGCAAAAACATTCCTCAAAAGAAACGCTAAGACACAAGTATAATCAAACAACTCTAATTAAAAAGATTGGCTACTCTATTCCATAGATAAGCCTTAACTTGATATCTAAAAGACCCTATGGTATTTACATTTTTAAGAAAAAGCGGTAGATCATTCCACAATTTTATTCCTGTGTAGAAAAAAGAGCTTCTGGCTGCATAGTTGACACTGGGCACTTTACAAGACCGTACACTGGCCCTAGTGTTATAATTATGCTGGGAATTTACCATTATTACATAGGAGTTTAAATAATTAGGCGTAAAGCCATTGACGACTTTATACATAAGATTCAGCTTTAACTGCTCCACTCTGATGCAAACTGGTAGCAGACCTACGCTTTTAAAGACATCTTTACCAATATGAGTCCGAGGAGGAGCATTTAACAGGTAACGAATAGCATTATTTTGTGTCACTTGCAGACTATTTTTAAGTTTTACTGATAATCCACAGTACCAAGCAGAACAAGCGTAGTCAAGATGACATTGAATCAATGATACAACCAGTAGTTTCTTGATATAAAAATCTAGATGCCTTGTTCTGCGATACAGGAATTTTAGTCTACCTGCACACTTGGATAGTATTTTGTCAGCAATGGATTTACAGGTTAAAGACTGCTCCAGAGTTAACCCCAAATACGTAACACTTTTCTGAGATACTATTTCAGTGCCATTGCATGTGATCCTGAGTTTGTTTGTTCTAGACAGCTTCCTTTTAGTTCCAAATAAAATGGACTCCGTCTTACCCAGATGTATTGAAAGTCTATTGTCTAAAAGCCACCTGCAAACACTGTTTAATTCATTACCTAGCGTCCTCTCAATCAAGCTAACATCCTTCCCAGGTACCAACAGAGCAGAGTCATCAGCATATAAAAGCAGCTTACAATTTACTGCAGAGGGCATATCATTGATGTACACTAAAAATAAAAGGGGGCCAAGGATTGAGCCTTGGGGCACCCCACAAGTGATATCCTGAGGATCAGAAAAGGTCCCATTGACATCACATACCTGGGTTCTTCCAGTGAGATAAGAGGTGAACCATTTCACAGCAGAGTTTCTAAAGCCTACACTTTGTAACTTTGATAAGAGTATGGCGTGATTTACGGTATCGAAGGCTTTTTGTAAATCGAGGAGAATCATACCCACATAATTTCCTTCGTCGAAGTTTTGTCGAATATAATCACAAAGATGTATAAGACAAGTTTCAGTAGAGTGTGACGCTCTAAATCCCGACTGAAATTCATACAGTAGATTTTGTTTAACAAGGTACTCTTCCACCTGCTCATACACCAGACGCTCAAACATCTTCGAGATGGCTGTCAATATTGACACAGGCCTATAATTACTAATATCTGTTCTGCTATTCTTCTTGTAAAGGGGTACTACTCTAGCTCTTTTCAAATCGCTTGGGAAAATACCCTGATTTAGAGACAAATTTATTATATGGGTGATTACCCCCGAAATTACATTAGCACTATCCCTCAAAAACCTGGATGGAATAAGATCCAAACCCGTTGCTTTATTAGTTGATAATGATGATAAACACAATCTCACCCTCTCCTCAGAGACAGGACTAATTTCGAAGGCATCTGGAATAACATGTTTACTTTTATAATAAGAATTTACAAACGATAGGCCAAAACTACTGGTCACACTCGGCAACTTATCTACTAGATTAGCAGCAACAGTTGTAAAAAAAAGTGTTAAAAACACCAGCAAGCTGCTGTTTATCGGAAATCGATTTATCCTCAATCACTAATCCAATATTACTAAACTTGGATTTAGATTTCCCTTTAATGCCCATATCACCAAGAACTTTCCATAGCTTTTTAGGCTGATGAGAATTTGCCTTAATGGCATCAGCATAAAACTCAGCCTTTGTGTTCTGCACCTTATATCTAGTCTGATTACGAAAATATACATATTTCTCATAATCACAAGACAGAGTTGACTTCTTAAACTTCCTGAACCATTTATCACGTTGTCTAATGAGATCCAGAATGTCAGAAGACATCCAACTTGCACTTCTCTGTTTAATTCTGGTTTCCTTCATTGGTGCAGCATTATCAAGAGCAGCTAAAAAGTGCCTTTTGAACAAAAACCATGCCCCATCCACATCATTACATCCTAAAACATCTGACCAATCCCTCTTGGAAAGACTTTCATTAAAAACCTCTGCTGTATAATATTTTGTGCATCTGTACCTAATTGAACTATGGTTGCCCGTCTTCAATAGTGATTTAGGAATTTTGCGACTGCAAAAAATGACGTTATGATCACTCAAAGCAATATCGAGGACACCTGATTGTGAAATATTTTCACGAACTGATACTAATATTAAGTCCAATAAAGTTTGACTATTCACAGACACTCTAGTAGGTTCAGTGATTATCTGAATTAGGCCAAACATCTTGCAAAATGTTGAAAGAGACTCATTCATACCACTACGAGGCTGTAAAACATTAGTATTAAAATCTCCCATGATAATACATTCGTTTTCCAAACATATGTTACTCTTACAACAAACCATTTCAAAGAGCTCATAGAAATTTGATTGCTTCGGAGGTCGATAACAGGCACAAATAATTATAGGTTTAGTTTTAGGAAGCAACAGTTCAATCCATAGAGCCTCCAAACCCTCCATATGGAGGTCCGCCCGTGGGTTATATGACAAATCGTTCCTGATAAAGAGGCAAACTCCTCCTCCATTTCTGCTCCGATCGCGCCTGTAGATGGAATAACCTGCAATCTCAACTTCAGCGTCCAGTATTGATCCATCAAGCCAAGATTCAGAAACAGCAATCACAGCAGCCTTAGAGGTACAAGCAATCTGTCTGACCTCCTCACATTTAGGCAGCAAACTCCGTGCATTAATATGAATTAAATGAAGCCCTTTCCGGCCAAAAACAGCCTCACAGTCATTCATTGCATCATCCAAACTGTCCCCGGAACAGTACATCGGCTCCTCCAGACAGTCAATGACATTCACAGAAGCACATTTCATTCATACAACATCTGTTGCATGCTAATGGAATGTCGGAGTTACTCCTCACAGCCAGATCATAAGTTTTAGATGTAATATTTCCACATTGTATGTGAACAAAAGCATCACAGAAGTCACATGCGACAGCTTTGGTGTTACTCCTCACTGCCTTACCACAGTTGGGACAAACGCTGCAGCAACTCGTATTTGGCCGGCATTTAATTTGCGAGTTGTTCGGTCCCGGGCACTGATGGATATCTCCGGCAAGCAGCAAACAGATGGATAGTATTGTGCCGAAAGCGTCAGCATGTTGCCTTCCACGAACTCTGTTCCCGGCGGTGACATGAGTCTGCGAGATGATTAAAGCTGCACTACCGTAACCAAAGAGTTTATTATCCATGTTCACGGAGGATCCACCGCAATTATCCAAGATCTCCCGGGCATGAGCGCTATATCCGTTAAAATTGCAACAATAATCAAATCTAAATCCAAAAACATTTAAAAACAACATATAAACTAAAATTGCGACTAGAGATCCACGCGCTCCACAAACACCAGACGCCAATGTCGCCATCTTGGACGCTGATGAACGACGCTTTATCAGTTCATTGTACCAGATGGCTTGAAATGTCAGGTGCTCCATGGTATACACGATGCTGCGGGCCACCAAGGCCATTCACGTACACTCTCACTAGCCAGACACAGGTTTTTTTGGACAGGCATGGCACGTGATATTGTACATTATGTCAGAAACTGCCAGCGTTGTATTGTGGGTAAGACGCCGGAGCCTCATGCTCGTGCTCCTCTGGCGAATATTCACACCACAGAGCCCATGGAACTGATCTGCATTGATTTCTGGACAGCAGAGCAGGGAGATAAGTCTGTAGATGTTCTTGTAGCAACAGATCACCAAAATGGCCTTTGCTTTTCCTTGTAAGAACCAGTCAGCAAAACAAGTGGCTCATCGCTTATGGAATGACATTTTCTGCATATATGGCTTCCCTAAGCGTGTGCATTCTGACCAGGGGGCTAATTTTGAAAGCAAGCTTATCAAGGAACTGTTGGATATGGCAGGGATAAGGAAGTCACACACTACTCCTTACCATCCAATGGGAAACGGAATCACAGAGCGCTTCAACAGGACCTTGGGGAACATGGTCAGAGCTTTACCCCCGAAGTCCAAGGCAAAGTGGCCCCAGTCATTACAAATGCTGACTTTCTGTTATAACTGCACTGTCCATGAAACTACAGGCTTTGCGCCTTTTTACCTTATGTTTGGGAGGATTCCCAGACTTCCGATTGATGTGATGTTCCAACACGCTCTTAAGGATGTTAGCACCGTACCTCATTCAGAGTTTGTGTCCCACCTTAAAAGAGACTTGAGTGAAGCAGCAGTAGTTGCTCAGAGGCACAGCACAGCAGAACAGGCTCGCCATGCTAACATCTATGACCGCAAGGTAAAAGGCTCCCCATTGGCTGTCGGTGACAGGGTCTTGTTGGCAAACAGAGGTGAAAGAGGGAAACGGAAAGTGGCAGACAAATGGGAATCGATTCCTTATGATGTGTTGTCAGTCAAATCAGCGATCAATGTCTACAGAGTGAAGGACACCGTCACCGGCAGAGAAAAAACGGTCCACAGGAACCTACTCCTCCCTGTAAGCTTTCTGCTAAGGGATGGTGATGTTGACCTGCTGTCTGACTCTCTGTCAGTTGGTATTGATAGCGATCATGGTGCTGCTCTGCCACATGACCTTCTTGACCGTGATGAGAAAACATTACAGTGGATTTTGCAATCTGGAGATGATGCTGGACCTGATGATGTTGTTGACAGCTTACCCGGTTCGCCCGAAGCAGTAGAGGAGACCCCCCATGGGGATGATGTCTTTGTTGACGACAGTCAGGTGCTTACTGGCCAGGTCGGTAATGGGAGCCAGTCATCATTTCTGGATGATCATCCCACCCACAGTCAACCCATGCACCTTCCCATAGACTCACTGGATGAGGCATGTTCAGATGTTCCTAGTTGTGTGGTCACTGATTCAGTTGAGCCCGTGATTTACACTCAGCCAGAGCCAGTATTCAGAGATATGGCCATGACTAGGGCTGGTAGGACCATTAAACCTCCACGTAGATTAATTTGTGAGATGAACGACCAAGTTGTAGACGATTCACTGTCTTCAGTTGGCACTTTTGTTACTTTTGTGAGACATGTTTTTGCAGTGTAACCTGTAACTTAGCTGTACACTTCAGTGTCCCTTTTTTTTTGAGTGTGGACAGATACTCCGTTCTCTGGAGGTACTGAGCTGTGTTTTTGGAGAGGTGTATACAGCATCTCTTATGTCTATGTTAAGGTTTAGGTTTTGGTACCAGCCTATCCTTGCGTACCCTTTTAGGGGGATTTTGTAAATGACTATTGTAGTGCTCACAGGACTCTACTCAGGCTCCTTACGAGATATGAGTGTATATGTTTGTTTTTTTTCTTTTCTTCTTTCTCTCTCTTCTTTCTGTGTTTTTGGCATGCGCTTCCCCGATTTAGCGGAATTTTAGGGGGGTGTATGTAACGGGTTGTAAATAGGTTCTATTAAAATTCTGCATAAATGGGGACAGCGCCGTCTGCTGGCGTCACTGCCATATTGCAACGTGTTGTTAACGACGTTGAATTATGGGTACTCCACAGTAGAACTCCCGATCACTGCTGTGGGCTGTCTCTCTGTTCACCACGTCAACATACCTACCCATCCTGATTAAGCCTGGTTTCCCCATATGCAGGTAACCCCATTCACAACGCAGCGAGGCTGTTCCATAAAGAACCGTCACACAGACAAGCTGCTTCTGCTGCTGTAACTTTTTTTTACAAAATGAACATCTAAATGGTTTCTCTACTGTTTGGACTCCCTTTTGGCCAAAGCTTGTTGCACATTCAGAGGAGCTACTTGATGTTTTTCCAGTATTACATTCCTGATCACTTATAGGTGCTTCTTTGTTTTTCAGAGGGTTTGAACCTGACTTTGGTTCCCTGGTCTCCTCCTAGTCCCGACTGTCTTCAGTCTCAGGTTTAGAGGAGTGTTAAGTTTTGTCATGAGTAGCTGGTCGTAAATGTCTATCAAAGTTCCTGTCTGGTTCTGGTCCTCCAAAGTCCTCTCCATCAGCATCTGTTTCCATCTGCTCACTTAGTCTTTGATGAAGCTGTGAGGACTGAGGTTTCTCTTCATCGTCTTCTTCACTCTTCACAGGGACAAGAGTGAATGTGAACTTGGTGATATCAGCCTCCTCCAGCCCTCGAAGCTGCTCTTCCTCCTGATTGGTCCAGAGTTATTCCTGGTCCTGGAGCTCTGGTGGGTCTTCCTGGTCCACTGCTGCACTGTTTGCGTTTCGGTGTTCTATCCACATCCATCAACCTACAGAGGCTTTTTCATTTCTCCAGTATCCCCAGGCAGAGATACAGACATTTACGGGAATTCCGTTTTCCGGACGGCTCAAATGGAATATGTATGGCACAGAGGTGTGTCAAGCAGCCTAAGGACTCTTTAAAAGTAAAGTGAAACCTCTCAATTCAACTAAAAATAAGCAATACAGTTAACATTCTTCTCACGCTTTTATTTTGTTGGCCAAACCACTAAAGAGGAAGTGATTATGTGAGTAACTGATGCTATCATAACTGAGATCTATTTCAGCACCATAATCAAAATATTTATTTATTGATGTAAGAGTGAGTTATGTTCGCCAGCAGAGGGCGCTCTTGTGTTATCTTATACCTCATGTTGTTTGCTTTGCCATCTCTTGCGACATATTGACCCTCCGCAGCCACCGTGGTTTAGTTTCTGTTTTGTGTTTAACAAGGTAAGAAGGGCTCCCGAGCACTATACCACTAGAAACACTTTAATACTGCCAATATAACTGTCTGTGTTATAAACTTATGCAGCACACTCGTTCCCAATGTGATTATGTAACTGATAAGACCCGTTCTGTAAGTTAGTTTTGTTACGATGTCAATGCTAATAGTTAATTGTGTGGTATGGGCGAGCTAGCTTCATGGTGCATTGCTAAACCGGGTAAAGCTTGTTGTGGCTGTTTAAATTATAGCTAGCTCTGGAATACAGCAGCTGAAGTTTATTGTATTTTTTGTAATGGATTCATGAGTCAATAAGTGTCTTGGAAACTGATTTGAGTTTCTGTTTTGTGTTTAACAAGCCAATAAACCGAGAGAGTTTGTTCTGCCTCTACCACCACTGGGTGTCCCGTTCCCTGTCTATCCTCCTTGCCCTGCCACTTCACATAACACAACGCAGAGGCCGCTTGGGGCTCACCACTGGGAAGATAGGGTTACATATATTTTTGACGCTATCAAAGCATCATAATCTTCGGGCCAGATATTATTGTTGGTGGGCAGTTTTGGCGAGAGTCCATAATCACAGAGAGAATTAATGTGTTTGCCTTTGTCAGTGTTTGTATAAACATTCTTTAATGTCTGGTTTTAAATAGACTGAGGTGCAGAAACAGTTACAATGTTTCACACATTGGCTTACATTCATTCCATCGTATCTGTCAGTGGCCAAGTCACAATAACATATGGTTTTACTGAATAAATAAGTAAATATAATTTCTTAATATACCTCATTTCTTTGCTGGCCACTCTCTGCTGTCTCAGAAGAGACAGCTTTTGTGCTGTGTCAGCCACCGTAGTTGTCGTACACAAAAGGTTAGGGGGCAATGGTAGACTGGACAGATGGTTGCAATTCACAACCCTCACCACTAGATGCCACTAAATCTTACACACTGAACCTTTAACATGCTAAAATCTTCCTACCTGACTTGCTTCCATTCCAGGAAACAGCTTACCTGTGAGGACACATTTTCTCTGCACAGTATGTGAGTCTGGACTTGGTGTATTTCTTACTGAGAAAGGCCTCATGAGTGTGTTTCTCATGGTGCATGCTGGGAAGCTTCCCTCCTCTTTTGACAATAGTTGTGTTTGTGATGACTGCAGCTGACTTTCGCCGACTTGACAGTCTAACGTGAGCTGCAGGTGACTGCAGGCACGGGGAATAAAAATAGCACCGTCAAGTTGGACACATTTTGCCTGCGACATCAAAGCATAGAGTGGTTTGAACTTTGTGCAGCCGGAGAAAATCAACTGTCGGACTCAGCGCCTGCAGCAACCTTGCTCCTGCGAGGTTTTCATGTGATGTGACATGTCAGTGTTTTGCAACACCGGCGAAAGTTGGACACTATTAATAACCAGCATGCCTTATTTTAAGTCCCGCATGCATCACGTGAAGTCAGCGCTGCGCAGCACCGCATGATGTCAAACGCACCTAATGTAAACTTTCCCAAAACTACAATCAGATAATTGTCTGATTTGTAGTTTAATGTGCTCAAAGTGTCAGACTGCAGTGAAATCAGTGACTTTAGTCTCTTTAGAAAAATTGTTCACTGAACAGGTTTATGGCACTTTTCCCTTTTGTTTGGATAAAAACTTTTTTAACTAATAAGCTTGCCATAGTTACAACTCTCAGTTAAAGAGCGCACTCTGGAAGCCAAGTTACTACAAACCAACATGTCCTCACCATCCAGCTCTTTGTCCTATAAACACAGAGTCTTTATCACAGCTTAGTAAGAGTGATTCATGGTTAACAGTCACGAGCCTCTCTGACTGGTTCCTGTTTAAAGTTTCACTTCTCTGAAAATTTTTCACTTTGTCTGAAAGCGTTCCTTATTTTCCCCGCCTGGACCTCCGGCTGAAGGTAATGTAACCAGCTTGAAAGGTTTTCCTCATTAACAGAAGTGGTGGTTAGCTCAGCTCCACTTATTTTCTCCAAACTCACAGCTCTGAGCTTCATTGGAAACCCTGGACAAAGGAGGCAGAAACCAGCCGCTGCTGTCTTGCTGTCTCAGCCACTAAATGCAGCTTCACTCGGCGGGACAGCCACTGGAGAGCAGCTGTTTGTATCGGTGAGTGCTGTCAGTAGACTGACCTGCAGGACTGATTGACAGTCAGCAAGTTCTTCATTGATCTATATTAAATATCAGAATATTTATATATGTTGGATTGTATGTTTGTAGATAAATGTCACATGTCTGCATGATCAGCTGACCTGCTGTGGTCTGACTAAAAGACACTAGCTCAGCAGATCATTAGAAGAGAACCAGCTGAACACTGTCTCTATCTGAAACTGTATGTCTGGGACACTCCTTTGTTTATAAATTATGTTATTGTGAAAGACGGGAAATGTAAAGTTGTTATATTGGAGTCTTAATCCCTGTTGGTGTAAAATAATCAGCTGTAGCTTGTTGCAACAAGTCATTTTCTACAGGGACTCTGTAGACAGAGATTCTGTCAGACCACTTCAGTCCTTCAGTGAATGTAGGCGCTCCTCCATGCATGGTGTGTGTGCTGGGCTGCAGCTTCATGCCTCCATCTAGTGGACTGATAGTAGAAGTCCAGCAGCTGATGGCAGCTTCCTCTGCCTCACACTGCTGTCTGACTGCATTCAGCTGCCACTGATATGAAACAGAAACTAGCAGCCAATCAGTGGAGGAGCAGCTGATCTTTTTCCAGGAGAAATGATGGAAAGGAGGATTTGAGTTGATGTGCAGATGAATGATTTGTGTTTCCTCTCCAGGTGAAAGTGGATGTGAGTTCAGCAGCATGAGTCAGTGTGAGGACAGAGAGGAGGAGTCCCTCCCTCTAAAAGCACTCTGTGTGGGGAACATGACAGCCAGACCAAAGCTCAGAGGTGAGATGAGGATCTCTAACTGTCCAGGACTCAAATCACTCCACCATCATTATTCACTCTCAAAGCTCTGTGTGTGTTGTGTTGAAGCCCAGAGCAGCAGCAGGGACCAGACTCTGCTGGACCTGGACCTGGACCTGGACCTGACCCAGAGCCCAGCTGTGTGTCCTTCAAGAGTGACCGGTCAAAGGGTCGATTGTATCAATTTAAAGGGCGACAACCTTCTGCTGCAAAGAGGTGAGCTTTAACAAAATTTTAAATGTAAGTAGTGTAAGTAAATGTAAGTGAAGGGATGGAGGGTGAGAACAGTCAATACACCATGGATTCAAACCGAGGACTACACGTTACCAAACATGCAACTTGACCACGTTAAAGAGCCAGGCTTGTTGGTTTGGCAGTCAGAGCACAAACTGAACCGTAGTGATGTTACTCCGTAACACTCAGCTTAAAATGTTTTATCAAATACATGTTTAATTTAATAATAGTTCTTTTTCATGTTCTAATATCAGAAGCAGGGATTGTTGGATTTTACTAAGACCAATTCGCAACATCCAGAGAGTTATGAGGGTTGTGTCTTTTTTAGTTACCTTTCCAAAATCAAAAAAGCACAAGGGAAGGTGTATGTGTTTTTCTGCTCTAATGTATAACTGTCTATACATTAGAGCAGAATTTGTTCTAATTTCTTCCGCCATAGATTCAAAATGAACCAAAATATTAAGACCTTGTGTGTCAGCTGCTGCTCTGCGTAAGCTCGCACGCTCACACACTGTGATATCTGACTCGAGTCAACCGCTTTTCGTTTGCGGTAATTACGGTAAAGTTAAATAAGGGTTTGAAGAGCGTTGAATGTTTCCACTGTCTCTCATTTGTAAGAATGCAACCTAGCTAGCCACTAAATTTGGAGTGCACAGGTATTACAGCCGTTGTGGTAAATGCAGTTAAAAGGAGCAGAGCGAGCTGACAGGCAGGTTAGCGACTTTATTCTGTCATTTTATCACTTTGTAACAAGTCTTACAGCATGAGAGTTTTACCTGAAGAGAGGCTATTAAGTCTTAATTGTACGCAATACTTGCATAACATACAATATAATTTATCAAATTGCGTTGGTGAATATAGTGCAAGGATGGAGGATACACATGTGACATAGTACAGTTTTAAAACTAAGGTGTTAACACAACATGTGTGGAAATAATATTAACTCAATTATATTCACAGGAAGTATTAAACATGTTACAAAGTATTCTTTGATTTATGGTTACTGGGGAAAAAATTTAATAAATTAGTTTGAAACTGACTGAAATGATTTCTGTCTGTAATGTTATATTTTAAAATTATGGAGTTGCTGAGGACAAAAACATTTGAATAGCCAAATGGAAATTATTGAAAACAGTAAGGGGAATAACTATTTTGTTTTATTACAATTATAGCTACAAAACACATTAATACAAAATCAAAAAGTCAAATAAGTATGTTGTAAAGTCTGACATTTGCATGTTAGTGATCACTTTAACCTGATACCTGGACCAGAACAGACAATTGTTAACAGTCATACATCAGTGTATTCAAAAAGGGTTTCCAGTGGTTGGAAACCACTAATAATTCTCACTATCGGGTGTATGAATGGACCAAACATATTTTTAAGGGTTTTTATGCAATACTTGTCTCCGTGTTTTCTGGGTACAGAATCTGTGTTTGTTTGTTCATTTAGGAAGCTGGAAAAACATCAGTCTCCTGAGCCCAGCTCCAGTAAGAGTGACTCGTCGGTAAAACATCTTTATAATTTAAGAAAGAGATGCCACCTTGTTGATCAAAGGTACTGTTTTAAATCTGATCAGGAACACACATTATTTAATGCCATGATGCATCAGCTATCCAGTTACAAAATCTTTACTAACAAAAAAAAGTTTGCTTAGAATTGATAATCTTTTTCAGCAGGATAAACACAGTCATTGACTCTTTTTGCTAAATTTTATTGGTGCTAGACAGGATTTACCATAAGTTTTTCACGGTTTTAGTGATAATTAGAATTTTGTAATGTAATTAGGGCTGGGCAATAAATCAATAAAGATAATTATTGCAATCTAATATTTCTCAATAACAATATATTGTAAATAAATGTTTGATTTAAATCATTTAATCATCATATCAAATCATATATCACATCAAATCATATAATCAAGAATAAATTGGCACTCAGTTTTCCTATTTTGTTGAGGAAAAGGGACTGAAAAAAGATTTTATTTTTACTCAAGCATATTTAAAAAAGAAGATTTTATCTTAATTGTTTTGAATGTCCTCAAGTTTGTTAAGTGATCCTCTGTTTGGCAAGTGTTTGTCATGTTCTGACCATAAACAAACATTTAAAACCACAATTAACTATCTAGTTTCTTCAAAAAGCAAAAATCAGCCTTTTAAATTGAAAGAAATAATGATTTGATATTTATCGCTATAATTATTGATATCGAATTGTTTGAAATGTTTTATCGTGATAATATTTTTGGCCATATCACCCAGCACTAGTGGTAACACTAATCGACAGGGATTTTACTGTAGTTTGACATTGAACCAGTAACTGTTTTATCTCTACTCCATGCACTTAAACTGTGTAGACTCATTGTGTACTAAACTGACTGAAACAAGGCTTTGTTTTGAGTCCACTGAGAATCAGCTGCAGATTCCCAGTGGAATGAGCAGGACTACTAACCTTTCCCACTTCTGAGTAATCTAAATCATTGTTCCACATTGTTCACATCAAGTATCACGTCATTGACCTTTACCTCTGTGTGGACAGACATAATGTGAGCTAACTCTTCATGATTCCTCCACAGAGTCCACCAGGAGAGCTCAGAGGTTCCCAGTGGTCAGTCTGCCCAGCAGCATCAAACACACCTGGACTCCATATTTATGGTCTGTACATGTACAACAACTACTTTTCCATCTATTCTGTTCACAATAATCTCCACGCTGCACTTTTTAGACCAGTGGATTGTCAGTCTGCCCAACATGGATCTGATGTTTGGTTCCATGATTTTAGATTAATTGTGTCCTTCATAGTGTTGACCGATAAATCGTTTTTTCATCGTCATCCCAAAATAAAAATGCCAGAAACACGATGAATAATAAAAAAACAATGTTTTTTAGGGTTTGGCACTGAAACGCAGTATTGAATGGGTCCTGGTGCTAAAGATTGTGGCGTTATCAGGCTGCAGCCTCTGTCCTGCCCTCTGTATTGGCTCCTACACACACACACAGCAGCCATCAGACCAAATAGGCCGCGCAGTTGAGACAGTTAAGTTGAAGATAACGCCAACTTAAAGGAATTGGTGAAAATGACGCTTGTTACTGCAAGTCTGTGCAATAAAACCTTTGTGAGTAAAAAGCCAATAGTTAAAAAGTATACACAAGCATAGACAAAATGTTTTACAAAAGCACAGCATGCTAGCACAGCTAATAGGAAATTTGTTATAAACAAGCTAAATTGAAAACAGTCTCTCTGTAGTCTAACTGTTCAGCTCAGAGGTTCCCAGTGGTCAGTCTGCCCAGCAGCATCAAACACACCTGGACTCCATATTTATGGTCTGTACATGTACAACAACTACTTTTCCATCTATTCTGTTCACAATAATCTCCACGCTGCACTTTTTAGACCAGTGGATTGTCAGTCTGCCCAACATGGATCTGATGTTTGGTTCCATGATTTTAGATTAATTGTGTCCTTCATAGTGTTGACCGATAAATCGTTTTTTCATCGTCATCCCAAAATAAAAATGCCAGAAACACGATGAATAATAAAAAAACAATGTTTTTTAGGGTTTGGCACTGAAACGCAGTATTGAATGGGTCCTGGTGCTAAAGATTGTGGCGTTATCAGGCTGCAGCCTCTGTCCTGCCCTCTGTATTGGCTCCTACACACACACACAGCAGCCATCAGACCAAATAGGCCGCAGTTGAGACAGTTAAGTTGAAGATAACGCCAACTTAAAGGAATTGGTGAAAATGACGCTTGTTACTGCAAGTCTGTGCAATAAAACCTTTGTGAGTAAAAAGCCAATAGTTAAAAAGTATACACAAGCATAGACAAAATGTTTTACAAAAGCACAGCATGCTAGCACAGCTAATAGGAAATTTGTTATAAACAAGCTAAATTGAAAACAGTCTCTCTGTAGTCTAACTGTTCAGCTTAGTTTTACACTGTCAGGCATTTTGTGACTTAGAACCCAGATGCAGACAAGAACACAGTTCAGGAAGGTTTTCACACAGTTTATTGAACACAAGGTTAGGCGGGCTAAATGCTTGGGGAAAGCTCCCACCGGAGTGGCAAGAGGGTGGCAGGTAAGAGCATGAGCAGGCAAGGCAGGGAAAAGCGTGGGGGACTGAGAAGTGAGTCCGTCATGGTGAATCTCCAACTAGGCGTTCTCCGTAATCAGAGCAGCACAAGAGCAGAGCAGAGTTCATCCTGATGATCACAGGAGATAGGTGTGCCAAAAGCAGATTGCCTGCAGCTGAGAGAAACGCCCAGTGTTCCAGTGGTGCAGCCCACATCTTCGCCCTGAAGGAGAGGAAGGAAAGGACGAGTGAGGGGGAGAGGGACAGGAAGAGAGAGACAGAAACCACACACAGACAAAAAACAAAACCCACCAAGCACATCTCACACGCTCAGAAAGGGCCAAAATAAACTCCAACATAAACACACAACACAAAACAACCAGGCAGCAAAAATGCACACTTCAAGATTTTAATGATTATATTATAATTCATATTTCTCGCAAGTCATGTCGTCATCACAGATTTTCTTCACATCATGCAGGCCTAGTCACTCAATATTCTGTTCCAGCTGCTGGAGGAGAACATTGTCACTTTTATGAAGAAGGAGCTGAAGAAGATCCAGAAGGGTCTGAGTTCAGATTACCCAGAATGCTTAGAGAGTCAGAGGGAGGATGAGGAGGTGTTGGACGGTGAGGAGGAAGAGCAGAGGAGGAGCAGCAGAGAGGCATTTCTGAAGATCACACTGCACTTCCTGAGGAGAATGAAGCAGGAGGAGCTGGCTGAGCGTCTGCAGAGCAGTAAGAGGATTTCTCTAAAGATTTAAGCTGCTGGATAAACGGGACATTTACTGATGGCTCAGCAGATGGAGGGAAACATGTATGTATATGATTTCTTTAGGGAAAATAAATCACTTATGTATTTTTATTTGTTGCATCTTCATTCAGGACCTTCTGCTTCAGTTTGTCAACGTAAACTTAAGTGTAATTTGAAGAAGAAGTTCCAGTGTGTGTTTGAGGGGATTGCTAAAGCAGGAAACCCAACCCTTCTGAACCAGATCTACACAGAGCTCTACATCACAGAGGGAGGGACTGCAGAGGTCAATGATGAACATGAGGTCAGACAGATTGAAACATCATCCAGGAAACCAGACAGACCAGAAACAACCATCAGACAAGAAGACATCTTTAAAGCCTCACCTGGAAGAGATGAACCAATCAGAACAGTGATGACAAAGGGAGTGGCTGGCATTGGGAAAACAGTCTTAACACAGAAGTTCACTCTGGACTGGGCTGAAGACAAAGCCAACCAGGACATACAGTTCACATTTCCATTCACTTTCAGAGAGCTGAATGTGCTGAAAGAGAAAAAGTACAGCTTGGTGGAACTTGTTCATCACTTCTTTACTGAAACCAAAGAAGCAGGAATCTGCAGCTTTGAAGAGTTCCAGGTTGTGTTCATCTTTGACGGTCTGGATGAGTGTCGACTTTCTCTGGACTTCCACAACAATGAGGTCCTGACTGATGTTACAGAGTCCACCTCAGTGGATGTGCTGCTGACAAACCTGATCAGGGGGAACCTGCTTCCCTCTGCTTGCCTCTGGATAACCACACGACCTGCAGCAGCCAATCAGATCCCTCCTGGGTGTGTTGACATGGTGACAGAGGTCAGGGGGTTCAATGACCCACAGAAGGAGGAGTACTTCAGGAAGAGGTTCAGAGATGAGGAGCAGGCCAGCAGAATCATCTCCCACATCAAGACATCACGAAGCCTCCACATCATGTGCCACATCCCAGTCTTCTGCTGGATCACTGCTACAGTTCTGGAGGAGGTGTTGAAGACCAGAAAGAGAGGAGAGCTGCCCAAGACCCTGACTGAGATGTACATCCACTTCCTGGTGGTTCAGTCCAAACTGAAGAAGGTCAAGTATGATGGAGGAGCTGCGACAGATCCACTCTTGACTCCAGAGAGCAGGAAGATGATTGAGTCTCTGGGAAAACTGGCTTTTGAGCAGCTGCAGAAAGGAAACCTGATCTTCTATGAATCAGACCTTACAGAGTCCAAATGGACACCTGGACTTGTTCCTCCGCTTCCTCCTGGGTCTTTGACTGCAGACCAATCAGACTCTCTTACGAGGCCTGCTGACACAGACAGGAAGTGGCTCAGAAACCAATCAGGCAGCGGTTGAGTACATCAAGAAGAAGATCGAAGAGACTCCCTCTGCAGAGAAAAGCATCAATCTGTTCCACTGTCTGAATGAACTGAAGGATCGTTCTCTAGTGGATCAGATCCAACAGTCCCTGAGTTCAGGAAGTCTCTCCACAGATAAACTCTCTCCTGCTCAGTGGTCAGCTCTGGTCTTCATCTTACTATCATCAGAAAAAGATCTGGACGTGTTTGACCTGAAGAAATACTCTGCTTCAGAGGAGGCTCTTCTGAGGCTGCTGCCAGTGGTCAAAGCCTCCAACAAAGCTCTGTAAGTGGGATTTATTCATCAATAATTATACTGTCTTTCAAAAGAAGAAACAAAGAAATAATACACTGTTTTACTTGGTTTCCTTCCTGTTGTCTTTCAAGATTGAGTAGCTGTAACCTCTCAGAGAAAAGCTGTGAAGCTCTGTCCTCAGTTATCAGCTCCCAGTCCTCCTTTCTAAGAGAGCTGGACCTGAGTAACAACAACCTGCAGGATTCAGGAATAAAGCTGCTTTCTGCTGGACTGGCAAGTCCACACTGGAAACTGGAAACTCTCAGGTCAGGATTCATTAACTCAACCAATTGAAACAGGCTGTATAGGTTTGTTTGCTGCTTAACTTCAGCAGTAGTTTTTTGACTCAGAAAATTTCTTTCCATCATAATTTTCTCTTGTACCTTTGCTGTTGAATTATTAAATATCAAAGATAATTTTAAGGCTTGATTCTAAAATTGCATCTTGCAGTTAAAGGCAGGGAAGGCATGTTTTTCTAAAACACTTTTTGTCATATTTGTTAAAACTGTCTGTCTGTATTAAAAAGTTTGGTGCTCTGGAAAAGAGAGTATTTAAGTGTAGTGTCCATAGTCCTCACAGGGCTGCAATAAACAAAGACACTCGTTCCATTCGGACCAAGTGGCAATGACTGTCACTAAATGAGACATATAACATAAATATAGATGCTTGATTGTTTATGCTGCAAGTGTAAATAAATGGCATTTATCATTTTCAATTATTTAATAATTAACAATACTATTTTTTTCTACCATCCTGGGAATAAAGTATAAACCTAAGTACAAGTATTTACACACAAAGTGGATGAAATTATTTGTATAGCAGTTAGTGACAGGAGAATGGTCACATTTCTTCTAGAAACAGCAAGTCAGTATCACGACTACATGACCAAGTGCTCTATTTTGCCAGACTAAAAACTGTGTGTATGCTGCATGACTGTCTGTTACTGTGTTCTGGGTCTTGAAGATTAGCCATGTGTGGTGCCAGGAAACAGTAGTCTGGATGTTGTCCACAGTCCTTGATTTCTGGCCTGTAAAGGAAACCCCTTCACCAATGGCTGAAGCAGAGCTGCACTTAGAAGTGGTGTAATCATTTCAGTTCAGCTCAGTTTTATTTAGGGGGAGATGGCTGAGGGGTAATGGGAGCACCACAGCTTCAGAGCCAGAAACACCTGCAGAAAGTGCATCATGGGAAGTCCCCCAGTGGTCTAGGCCTTTAGCAGCATAACTAAGAAATGGTTCAGGACTCACCTGAGCCAGCCTTAATTTAACCTTTATTAAAGATGAAACTCTTAAGCGTTCCACTATGTCTTCAGCCCAGGTACTATGAGCTCTTTAAGATAAGATGGTGCCTGACCATTAAGAGCTTTTTAAGTGAGAAGAAGGATTTTAAATTCTATTCTGCTGAAGGCCAGGATGATGCCATCCAGGGTATCCACTATATCTTTAGCTAACGCATCGTGGAGGTGTTTAGGCCCAAGTTCAATGACTTCAGTTTTATCTGATTTTAACATTAGAAAATTACAAGTCGCCATCCTGGGTATCCACTATATCTTTAGCTAACGCATCGTGGAGGTGTTTAGGCCCAAGTTCAATGACTTCAGTTTTATCTGATTTTAACATTAGAAAATTACAAGTCATTCAGGTTTTAACATCCTGAAGGAGCATTTGGAGTTTAGGCAACTGATTGGTTTCATGTAGTTTGATCGATAGATGTAATTCGATAGATATAACTGAGTATCATCTGCATAACAATGAAAGTTTATGGAGTGTTTCCTGATAATATTGCCTAAAGGAAACATATATAAAGTGAGCAGGATTGGTCCAAGCACAGATCCTTTAGGAACTCCATGACTGACTTTGGCGTGCATGGAGGATTCATCATTAACATGTTCAAACTGAGATCAATCTGATAAATAGGACTTAAACCAGTTTAGAGCGGTTCCTTTAACATTAACGAAATGTTCCAGTCTCTCTGACAGGTCTTGGTGAATTTGGGAAGCTCATGAAGTAATTTCTACTGAGAGCTATCATCAATCATTCTCAACGTCCACATTAATATTAAAATCCTCTACAATATTGTTCGTAATTATAAACTTCAACTAAACTTTCTTCTTTCCACATTGTATGAAAGACATAAGACATAAGTTTTACACGTTGAGTTGGCCCAGAGAGAACCAGCGATGGTAAAACAACTGTGTTGCACTGCCGTCCACGCTCTTTTATTTTTCACCTTTTTTACAGCTTCTTTCAAATCTTCAAAATAAGAGTTCCAATGCAGAAGTTGCACCGAAATACTAAAATAAACACAAGAATGAAATGAGTAACAAATGTTATAAAATAAACAAACTTGCTACTTCTCTGACATCATCACCAAAAACACTAATAATGCACGTGCCCTGTTTGCTACTGTCGACAGGCTAACCAACCCTCCTGTGTCTGTAGCCTCTGACCTTCTATCCACCAGGGCCTGCAATGAATTTGCTTCCTTCTTCGCAGACAAAATTCAAACAATTAGGCAAGCAATCAGCACCTCCATGTCAGGTACAGGATATGTCCTATCCCTGTGTCCACTTAAAACAATTCATATAGCATGAGACAATTTGATTCTATTAACCATAAAAATCTGGAGGACATAATACAACATCTGAAATCCTCCTCATGCTGCCTTGATATTTTGCCAACAGGTTTTTTCAAAAAGGTGTCTAAATGCATGGCCTCAGATTTACTACAAATTGTCAACATGTCTCTCCTCTCAGGTTTTTCCCCACAGGCCCTGAAAACTGCAGTCATTAAGCCACTCTTAAAAAAGAGCAATCTAGACAGTTCACTAATGAGCAATTACAGGCCCATATCAAATCTCCCATTTTTAAGTAAAATAATTGAAAAGGCTGTTTTTCAACAGCTTAGTGCTTTCTTGGCACTAAATAACTGTTTTGATGTCTTCCAGTCAGGTTTTCGACCACACCACAGCACTGAGTCGGCTCTTGTTAAGGTCTTCAATGACATCCATTTAAACACTGACAGTAGCAGAATTTCAGTCTTAGTATTATTGAATCTCAGTGCTGCATTTGACACGGTAGACCACAACATATTACTAGACAGACTTGAAAACTGGGTTGGACTTTCTGGCACAGTACTAAACTGGTTTGAATCCTACTTAAAGGACAGGGACTACTTTGTGTCTATAGGTAACTACACATCTGAGCTGACAAAAATGACATGTGGAGTTCCCCAAGGCTCCATTCTGGGACCTCTTTTGTTTAACATTTACATGCTTCCACTGGCTCAGATTATGAAAAACAACAAAATATGTTACCATAATTATGCAGATGACACACAGATTTACATAACCATTTCACCAGGAGACTATGATCCTATACAGGCGCTGAGTAACTGTATTGAGCAGGTCAACGACTGGATGTGCCAGAATTTTCTCCAATTAAACAAAGATAAGACTGAAGTTATTGTTTTTGGAGCCAGAGAGGAACGATTGAAAGCCAGTGCTCGACTTCAATCTGTAATGTTAAGAACCACGGATCAAGCCAGAAATCTTGGTGTAGTCATGGACTTTGCGGAGCCATATTAAGACAATTACAAAGTCAGCCTACTATCACCTGAAGAATATATCAAGGATAAAAGGCCTTATGTCTCAGCAGGACCTGGAAAAGCTTATCCATGTATTTATCTTCAGTCGACTTGACTACTGTAACAGTGTCCTTACAGGGCTCCCTAAGAAATCCATCAGGCAGCTGCAGCTGATTCAGAACGCTGCTGCTCGAGTCCTCACTAAGACCAAAAAGGTGGATCACATCACTCCAGTTTTTTTTTTCTGATCTTCTGCTTCGTTATGAACCAACCAGACCTCTCAGGTCGTCTGGGGCAGGTCTGCTTTCTGTCCCCAGAGTCGAAACTAAACAAGGAGAAGCAGCGTTCAGTTATTATGCTCCGTATATTTGGAACAAACTCCCAGAAACCTGCAGGTCTGCTGAAACAGTCAGTTCTTTTAAATCAAGACTGAAGACCTTTCTTTTTACCACTGCTTTTAATTAAATATTTAAGATTTTTCTTTTTATTGATAACTTACATTGCACTGTATCTTTTACTGTCCTGTTTTCTTTTTCTTTGTTTTTAGCTTTTTAACCCTGATTGTAACACTGTAACTTTTTTGCTTTCAAACGTTTTTATTGTTTTTCCCTGTTGCTTTTATGTTTTATGTAAAGCACTTTGAATTGCCTTGTTGTTGAAATGTGCTATACAAATAAACTTGCCTTGCCTTGCCTTACTAATAAATGGCGTTTAAAATAACTTTATCCGTTTTAAGGACTAAAGTTAACAAAAACTCAATTTAAAAAAAATTACAAATCGAGTATAGAGTATAACAAATTGAATTGGTTGCAGTGATTTCAACTTGGGTGTGAACGATAAAGAACAAGATTTTGAAATGAGTTATAATTCAGTTTAGGGAGTGGATTCATTTAGGCTATCGTATTCTTCACCTGTATGAGTTGTGTACTCCATGGCCACCTGATCACCAGAGTCAGTAAATGAGTGCGAATGAGGACACTGATTCACCTAATCTCCTGAACACCAATGCACGCATTTGTCCAAGACTAATTCATTCAAGTTATGTGTGTTGTTTTGTGTGTTTGCAGGCTGTCAGGCTGTCTGATAACTGAGGAAGGCTGTACTTCTCTGGCCTCAGCTATGATTTCCAAGCCCTCCTCTTTGAGAGAGCTGGACCTGAGCTACAATCATCCGGGAGACTCAGGAGTGAAGCTGCTGTCTTCTGGACTGGATGATCCACACTGGAGACTGGACACTCTCAGGTATGAAGAGGCCTGCTGCAGCCACATTCAGTCGGTCTAATTAAATGTATTTTTGGTAAATGGTAGATAAGAGAATATGAACAATCACACAAATGGGAAGCTCTTTTTTCTTTGCTCAGAACAGTAACACTAGTTGAACATAAAAAGGATGTTCACCTTGGAGACCTCCTACACATATATTACCAAAAGTAAAGGTGTTCAAATCACTTACATGGTCACAGGTGTATAAAACCTTGCACCTATGCAGACTGCTTCAACATTGGTGAAAGAATGGGTATCTCTCAGGAGCTCAGGAGGGAATTCAAGCGTGGTACTGTGATAGATTGCCACCTGTGCAATAAGTCAATTTGTGAAATTTCCTCACTACTAAATATTCCACGGTCAAATGTTAGTGGTAATAACAAAGTAGAAGCGATTGGGAACAATAGAATCTCAGCCACAAATGGTAGGCCAAATAAAGATATGGTAGGCGAACAGTGTGTAGAAGTCGTCAGTGTTCTGCAGAGTCAATAGCTTCATCTAAGTCACATAAAATAGACTGCTGAAACTAATAACACACAATTATTAGGGCCTGAGCATGAAACATGAGGACCCTAATTTAATTTTTGACAGCCTAAACGTACTCAAAAACTCACCAAATGCCCGTGGCATGGTGTCTGAAATTGATGATTCACCATGAAACAGGAGGCTGTCATAACTTCAGTGTAAATGGTTACACCTTTACTACATTTGACATGTATGATAAGAGTCCCGCCCTAAACACATCAATATGCTAATATTTACTCAAAGTCATAGCGACACCTGCTGGCAACAGGAAACGACATGTTTTAGGTTGGCCATTTCAACTTTAAAACGGTCCAGGAAAACCCCTAACGAATTGCAGATGCCAAGTAGTTAAACTTGTAAGTTTAACTTTAAGTCCGTGACGTGGCGGCAAAGTTCCACGCTTTGCTATGACACAGAAAGTTGTAGTAACTTCAGTGTACATGCTCAGATCTGCACCACATTTTACATGTTTGATAAGAGTCCCGCCCTGAATACATCTACAAGCCAATATTCACTGATGAGGAAGTGACTACCTCTATGCTGTGATGAACCACTTCTTGAAGGTGGGCTATATATACTTCAAAACTACCTGAGAAAACCCTTAATACATTGATGATGTTCTGTTGTAAAGCCTGTGAGTTTTCCTTCAACAGTGTATCTATGGCATGAAGGTGAATTTCAATGCTTCGCCATTTGTGTGTGACATCACAAATCACAAACACTGAACACAACTGAGGACAATATATACACAGGCAAACTAGCAGGGAGGGAAGCACAGCTGAGACACATCAGGTAATCACCAACAGGAAACAAAGTTAGACAAGGACACATTAGAACAGAACACTACAAAATAAAACAGGAAATAAAGCATATGGAAACTAACAAAGACAGAGTTACGAAAGTAAAACAGTAAAACAACTGCATAACAGAACAAAACCAGGGCAGGGAACAGAGACAGGACAAAACGAAACAGGAATACACTAACATGGAGACATAACAATAAGACACAGACCAAAAGAAAACACAGAAGTACACAGACCAGGAAAAACACTAAACATGAACTAAGGTATAAGACTAAGAATTAAGGTAAAGGACTAAAACACAGGACTAAGAACTAAGATTAAAGCCGAGACAAATGCTAAGAAACTTAAACATGCGAATGAGCAAAAGACTAAATAAAGCTACAAAACCCTAAACATGACAATATCAAAGTTAAGCTCACAGAACACAAAACCTAACCTATGAAAACAGACTAAACAAGAAAAACATGAACACAAAACCACATTCCTAACAGTATAGTAATGTATATTTCCAGAAACTTTTATATGATCATCACTGAAGTAACCTAGACTGCAACTAACCTCTATCAATAATTGTCCAGTTTAAAAGGGTTTTTCACCTATATTTGGTTTAAGTTAATTATGGTCGTTTATTCTTTTATTGGCATTAATTATTTTTGGACGTGCAGAGTTTGAAATTATTATTTTTTAGTTTGTTCAAAGAAAAGCTTGCCTGTGTATTTGGGATTCCCTGGACTTGTAATAATTGTTACCAATTTTATACCTTGAGTTAAAAAAAAATTACACAGAGCTCTATCTAGTCAAGGTGAATAACTCCAAAGCTAGCTGAATATTAGCATTTGAGCTACTGAAGTTCATACAAGCTTGTGGCGGTGTGGCATGTGGGTTAGCTTTCTGCTTACGCACAACTTCTTCAGTTAAAAATCTGCCACTTAACACAAAAATAACACCGAATGCAAATTACAGTCACTCGCCAATTTAGTAGGAGTATTACAGAAGTTCATAAAAAGCTTAATTGCGCTGGTAGATGTTAAAGATGCATCAATTTTCTTGCCAATCTTCTCGCACGTCCTCTCTCTGAGGAGTTTGGATCATGAAAGAGTGATGAGTGGTTATCATGTGCTCAAACAAGTTTCGGGACTCAAACGCAGACTGCACTGCAGGATTAGTTTATTAGCAAAATTATTAGCAAACAAAAGGTGCTCTACTCACAGATCATTGTCTAAAGAATATAAGCTATTAGTCCAAAGCAGAACACAGGACAAGGCTCACACACACCCACGCGCAACATTACACAAAGTGCACTACTGATCAGTAAACGAAGATCTGACACAGACATTTACTAAACAGAACACAAGCATTAAATACTATGGCAAACAAATAAAGCTGGTACATAGTACTACGTCATAGTAATATGTCGACAACTACAAAACAAAACAGGAAACAGAGCACAACACTAAAAACTGAATAGAGAAAGCACTCATAGATAAAAATGTAACTTGACTCCGACAGGCACCTAACATTGTCAGGATATGGGGAAGTGACTAGCAGGATGAGCCCAAATGCATAACACTGGAGAGCTGACAGCAGTTGCAAGGGTTTTCATCCAAAACTTAAACAGAAAATCAGGTTTACACGCAGTTGAGGGAGTCAAAGTCTAAACAACAGAACTGGTAGCCCCAGACAGGCATTATATGGGCCATATTCTTAATGTTGTCAGCCTTTAACCCAAAGGTCAATTGATGTTTTATCCCTCAGTTCCTTTATATCAGTATATCTTTCTGCACTCATTATGTCATTGGCTTGCCCCTTGGATGTGGTCCCTACCATACAATTGAAAGAGACTACATGCCTACTGTTTGTCTTTTCATCTTGTCTATTGTAAATAGTTCCCTGACAACCAAGTTTTTCTAAGACTTGAGAGAATCAGCTTCCAAGTCTCTGTCACTTGGTTTTCTGGCAGACGTCTGGAACAAGAACTGCTTTTAAAGTGGAACTCATAATAGAGATAGGATGGTGTCCTCCTTCACACACACCAACATCCTGTGGGTCACTCTCAGTGTTTGAGGAGAGTTGCAGAGGTGAAGAGGTTTAGGTTACGTTTGGAATGCAGGCCAGTGTGACCCAACTCCGATTTTTTTGCCCATATGTGACACAGATCTGATCTTCTAATGACAGTGTGAACAGGCCAAGTCACATGGAATCTGATCTTTTCCAATTCAGAATTGGGCCACTTTCATATGTGGTCCAAATCCAATAGAGATCGGATCTTTTAAAATGCGACCTCAATCTGGACACTCCGGTCGCATTTGATGCGACTTTGATGTCACTGTAGAGGAAAATATGACCCATGAGAGGACAATGAAAAATGGGAGTCTCCCGTGAGCTAAACGGAGCTAACCTCTGTTGCTCCTTGTTTACTTCTGTAGCCTGCAACAGTGTTCTGTGTGTGACATCGTGTTATTCTTCTGCGTATGCGGGTCACTTTTAGGCTGCAGACAGTTCACACTGGAGTCTGATATGGGCCACATTTAAATTATAATGTGAACTATCAAACAGAAAAAATCAGATCTGGGGAAAAATCAGAATTGAACATTAAGGCCTGCAGTCTGAATGTAGCCTTAGAGAGAGCAGGGAGAAGCAGGCCAGATGAAAACAATGTGTAAATGTGTATGAGAGGAATGTAACGTCCATGTTTGATGCTGAAAGAGGAAGTGCTGCTCTGACCTCCCTCCTCATTTCAGGGTGGAGCCTGCTGGAGTCCGATGGTTGAGACCAGGTCTGAGGAAGTGTAAGTGTGTTTTTCATTTGATTCATGAAAACAAAGCAGCACACATTCAACCATCTTCAGACTGTGACATCACTCATTCAAAGTGCCAATCAATGAACAGATGATAGATCAATAACTGCAGCTGGATTGTGTCTCGTTCTCTCATCAGATTCCTGTCAACTCACAATCGACACAAACACAGTAAACAGAAAAATCAAACTGTCTGACAACAACAGGACGGTGACATACGTGGAGGAGGATCAGTCATATCCTGATCATCCAGACAGGTTTGACTACTGTCCTCAGCTGCTGTGTAGAGATGGTCTGACTGGTCGCTGTTACTGGGAGGTCGAGTGGAGAGGAGGAGTTAAAATATCATTGAGTTACAGAGGAATCAGCAGAAGAGGATACAGAGCTGACAGCTGGTTTGGAGAGAATGATCAGTCCTGGAGTCTGGAGTGTTCTTATGATCGTTTCTCCGTCTGGCACAATAACAGAGAAACATCCATCTCCTCCTCCTCCTCCAACAGAGTAGCAGTATACGTGGACTGTCCTGCTGGCTCTCTGTCCTTCTACAAAGTCTCCTCTGACACTCTGATCCACCTCCACACCTTCAACACCACATTCACTGAACCTCTTTATCCTGGCTTTGGGTTCTGGTCCTGGAGGTCAGATTCTGGTTCCTCTGCATCTCTGTGTTCTCTGTAGAAGGGAGGGTCTCCTCATGTTAGAGAACAGATCAATTGAGTCTGCACAGGATTCATTTAAATAACATTTTTTATATAGTACCTCTTCCCAACAAAGTCAAATCTAAAAACAACCAGAATTGAGTAAAGTGTTGAACAAAGTTACACAGTAGAAAAAAAAATTGAAACCAGAAAAATTAAAACAAACAATTAATGACATAAAGCAATAAGATAAGACAGTTAAGCGCAAGTGCCCCTAAAGAGACTCAAAAGCCAGAGAATAAAAATTTGTTTTAAGATGGGACTTAAAAGTCCCGATGGTGGGGGACGATCTGATAACCAAGGTTTATTCCACAGTCTCAGGGCCACCACTGAAAAGACACATTCACCCTTTTGTTGACTGTGAGATGGCTAAAGGGTATTAGTTTGGTGATCAGAGGGGTCTGGAAGAGTGATAAAACACTAGGATTATGAAATATAAGATGGAGCCCATCCATGTAATGCCTTAAAAGCAATTAATAGCACCTTAAAATTTGACTTGTAACCAGGATCAGCAAATATTGTACCTGTCAAGTTACCTCATTGTGTTTACAGTTTCATCCTGTGTTTTGGGATTTGAGTGTTTTTGGATTAGAGCTGTCATTTTTTAATTGAAAAAAATGTTTCAACAAACAAAATTTAAACAGCTGTGGGGGACTTTGTAAGAAAAAAGGAAATATCAACAAACGTGTGAACAGAAAAATAAATAGCATAACAATTAATGAAAGATAACAATGACCGTGTGATTTAAAGGGGCATTATGTATACTTATGGTTTTAAGATTGCAACCAGGTTTGTGCTCGTACCCGTGCTCGCTTGAACTCATGAGCGAGCAGAATCCGAAACACAACTGCTTTCATACAGAAATCCTGCAATAAACGCAGGAACAGTAGCATGCAGGCTGTGACTTTTCACTCAGACATGTTCAGTGTTGTGAATTATTTTGGAGCATTATAGCCTAAATTGTTGTCATTAATTGCTACAGTAAGGGTGGTCCACATAGTCATTATTTAAAGTTTTATTTTATAGTGTAAAGTTAGGATCACAGTGTTAAAACCCTATAGTTCTGGGTGTGTGTGCTCCTTTCTGTATCTAACTGCCCAGGCTCAACAAGTTGCACATGTTTGTGTGAGTGAGCAGGTTCGTGTGCTTTGGGAGCAAAGGGAGGGAGCAGCATAAGATAGCAAAAGGCAGCATCAAAACGCCTACTGGGGAGTTTTTGAGGGTTGTGTTGCGGAACATGCATCTATATAGTCCATCTCATTTTTGATGTATACTCATGTACTCACATTTTATGACTTATGTACTCACATATTATGGGTTTTTGTGTTTATTGTATGTACTTGATACACATTGATTGGTGTAGTCACTGAAACTTAATCACAGATCAATCAATCACTTTATAATCATTTAGAGATGCTGTATTAATCAGACGTGCATCTACTGTAACCAAGTAGAAATATAAGCCGTGAATTGGTATGGTTTCTCATGTCATTCAGCATGTACGGGAGGGAACTGTGTAGTATGACCGAAGGTAAACCCGCGAGTGAACTTAGAGTGAACTTGTGAGGCAGAATGATATAAAAAAGGAAAACATCTTGGGCAGATCATGTAGCAGGTGTCAATGCCCAATAGCAGAAGGAACATCTCAGCCTATCAGAAGTAAATATGTGTCTTGTCCAATAGCAGAAGGAACATCTCAGCCTATCAGAGGTAAGCATGTGTTTTGTCCAATAGCAGAAGGAACATCTCAGCCTATCAGAGACAGGAGGCAGGAGTATCAGCCACGGCACGTGGCATCCCTGGTGCCAACCCCGGTTGGACGGGTGCCAAGTACCTTCTAGAAGCAACTCTGTGGCGAAGTTATTGTAGGATACGGCAGTGTGAGATGTGACGCAGTTCACTCCATGGATGATCTAATTCTGTTATGATGTATGAAATCATGCAATATACGTATTGATTATGTTGATTGTTTTTAAAAAATACAATGATAAAAGTTTAAGCTTTAATAGTGCCAAAAGTATGCCTTAAGACTTAAAGAAAATATGGTGAGAGTGAAGTTGAAACCCAATGGTGAATTTTTAGTCCTGAAATATATAAAAAGTATATAAAAAGGGACAAATTATGATAAAATAAGGCTAGAACAACAACCAAAAAGCAGCATTGGATTCAATGAATAGTACACAAAAGTGGCCTCAAGATGGCAGCATGGAATAAGAAATTCACCATTGGAGAGGAGTGGTCAGTGACCCCTGCAGGTGGAGTCACAGTGTGACACCCACCTTGTAGGAGGAGCGTAAGGTAATATAAAGGCGCTGCACGCTGACCGCTGCTCAGTTCCATCCTTCGGACCTGCTAGGATGTTACTCGGGTTTATTCGTCCTTTTTTGGAATAAACTCTTTTGCACCGACTCTTGACCGTCTGCAGTGAAGTTTTTTGACTACGATGAATCAGCTAAAGAAGGAAACTAATAGAGTATTATTTGTTAAGTTTATTACGTTGGCGAAGGGTAAGGTCCAGGCCTTTACTGGCACAGCCTGGCCTTATTTCTGACCCGACATCAGGCTCTGTTACTTTGAGGTTCCCGTCTCAGAGGCAGATCAACACCGGCGCCGTAACGTTACTTCATTCAGCGCAGCGAGACACCGGCATATCAGCACAGTACTCCCGAAAAAAGTCAAAGTGAGAGCGTCTATAGACAGGTGAGGAGCCAGCTTCACACAACATGGTGGAAACTCAGGGAAACTCCCACTGCAACGTTACAGTAATAGTTTGATCAGCTGCAGGTTGAACTAATCCACGCTCGTTACATGATCACGGTACATTTACTGCATTTAGCCAACGTGCTACATCGTTAGCTCGCCTGCTGCTTTCAGTAACTATCTTTACTATCTGTGTATCTGTCACCGGAGGCTCAGCAATGTCAGCACATCTACATGTACTGGATGATAATGAAACGGGTAGACAGCTGGACTGAATATTATAAGATTGTGTCACACTTTATAACAGTCAGACCGCAGTAAGTAAATTTACTGTAACTAGTGTTAGTGGATGGCTCTTCTTCCTCTGGGTTGTATATTATGTGGGTCATGTTAGTTACAGAGACTGAGAGGTGGAGAAGCTGTGTACCCATCAGTAAAAGGCAATAAATCTAAATTGAACGTTACGGAGCAAACAGCGGCGGGTCCGAGCTAATGTAGCGTTAGCTAGCTGCTCGTGGCTGCATCACTATGGGATAGTAAACAAATCGCTCCACATTAGCTTTTTACCGTTACATCATTTCTTGCAGGCTTTATAACTTTGTGTTGGTGGAGTTGGAGTGTTGTCAATGGCATTTCCACCATTTAATGATCAGAGCTTCCATCTTTAAAGGACTGGAAGTGGAAGAAGTTTACAATGGAAATGAGGAATCTGTTCAATCACTTTGAATCAAAGAATGAATCCAAGAATTATAGCTAGATATGGCGAGAGAACAGCTTAAAAATGGACACAGCAGAATCTGACTGTGAGCAAGAGGGATGGCCAGAAACGAGCAGTGATACAGGAGGCGTTCCGCAGAGAGGCGTGCCAACCTGATGCATCACAGGTGAAAGCCCACCTCCACTGACGTCAGCATCTTCTCAATGCTGAGGACGCAGCCAGTCAGACCACAACTACCATCTACAGTGGAATCATAAAATGGACAACACCACCTTAAAGACTGTGAACCTAGCAGCACAAAGTTCAAAAGGTCAAGAAGACTTCACAGTGAAAATGAACTTCAGCCAAAATGCTCTCATGTGAACGAGTGCTGATAGAAACTTCACCAAGGAAGCTTTCTGTCTCAACATGATCAACATTACAAATGGTCAGACTGTCAGAGGCATTTGCTGAAAAAGAACTGTTTGAAGACTGACCTCAAAAGAGTTTGGGAGTAGTAGTTTTGAAAATTTGTAGAAGAAGAGAAAATAGAAAGATAGGGGAAGAAAACAGAAAATAGGGGCTGAAGTTTAATCCAATGAAAAGACAGCCAGAGAATAAGGTTAGTTCAGGATCTATAAAACAGCAAGATATGTCATTAATAATTGATTTATTAACACAAATACACTGAGTTTTTCACTTTGGTGTCCTACTCTCCTCCAGCAGCCACCTATTACTGAACTTCAGCAAAAAGGGATCAGAACATCAAGGATTCCTTGTGTTTTTTAAACAGAGTTTTAGGAAATGGGGATCTAGTGGGATTGTTAAATTCGTCCAAAGTCGATCCGATTCACATTTGGTCCGACGAGCTTCGGCAGATAAAACTATTTTGTTTTTTATCCTTATGTGGAGTTTGTGTTGGTGGAGTTGGAGTGTTGTCAACGGCATTTCCACCATTTAATGATCAGAGCTTCCATCTTTAAAGGACTGGAAGTGGAAGAAGTTTACAATGGAAATGAGGAATCTGTTCAATCATTTTGAATCAAAGAATGAATCCAAGAATTATAGCCTTACTTAGAGTTGGACAATTAATTGAAAAGTAATCGAAATGCAAACCACTAACCGATGTAATTTCCCCATTTTGGTTATTTTGGTTATTTAAACCTTGTTATATTGTGTTCATGTATTTTCCCCTTGAAACATCCTACCATGTGTACGTGACTCGCTCCATCAGGCCAGGCTCAGCCTTCAGACTGGAGTTTGAAATACACACTCTTAAAATTAACTCTGGGGTCCTTTAGTCATTACTTAAATATATATATATATATATATATATATATATATATATATATATATATATATATATGTATATAAATATATATATGTATATAAATATATATATATATATTGTTGTGAAATAAAAAAAATCAAGTTCTGAGATGCTGTTAGACTTTTTACTTGTAATTGTTATTTTATTGAGCTTGGATGACACACAAATTATGCCTGTTGATTCAATATGCTATCATAACTTGTCAGAGTTTTCAGTTAATCAAAAAATAATTTAATTTTAAGTTCTGTTAACGTAAAATACAATTTGTTGACATTTAAACGGCCCACAGTTTCCCTCTCTTGCATGTGCAGGCATGCTCAAGGCAGACGAGTGATCACAGGGCCACAGCTGAAACTCAATGAAGCATAATGTGTTGAATGGTAAGTAATTTTATGCTTCATTACACATATTTTTAATTCAAGATCATTAGCCCCATTTCTGAGGAAGACAAGAAGTATGGTTATATACCCCTTTTCCCTCCCACAGGCTGCTAAGCTGATGGCAGTGTGTAGTGTGTGCAGCAGATCTCTAAACCCGACTGCATGGACCTGCACAAGACTTGCAAAAGCATGCTGCGAAGCTGGGTAATTCATGGCCTGAAGTCCTCACAGAGAGCACCGCCATAAGGAGAAAGGACTTCATACAATCAAGTCCTCTATTAGACAGCTGCTGACTTTTCTCGAGTGCCTGCACTGCTACAAGGCGGTGGTTATGTCTGTGAATGCACTGAAAACATCACCAACATGCTGTTGGTTTACTGGCCTGAATTAGAAGATGGTCCTGTCCGACAGCTGATTTACACAAGCACACGCCAGTGCCCAAACCCACACATCTTTCCTCTCCAATAAAATTCATTAATGTTATTTCTGCCATGCATCTAATAATATGAAAAGAGCCTCACACGACATCACAAGAGGGCCCCATTGGCCAGTAGGCCACCATGAGTGCCGTAGTAGCGCACTTGACCAAACCCTACAGTAACATGCATGTGGGGTGTCAGAGTGAGTAATAAATGTCCACTCTGCCCCGATTAAACAGCATATTGCAATCGGGGGCTGAAGAAAGCTCATGTTCTGCAGGAAGAAATTACCTCTCAGCAGAACATGGGGGCATCCAGAAAGTACTGCCAGATTTATGGCCGAAATTGGATCTGCATGCTCTGAATAATTACTTGAGATGGTAAAACTTCATAATGTTGACACGCACAACTCTGATAAGCGTTATACATCTAGGCGACTGGTTTAGATCCATAGACAGAAAGGTGGTTCCATCTTTGTGCAGCTGGAGAAAAGCAACTGACGACTGCAGCCTTGCTCCTGCAAAGTTTTAATGTCATGTGACATGGTGACGTTTTGCAGCACTGGCGAAAGTCGGACACAATTTTTTTACCAGCATACCTTATTTTGTGTCACACTGCTGAGGAGACCACAGTAAGAGGGAGAAAGAAACAACTTGATCCAGTAACCTTTGACCTCTCAAACATCTGTTCATCTCAGTGACATCTTAGAGGATGAAAAAAGTGTGTTGTTTGAAGCAGCAGTTCTCTGTATTAAAGTTCTCTTTGTGTCTGACTGAGCTTCACTGCTGCTGTTAATGGATTGATTTCAGCTTCTGAAACAACAATAAGGGCAGTAAAGAAAGGAGGAGCTTGGAGAGCAGTTCTTTTGGGGGATTTAAAAACGTAGCACTTATTCCCTTTTCTCACTCTCTCTTCTGTGTTTTTTGGATTTGAGTGTCTTTATATCAGAGCCCTGTGTTCACTGCTTCAACATGTGTAAAAATCACATATTCACTGTCCAATCTTGACTGTCCAAATTCCACATCTTTTCTTGTCCAGATAAGATAAGAAGTTGTTTCCATACCTGCATGTGTTACTGTGTTGTTACTCACAGGGACTCACTGACATAATTCAGTTTGGCTGCAAAAAGGTGAGCAGAGACATTTATAAACAGGAATGTCCTGGATCATTGCACATACACATGACACATTTTCAGGCTCAACAAATTCATATTTGATGACATTTAAGGACACAAAATTAATAAACCGGATAAGGATTTGAAACAGGAAGTAAACTTTTATGTTACATATAATGTAATCTGTGTTTTGGGGGAAACTGCTTGGGTGCCCAGTTGCAGTCACTCTGGGATGTGAAATGTATAACTTAAATGAACGAAAATCTAATGCAATGGGGTGAGACGTTCCAGATGGCGTATGTGACGGCTACAAGGTGCTGTTTTTTTATGGATGGTGGTGGAGCTCACTTCAGGGGACTGAAATAATAGTTTAATACACATTTCTATGAGTTTAGGCCTGTAGAATCAGAATCAGAAAAGCTTTTATTGCCAAGTACTTTTTAGACGCACAAGGAATTTGTTTTGGAGATAAGGTGCTACACGTAGACAAAGACAAACCTACAGCTGACATAAAGAAATATTTAAATATTTAAATATGGGATATATTGATATAATATAAAAAAAAATAGAAGAATAACGATTAACATTAACAACAACCAACAAATATGCACAATATGCTGAGTAGGCTATATGCAATATGAAATTATAATATTAACATGTGCAGAGATTTACAGTATTTGAGAGGGAAGGGGGGGTGGCGTGTCAGCGGGGACCTGGGCCTTGTTAATGAGGCCTCCTGCAGACTGGTAGAAGCTGAGATTGCAACAGCATAAGGTTTTGGTCCTCCTGCCAGAGGGGATTGTCTGAAACACTTTGTGTCCAGGGTGGGAGGGGTCAGCCACAATCTTTCCTGCTGGCTCAGAGTCCTGGAGGCGTACAGATCCAGAAGAGAAGGAAGGTTGCAGCCAGAGGACATGAGCACTAACAAGGTCAGTTAACAGGAGAGAGAAAAGGCTTGAAGTCTCCTGTCAATATAACAAGGAGCCGAACCAGCCCACCTTTTGCGGAGATTTATATATTTTAAATAGTTGCTGTTTTAAATTCCAAGGTCTTTAAACTTCCAGTAAAGACCAAACCTGCTAATTAACATCCTTAGGTTAGTTAATTGGTTATTTATCTCTTTATATAAGTGTACAAATAAGCTTAGGTCACTTAAAAAATGTGTATTCTAACTCCCACAAAGTGACATTGTGATTAATAATCTGTTTAACTTTAATATCAACAACCATTCGTGGTATAAAAGGCCAACAGGACTGTAGGTCAGTTTGTGAGGACTGCAGGTCAGAAATGAGTCCAGCAGTCAGATATTAAGTGTTTGTTAAGTGACTTATGGCCTCACGGTGTTTTGTTTGTACGCTGACAACTCCTCTCACAAATCTCCCAAAGTGATTTTAACTCAGCTTACACCATAGTTGATTTTAATATTCATGTCTGTTGCCCTTCAAAGTCATTGGTTAGCCAGTTTCTGCAACTCGTTGACTCATTTAATCTCTCTCAGTGGGTTACTGGTCCTACACATGAACATGGACATACACTTGATTTGGTTTTATCATTAGGTTTTCCTGTTTTAAATATTGAGGTGGATGATACTATTTTATCTGATCACAAACCTGTCATCTTTACTGCCTCTCTCTCATGTCCTTTACCAAAACCTAAATTGCCAGATCGCTATGTTCGGGCATTCAATCACTCCACAACTAGGCTATTCTCCGATGCCTTTTTATCTTCACCTTTGCTAAACTTACAGAGACAATGTCTGCCTCCATGGGCACTGAGGCACTAGTCACTTTGTTTAATACCACCGTCACAGACATCCTTGACACCATTGCCCCCCTCAAGCTCAAGAGATCTAAAGTCAAAGCTCAGCCTTGGCTTAATAGTGACAGGAATGCAGGAAGGCAGAGAGGAACTGGAAGAAGAATAAACTGCAAGTGTCCTACGAAATATTGAGAAACTGCCTAAAGTCCTACCAACGCCTGGTCAAAGCCTCTAAAACAAAGTACTTCTCTGATATTATTGCTAGAAACGCACACAGCCCTAAGACCTTATTCAGTGTAATAAACACTGCTTTAAACCATGCAACTGCACTTCCTGATGCTACCGCTGAAATTACAGAGAAGTTCTTCAGGTTTTTTTACTGATAAGGTTGATTTCATTAGATCTGGTATCTCACCCTCTGGTCTGGACCCATCTGAGCTAGTCCCCTGCCCTGTCTCTTTAAATTATTTTGAGCCTGTGGCCTTGTCTGAACTGATCGATATAGCTTCATCTATGAAGCCTACTTTTGCTCCTACAGACAGTGTCCCCTCGCATCTTTTAAAAAAGGTTTTAGATGTTGTTGCTCCTAGCCTTTTGTTTATAATAAATAGCTCTCTTTTAAATGGATTTTTTCCATCCACTTTTAAACATGCTGTGGTTCGGCCTCTTATTAAAAAACCCAATCTTGATCTTATGGATTTTAATAATTTTAGGCCCATTTCTAATTTATCTTTTATCTCTAAAATATTGGAGAAAGTCATTTTTTCTCGACTCTCTTCGTTTTTAGCTGAAAACAATGTGCTGGATAACTTTCAGTCAGGTTTCAGGATACATCACAGTACAGAAACGGCACTGCTTAAGGTATTAAACGATTTATTGCTGTTTGGTGACTCTGGAAATTGTGCAATTCTACTCTTGCTTGACCTCAGCTCAGCTTTTGATACCGTTGATCATGACATCCTCCTGGATCGCCTCCAGCAAGGGGTTGGTATCCGGGGTGCCGCGCTACAGTGGTTTCACTCCTATTTGAAAGATAGAACCTTTTCTGTTAGCATTGGTAACATTTCCTCTTCTTCAGCAGCAATTAAGTATGGAGTACCTCAAGGTTCAATCCTGGGGCCAATCTTATTTTCTTTGTATATGCTCCCCTTGGGTTCCATTCTCCGCAAACATAATATATTTTACCATTGCTATGCTGATGATACACAGCTGTACTTACCTCTGAAGCCAGGCGATTCAAAGTCCTTACAGTCTATTTACAATTGTCTAAATGATATTAAGCGTTGGATGGCAATCAACTTTCTCCAACTAAATGAAAACAAGACCGAAGTGATTTTATTTGGTTCCCCTAACTTAACTGAGGAATTAGCAAAAAATTTGGGCACCATGTCCATTAATGTACAACCGTTCGCTAGGAACTTAGGGGTTATCTTTGACTCAGCATTAAAATTCGACAAACATATAAACTCTGTTGTAAAAGGTTCCTTTTTTCATTTAAGGACCATAGCCAAACTTAAACCCATTCTCTCTGTTAAGGACCTTGAAACTGTCTTGCATGCTCTTATATCCTCTCGAATTGATTACTGTAATTCCTTGTACTCTGGCATCTGTCATTCATCTTTATCACGCTTGCAGCTTGTTCAAAATGCAGCTGCCAGATTACTAACTGGTACAAGGAAGAAGGACCATATAACCCCAGTATTGGCTGTTCTTCACTGGTTACCAGTCAAATATAGAATCGATTTTAAGGTGCTGCTAATTGTTTTTAAGGCATTACATGGTCTGGCCCCATCTTATATCTCAGAACTCCTAATGTTTCATCACTCCTCCAGAACCCTCAGATCATCAAATCAATCCCTCTTAGCCGTCCCACAGTCTCGTCTGAAAACAAAGGGTGACCGTGCCTTTTCAGTGGCGGCCCCGAGACTGTGGAATAATCTACCCCCGATTATTAGATCATCCCCCACCATCCATACTTTTAAGTCTCGACTTAAAACACATCTGTATTCTTTGGCGTTTGAGTTTGTTTAGGGGCACCTGTGCTTGTGTCTTTATTTATGTATATTGTTTCTAACTGTGTTGATTCTACATAACTTGTCCAGCACTTTGGTCAACTCTGGTTGTTTTTAAATGTGCTTTATAAATAAACTTGACTTGACTTGACTTGACATAGTTTTAGGATACAATTTTATTACAGATTTGTTTTAAAGTAACACTTTTAATCCGGTCCACTTCTTTTAGATATCAGATGCCTGGAACTTTGTGAATTTTCCTTACAGCCCTGCAGCCACATGGACTCTTTCAAAGCACTTATCAAAACCCACCTTTTTAGACTAGCTTTTGACCTCAAATAATGTTATTTCCCCAGCCGCGATGTAGTGTGGGCATGGAAAAACACATTGTTTTATCGGAACTGACTACCAGACATGATCTCTACTGCTTCGTTAGGACTTCCAGGTAAGAGAACAGCTTTCTCGGTAGTGGAGTTTTTCAGCCAGAGTGCCTGCTGAATAGGAAAAAAGCTGAGTATTGTGTGCCGGTGTGCTTATATGCACCTCCGGTTATGCCGTCATACGCTACCGTTTAGAGCAGTGCCAATAGGATTGGAGTAGTTTCATTCATATTTCAGCCCTGCCACGCCCAAGGACGTTCCCATAGTGTCGTCACCAACGCAGTTCGAGTTCCCTCGAAGCGGAACTGAGCACACAGGCAAACAAGCAGGGAAGCAGCAACCAGGGGAGACACATCAGGTAATCAGGATAACTGGAAGCAAAACTAGACTGTGATAGCAGACACAGCCGATTTCAAAATAAAACAGGTAAAGTAAAGCATGTGGCAACCAACCAGGACGAAAGTAACAGAATACAACGGAACACATGCATAACTAACAGACAAATCCTACACAGAAAAGGAGCACAGTACTAGAACACAGGGGCAGGGAGTAAAACAACAACTAGCAAACACAGGGAAATACCAAAATGAGAATGAAACACAACATCATAACAGGCCAAAGCAAGACTGATACATGAAAAATACAGAACACAAAAACCAAAACTCAAAGTTGTGCGCTGACTTCAGGTGAGGCGTAAATAAACTTGAAGAAAGACAACCAAGAAAGCTAGAAAAAAGATGTGAGCTCAGGGGGTTCGACACAAACACAGTACACAAATACATCAAACTTTCTGACAACAGGAAGGCGAAACTTGTGTTGGAGGATCAGTCATATCCTGATCATCCAGACAGGTTTGACTACAGGTGTCCTCAGCTGCTGTGTAGAGATGGTCTGACTGGTCGCTGTTACTGGGAGGTCGAGTGGAGAGGATGGGTTGATATGTCAGTGAGTTACAGAGGAATCAGAAGGAGAGGAGACAGAGAAGACTGCAGGTTTGGAATGAATGATCAGTCCTGGAGTCTGAGGTGTTCTGATGATGGTGGTTACTATATCTGGAACAATAAGAGAGGAACATCATCCTCCTCCTCCTCCTCCTCCTCTGGTAGAGTAGCAGTGTATGTGGACTGTCCTGCTGGCTCTCTGTCCTTCTACAGAGTCTCCTCTGACACACTGATCCACCTCCACACCCTCAACACCAAATTCACTGAACCTCTTTATCCTGGATTTGGGCTCTGGAGTTCTGGTTCCTCAGTGTCCCTGTGTTCTGTGTAGGAGGGAGAGTCTCCTCCTGGTAGAGAACAGATCAGATCACAGAAATCTTTCAGCTTCTTGTAATAAATCCAAAGTGATTCAAAGTGATTGAACAGATTCCTCATTTCCATTGTAAACTTCTTCCACTTCCAGTCCTTTAAAGATGGAAGCTCTGATCATTAAATGGTGGAAATGCCGTTGACTTGTACCTTCTGTCATGTGTTGCTTTGAATTCTGGCTCTTGTTCCAATAAAAGCAGAATGTTACTGTGAGTGTGTTTGTTGTCTTTCTCAGCTCAGGACTGCTGACACCATTCAGCTGGAAGATACAGTATATGGCCAAAAGTTTGTGGACGCCGTTGTCTGTAAATACATTTTTTCCCCAGTTTGGTGTGGAAGAACATGAATGGCCACCACAAACCTGAACCCCATTTAACACTTTTGGGATAAAGTGGAACGTAGACTGTAATCCAGACTTGATCACCAACATCGGTGTTGGACCTCACTGATGCTCTGGGATCAAATCCCTGCAGCAGTTTCAACATCTGCTGGAAAGAAAGAAAGCAGAAGAACGGAGGCTGTTATAGCAGCACATTAATGAACATGCTGTCACAGTCCCATGTTCCCCTGTCAGCTGTCCACATACTTTGGCCATATAGTGAATCACAGTTTGAGACACAGCTGCTCTGTTTAAATTTAGGAAATGTGTTTTGCCCTTAAAGTCTTTGTGTGGCCTACACCTTTATGAAACGGTGCAGACTGTCTCTAACTAATGTACAGCCAGCAACATTTGGTGCATACACATAATAATAATAATAATAATAATAATAATATTATTATTATTATTATTATTATTATTATTATTATTATTATATATAGACATTTTTTGTTAAAGATTAGAAATATTTTTGTTAAACCAGAAACAACTCCAAAATCACCATCACTAAACACACCAGACTTACTTTAATAATCAGTTATTTATACTAGCATGTATAGAGCCAGCATAATTGATACATGTAAATGGGTGAATTTAGGGTTTATTTCAACCAAACCAGAGTGAGTTGGTTTGTGAAGGTTTTACCTTGTTTCTGCCAATTTTAAATGAAGTGTGTTTTATGATGATAAAATCATCATCACAGTTAATTTGAATGGAGTCTGGTGGGTTTGGCGATTTCAGGGATGTTTCATGTTAAAACAAAAAGGATCTTACTCTTTAACAAAAGGTCGACCTCTGCAGGGATCCTTTCCATAATGTTGTCAGACACTAAAAAATTATCTGAGCAAGTCAGTGGCAATGCAAGCACATGTTGTGGATGTAAATTGGAGGTTTGCAGCTGCCTAGTAATGTTACATTATAGCTTGTTTCACGCTACCACTGCAACGTCTCTTGGACCAATTTCAAATGTCCAGGTTGAAAAAAAAACAAAGTTAAGTTACCCTAATACATTGTTCATTGTTCAAGCTGCTCTAAAAATCCAAGTGCTAATATTAGTTGACACTACATGCCTTATTTTATAGCTGCATGCTAACGTTAGCTTCAAATTAACTTTACACTAGAACCAATTATTTTATCAGCACTAGCAAAGTTTAAATTACACATAAAGCAACTAAAGCCACCTACTAGCTTAAGCTTCGCATGCATAGAAGTAACTTTTAGCCACATGATAACAGTAGTTACATTACTCCTGCTTCCAGAATAAATCCATTTTAACAATGTTATCTTCAAATTACACGTAAAGCCTCGTTTTTGTGCAATTATAAAACTGTAAGTAGCAGGCACGTGCAGAGGGGGGGGTGCAATGGGTGCTTGAGCACCTGCCATTTTGCCCTTTGCTGCCCAAAGTGCCCTTTTTTCAAAAGCAAAATTTCCTAAAATTAAACCTAACGGCTTCCGTACGATGCTGGCAAGATGACAGGTATGAATCGCCGCTGTTTCTGGATGGAAAACAGCTATAACAGAGCAAATAGATTACCGACCCGGTACCAGTGTAGTTCGGGACGAGGTGGTAAAGCTAGAGCTGGGTATTCTCTGTGTTTCTTTTTTAAAAACTGTGTCACAGCATTTACTGATGTATCGATACAGAAGCATCAGTATATCAGCAAGGAATACATACCAATACGTTTCTGGATCGATATTTTGAGAACAGCCCTATTTAAATCCTTGTTCCATGTTCCCCTCTTATACTTTGAGAACCTACCCTTCCAAATGTCTCTGCATGTGTGTTCTCCAGTCTGCTGATGCCTCCCTCCATTGCTTGTTTGGGTGGGTGATTTACAGGCTGATCAACATCCCACCCCTCCTGTGACCCATGGTTTGGCTGTATTTGTATTCAGAGCCAGTGAGCAACGGACTTTCAAAATAACAATATTGGGAAAAAAACTGCATTAACGTGCGATAACAGAATTGTTGGCAATGATTGATTAATGCTTTAATACGATAATAACACCTTAATGTGCCAAGTCCTCGTAAATACAAATCTTTAGGAGACAGTGATAGTAACTGCTATGAGCTCAACAACTGACATAAATACAGAGGACTTGGCAGTGTTTCTCCTGTTGGGACGGTATTACAACTAATTTGACAGCTGTTCTGTTACTTGCATCAGCTAGGACATGGTAATTTAGTCAGTTTACGAGTCTTGACGGGAATCTGCATTATGACCCAGGAGACTCTGAAGAAAGGATGTTTGGAACAGAGTTCCTCACAGAGCTTATTTTTTGACACAGAGGCTATGAAGAGAACGTGTTATAACATAAAACATTCATAGAATCTGTGTTGATTATGCTACATGGGTAAATCCAAGCATTAGCTGTCGAATTGTATCATATCACGGTTTTGTGCCAGAAACAGAGCTGGGCGAGCAGCAATGTAACCGGACTCAGCAGTTTTTACCGACATCACAGAAGTGGCAAAGAACATCGAGGAAGTTTTTCTAACAGAGTCCCAGACCGCAAATAGGTGGTTTCTCCTCCCAATCCCAACTTTCTTCATTCTCAGGTTCAGAGGAGTGTGAAGTTTTGTCATGAGTAGCTGGTCGTAAATGTCTATCTGGATCTGAGTTCCTGACTGGTTCTGGTCCTCCTTTTAATGTGTGGGAGCTCCGGTGGATCCTCCTGGTCCACTGCTGCACTGTTTGTGTTTCGGTGTTTGAGCCACATCCATCAACCTACAGACGCTTTTTCATTTCCCCAGTATCTCCAGGCAGAAGACATTTAGTGGAATCACGTTTTCTGACGGCTCTTTTCGAGGTTTGTCAAGCAGGCTGCAGACTCTTTTAATGTCATTCAGAATTTTTCAAAGTAAAAGCTCTCAGTTCAACTCAAAATAACCATTACAGTAAACAGTCTTCTCACACTTTAATTTTGTAGCCAACACCACTAAAGAGGAAGTGATTATGTGAGTAACTGTTGACTGAAATCTATTTCATCACTACGATCAAAGTATTTATTTATTTATTTATTTATTTTGCCACTATCAAAGCACCATAATCTGGCAGTTGGCCAGATATTATTGTTGGTGGTCAGTTTTGGCAAGAGTCCATAATCACAAAGAGAATGAATGTGTTTCCCTTGTCAATGTTTGTATTAACTTTATTTAATGTGTGATTTAAAATAGACCGAGGTGCAGTGACAATGTTTCACACATTGGCTTACATTCATTCCATGTCATCTGTCAATGGCCAAGTCACAGTAAAATATGGTTTTACTGAATATGAATATGAATTGAATGCTGTGTCAGCCACCGTAGCTGTCGAACACTCTTTAAAAGGTTACGGGGCAGTGGTAGACTGGACAGATGGTTGCAATTCACAACCGTCATCACTAGATGCCACTAAATCTTACACACTGAACCTTTAACATGCTAAAATCTTCCTACCTGGCTTGCTTCCATTCCAGGAAACAGCTTACCTGGGAGGACACATTTTCTCTGCAGAGTGTGTGAGTCTGGACTGAGAAAGGCCTCATGAGTACAACATCAGGCAATAGTGTGGTTCGAACTTTGTGCAGCCGGAGAAAAGCAACTGTGGCCATTGGACTCTGCACCTGCAGCCAACTTGCTCAGGGTTTTAATGTCATGTGACATATCGATGTTTTGCAATGCCGGTGAAATTTGGACACAATTAACCAGCATGCCTTATCATAAGTCCAGCATGCATCACGTGAAGTCAGCGCTTCGCCACACCACATGATGTCAAACGCACCTAATGTAAACTTCCCCGAAACTACAATCAGATTATTGTCTGATTTGTAGTTTAATGTGTTTGAACTTGTTATGGCTGCCACCGGCACCACCAGTAATTTACCAGTGCTTGAGAATTCCATCTGTTATGCTAAGCAGGCTGTGCTAACACACACGGAGGATTGGCTGTACTTCGAGGGATGGCCCCGCCTACTTCCTGGGGTCCGGTGATTCTTGCCATCCATTGGTGTGGCTTCCCTCTGCTGGCCAATCACGGAGTGCCACTGACCAGCCTTGCCTGCTTAAAAGCCTGCTCAGTCTGCTATTCGCAGCAGCTATCAGACCCTGATTTGCTTGCATTGTGTTATGTTATTTTGCACTCACCGTAGTTTGTTTTGTTAGTTTACACTAGGTTCAGGGGTGCCGTGCGCTTTGTGTTTTGGTTTTTGCAAATCCCTTAGTTAGAGAGCTTTTGGTTTGCTCTTTTATTTTTCTTTAGTTAGAGTAGCAATCCTCCTTTTGAGGACCTCTTTTTGTTATATTTGTTTGTTGATTTCCACAGCACCAATTGGCCCATTTTCTGTTTGTGACACTTTATTTTAAATAAACATCCTTTCAAAATACCAAAAACATCTGGTTTATGTTTATGTCCAGACACCCCAGGACGTAACAAACGTCAGACTGCAGTGAAATCAGTGACTTTAGTCTCTTTAGAAGGTTTATGGCACTTTTTCACTTTTTTTTGGATAAAAACTTTTTAACTAATAAGGTTACCATAGTTACAACTCTCCGTTAAAGAGCACTCTCTGGAAGCCAAGTTATTACAATCCAACATGTCCTCACCATCCAGCTCTTTGTCCTATAAACACAGAGTCTTTATCACAGCTTAGTAACAGTGTGATTCATGGTTAACAGTCACGAGCCTCTCTGACTGGTTCCTGTTTAAAGTTTCACTTCTCTGAAAATTTTTCACTTTGTCTGAAAGCGTTCCTTATTTTCCCCGCCTGGACCTCCGGCTGAAGGTAATGTAACCAGCTTGAAAGGTTTTCCTCATTAACAGAAGTGGTGGTTAGCTCAGCTCCACTTATTTTCTCCAAACTCACAGCTCTGAGCTTCATTGGAAACCCTGGACAAAGGAGGCAGAAACCAGCCGCTGCTGTCTTGCTGTCTCAGCCACTAAATGCAGCTTCACTCGGCGGGACAGCCACTGGAGAGCAGCTGTTTGTATCGGTGAGTGCTGTCAGTAGACTGACCTGCAGGACTGATTGACAGTCAGCAAGTTCTTCATTGATCTATATTAAATATCAGAATATTTATATATGTTGGATTGTATGTTTGTAGATAAATGTCACATGTCTGCATGATCAGCTGACCTGCTGTGGTCTGACTAAAAGACACTAGCTCAGCAGTTCGTTAGAAGAGAACCAGCTGAACACTGTCTCTATCTATAGCTGTTTAAAAAAATGCCTGTGGTTAAAGTCCTTTACAGGAAACTTTGGAGGTCATTATTAGGAACTGTCATTTTCTACAGGGACTCTGTAGACAGAGAGATTCTGTCAGACCACTTCAGTCCTTCAGTGAATGTAGCTGCTCCTCCATGCATGGTGTGTGTGCTGGGCTGCAGCTTCATGCCTCCATCTAGTGGACTGATAGTAGAAGTCCAGCAGCTGATGGCAGCTTCCTCTGCCTCACACTGCTGTCTGACTGCATTCAGCTGCCACTGATATGAAACAGAAACTAGCAGCCAATCAGTGGAGGAGCAGCTGATCTTTTTCCAGGAGAAATGATGGAAAGGAGGATTTGAGTTGATGTGCAGATGAATGATTTGTGTTTCCTCTCCAGGTGAAAGTGGATGTGAGTTCAGCAGCATGAGTCAGTGTGAGGACAGAGAGGAGGGGAGTCCCTCCCTCTAAAAAAGCTCGGCGTGGGGAACATGACAGCCAGACCAAAGCTCAGAGGTGAGATGAGGATCTCTAACTGTCCAGGACTCAAATCACTCCACCATCATTATTCACTCTCAAAGCTCTGTGTGTGTTGTGTTGAAGCCCAGAGCAGCAGCAGGGACCAGACTCTGCTGGACCTGGACCTGGACCTGGACCTGAGCCCAGCTGTGTGTCCTTCAAGAGTGACCGGTCAGTGGGTCGCCTCATTGATTTTAAAGGAGGCCGACCGTCTGCTGCAGAGAGGTCAGCTGTCACATTCAAATCTGACTAACTCATGTTTAACTGTTATTTATTCAGAGAAGTTTTATTAAACCTATGTGTTCATTCATCAGGCAGGTAAATAGAGTACTGAAAATCTTTACTTAAGTAAAAGTATAATTACTCCCATGAAAAATACTCAAGTAAAAGTATAAAAGCACTTGGTCAATAAACTACTCAAAGTACAAGTTAGTTTGTGTTTTACTATTGTTTACTGTGTGCAGGCCAGAGATTGTTCATCAGTCATTTCATGCTCTCTTTTTGGAATAAGTGTTTCATCCACTCTGCTTCAGTTAAGAAATAGTCACTGTGCAACAGGGTTATTTTCAGGGAATACATTTTACTCTCTCTAACAGAATTAACACAATTATTCTATTTTCTACATGAAGGTATCGATAAAATCACTTTAAAATATCAAACTTTCTGTACTATTGTTGATGTATCCGTTGTAATCTTGAGATGGACATGTAGCCAACAGAAACCACTTGCTTTAAAATGAAGGGCGCTCAATCTAAATCAAATCAATATTTGGTGTGACCACACTTTGCTTTCAAAGCAGCTTTTCAAATATTTTTTTCTAAACTGTCACAATTCACCACAAGAATGAATAACTCCACCTGCAGCATAGACCCCAACCCATCATCCCTCATCAAGACCTGTCTTCCATCCATCACCCCACTCATCATCAAAATCATTAATTACTGCCTCACATCTTGATCAGTCTCCACCCTACTCAAAGTTGCATCTGTTACCCCCCATCCTCAAGAAACCTGGTCTCAACCCAGACATCCTGTGCAACTTCCGATCTATCTCCAATCTTCCCTTCCTGTCAAAAATTCTGGAACATGTTGTCGCTACTCAAACCCACCTCACCTCTAAAAACCAGTTTGAACCATTTCATCTGGATTCTGCTAACAACACCAAATCACATCTCTTATTAGCCCCCACGCCCTCTGCTCTCTGTTCCTTGCGTTGTGCTCAACCTGTTGGGAGGGAGGGTATTTTCCATATTAGGCTAATATGCAATAATCTTCATGATGCAGCCTGTCATTTTGTTTGAAGTTCACTTAATGTGGCCCCCCGCCATTACTATCTGCCTACAGAGAAAGAGAGACAGAGAGAACGCGTTGCTCACAGCTTCAGGGCTTGTCCGCAACTACTAATTTGTCCAGAACAAAATTGTAATCAAAACATTTAAAAATAAATGTTGTCAGTCAGCGTCTAGTCAATGTACTTGCTACATAAACAGTTAATGTCAAGCTCGGTGGGTGCGGGGTAGTGTGTGGAGTTCAGGGCTAAGCAGGTGAGGACCCAAATGCAGGACACGGAGTGGAGCAGGTACAGTTCAGAGGTTTTAATGAGCAAACAAAAGGCGAGCACACTTACGGCTGAGTGGCTGATAAACAGAGTCCAAACAAAAGTAATCCAAAACACACAGAAATTCCAAAAAGGGGAGATCCAGGGCAGAGACGAGACAAGGCAAAGCAAAGCAAGGCAAGGCAAGGCAAGGCAGAGCAGAGCACAATACGAAGCAGAGTGTAACTCACAAGACACACGGCAATACATGACACGACACACGGCAATACAATGACCGGACAAGGACTAAACAGAAACACCAGGTATATATACACACACGGGAGTAACGAGCAGGGCGGGAGCAACACAGGTGAATGGGATCAGGGCTAATGAGGCAGGCAGACAGAGAGCAAGGGAAAACAGAGAGAGGCAGGCAGGCAGTGTGATAACTGGGGGAACAGACAAAACACTTGACAGGAAGACATGGGGCAGAATAACTAACCAGAAGTAAACTCTAAGACAAGAACTGAGACACTGAACTAACAGAACACAAGACCAGAAACATGACAACTGACAAACAGGACGGAGTACGAATAGAGACGGGACCAACAGGAAGACAGGACTGGGGACCAAGAGCAAAGCACAGAAGTAAAACAGACCAGAGACAACACTAGAGACATGAACTAAGGTACAGGACTAAGAACTAAGATACTAGACAAGACAGATACTAAGTAACTAATACATGAAACTGTGACAGAACTGAAATCAGGAAAATACCAAAACACAGACTAACAGATACAGGAATAAACTCAGAACCAAACAGAACAGATGACAAGACTAACATGCAGCTACAAAACCAAAACCCTCAGAACAAAAACCCAAAACCAGAGCACACAGGACAGGATCGTGACAGTTAATAGTTGCCACAAAGTAGTGAGACAATAACATGACACACCAGACCGCAGCACAGACACCTGTCGCTCTCTCTGAGAGACACTTTGCTCTGTTTCACTGTCTCTCTGCTCCAGAATGCTTAATTCCCTCTGAAGAGGCTGTGCACTTTATCAGAGGTGCTGAAGTGAATGTGTGTGGTGATATTTCTGTCTGATCACAAGTGCTACGTTTTGGTTTTCTACCTCTGATGAAGAGCAGTCCCAGACGGGCTCTGTGTCTGTCAGACGGTCTAAAGGGGGTAGCATCCTACTACCATGTCAGCAGAGCAATAACACAGGGTAATGCACAGCAGTGGGTCAGGATTTTGTTAAAATATAATGAATTCATTCTCATTATATCTCAAATTGTTATTCTGCAAATGTCAGAGAACACAGATATGTGGAAGAGATTTTTCATGTGCAGAAAGTTTTAAACTTGAAGGAAAGCTGCTGAAACATAGGAGCTATTAAGGTGCACAAGTAACTGAATTAAAATGAAATCATTTATCATTGAGGTGAAAAGGTGCAACAAGCACATTTAAAGATTTTAGGTTACTTCAGTCATGCCTGCATGTGTGTTGACTCAGCTGGGATGAAATAAAATAAAACAGGAGAAACATATTTGACAGTAATACAGAATGCCTGAGAGCCTTACAGTGCTGTATTACACTATGTTTTTGTTTTTTGAATGTTCACCTGAATTTTGTGTTTCCTTTTACATAAATAAAGACATTTCATCAATGAATTGGTGCAGAAACATTCACCAGAATGCAGGAAATGCCCAAATTAAAGCCCAAATTTTTCAGGGGGAGGACCCCCACCCCCCTCTGAAATCTTTCTTTTTTAAATTATTATCAGTAGTAATTGTAAAAATCCTAATAAATGTATTTATATGGCCTATGAAATTAAATAATTGAAATGTAGCTCAATGATTCATAGGGTTCAGTTTGACAAATGGCATAACAAGGTAGCAGTTTTTGAGAGTTGACACAAGTATGTCTCCAGCATGCAGGAAATTAAGTGTTTAGTGTTTAAAATCTTCTGGGGAGTACCCCCAGACCCCGTATCAACTATTTCATCAATAAATTTTTTTCCCCAAAAACTAAGCCTATTAAAATATATTGCTGTCTTGTTGTCATGTCACTATTGTGCAGTGTCAAGTGTCATGGGCTAAGAGTTTTGTCAAATCCCAAATCTAAGCCCTTAAAAGCTTGGATGGTGCATTGGTGAGGGATGTCCGACCGTTTTTTGTGGGCTGCCTGGGCCAACAATTCCATGGCCGATTTTTTTGCCCCGGTCCAGCCCTGCCAATGACCTCCTCCTCTCCGCCAACACCGGTCACCTCACCATCCTCATCACACTCGACCTCACTGCATCCTCCGACACCGTCAACCACTCCACTCTCCTCTCCCGATTGGAAACCTACTCCAACATCACTGGCAACGCACTCACCTCGCCAACAGACAACAGTTCATCAACATCAATAACTGCACCACTGCTCCTTTGTCACAAGGCGTCCCCCAAAGTTTGGTGCTTGTTCCTCTCCTGTTTATCATCTACATCCAGTCAGATCTACATTTCCACCAAATCCATCCCCACAGTTACCTCTGCTACTCTGCTGCTTAAGCTGACATGATCATCATCTGCCCCAAATCACTCACAAAAAACACCATCAACTTCAGCCTTTCCATCAACAACTCCACCCTGTCTCCATCCCCACACATCCGCAACCTTGGAGTCATCTTTGAGCAACCTCACTTTTGAACACCACATAAGCCATGTCAGCAGGACTGCCTCCTTTCACCTTGAAAACATTGGCTGTCTCCACCCATCACTCACCTTCTCTGTTGCCGAAACCCCGATCCATGCCTTCATTACTTCCAGAATCAACTACTGATAAAGCATCCTTTATGGTTCATCTGCCAAAGCCCTAAATACACTTGAAATATATCCAAAAACTCTGCTGCCCACCTCCTCACCCAGACACGCAACCATAACCACATCACCCAGCTCCCTGTTCCCCAATGCATTCAGTACAAGATCCTGCTCGTCACACAGAAAGCCCTCCATAACAAGGCCCTTTCCTACTTCAAAGACCTGCTCCACCGTCACAATCCTCCCCGTAACCTCCGCTCCTGCAACACTAACCTCCTCTCCCCACCAATCAGGACCTAGCACTGTACCTGGGGTGACAGAGCTTTCACCATTACAGCCCTCTCCCTCTGGAACTCCTTACGCACACACATAATAATAATACATTTTATTTAGAAAAGCGCCTTTCAAGGTACCCAAGGACACTGTACAAAATTGGCATAGTAAAGAACATACAAAAGGTATACAGTACATAAACAGTACAAAGACAATACACAGTGAAGTACACAGTACATAAAATGCCGAGATGGAAAAAAAATAAATAAATAAAAAAAATAAAAAAAATATATAAACACCTCAAATGGCATACATGAGTGCACTGAACAAGAGGTGAAAAAATATAAACACCTCAAATGGCATACATGAGTGCACTGAAGAAGAGGTGAAGACAGTGCAAGCAAAATTAGCGGGCTGACAAGTAAGCTAAACTAAAAAAATATGTTTTTAATTTGGTTTTAAAATGGTTACACTTGTACTTTGGCGGATATCAAGTGGTAGGGCATTCCACATTTTAGAACCTGCCACATTAAAAGACCTGTCACCCATGGAGCGAAGTCGAGATGAAGGAACTGCTAGGAGACATGCATCACTAGAGCGAAGGGTGCGGGATTGCAAATATGGGGTGAGGAGATCTGATAGGTAGGATGGGGCCAGATTATGTAGGGATTTATAAACAAGGAGAAGGACTTTATAATGGATGCGGTAGTGAACAGGAAGCCAATGTAACTGCTGAAGGATCGGAGTAATATGGTCCCAGGGCCTGGATGCGGGTAAGCAGCCGTGCAGCAGAATTTTGGACATACTGCAGCCTATTTAGGATTTTTTCCGGAATGCCGAGAAATAGAGCATTGCAGTAGTCAAGCCTTGATGAGATAAATGCATGTCTAAGTGTTTCAGCTGCAGATGAGTTGAGCGAGGGGCGTAGTTTGGAGATACTTTTGAGATGAAAGAGAGATGTTCTGGTGATATGTTTAATATGTGACTCAAAAGAAGGAGTAGAATCAAAGATTACCCCCAGATTTCTGACTTCCGCAGAAGTTGTAGTGAAATAGCCAGGGATAGATAGCTGCAGATCTTTAATTTTTTTTTTAGAATGTTAGGGGTGGAAATAAGAATAGCTTCCGTCCTGATTAAGTTTGAGAAAGTTTTGAATCATCCAGTTGTTAATGGCATTCAAGCAGCTAACCAGATTGGATAATGACAATGAGTCAGTGGACAATGTGTCAGTGGGATTGGTATGAATGTAAATCTGATTGTCGTCTGCATAACAATGGTAATTGATACCATAATGTTGTATTATCTGTCCAATAGGAAGGATGTAAATTATGAACAGCAGGGGACCTAGGACAGAACCCTGGGGGACACCATGTAAGAAGGGTGAATTTGGAGATCTGAAATTCCCAATTGAAACAAACTGTTGTCTATCAGTGAGATATGATTTGAACCAGGACAGTGGAACACCAGTGATACCAAGCAAGGACTCCAAACGAGAAAGTAAGTAGTTGTGACAAACAGTGTCAAAGGCAGCTGTAAGATCGAGGAGAATGAGAATACTGACATGGCCCGAGTCAGCGGCCATCAGGAGGTCATTGACAACCTTAACCAGGGCAGTCTCAGTACTGTGCATGGCCCTGAAACCAGACTGAAACTTTTCCCAAAAGCCATGACAATTAAGGTACTCTTGGAGCTGTTTGGCAACTGTACGTTCAAGGATCTTAGCAATGAACAGAAGGTTTGAGATGGGTCGATAGTTCTTATAATCCTCTGCAGCTACCCCGGGCTTTTTGAAAACGGGAGTGATAGCTGCTGTTTTGAGAGACAGAGGAACAGAGCCCAGGGCGAGGGAAGAGTTTATTATTTGAACCAAGAGGGGACAGAGGACAGATAGGCAGTCCTTAACCAGTGGGGTGGGCATAGGGTCAAGGAGGCAAGTAGTAGGCCTAGACTTACTGACAAGGTCAAAAACATCCTGTTCATCAACAGGTGAAAAAGCAGAAAAGGATCTGTTTAGTATTGCACATAGGGTGGGGGGAGCATCATCTAGAGTGGTCTGGTTTGTCTGAAGCTGATTATAGATCAAGCTAATTTTTCTCTGAAAGAATTCAAGGAATTCACAACAGAGTTTAGTGAAAGATGAGATGAGTGCAGATGAGTGAAATAATTCCACGTTTAGGTATCAATCAATATGCATAGTACGTTAGGTCTCCTAGTCGGGTGTAGCGATCCAGCAAGAAGTAAGCAAGCAGCCTCCAGGGAAACAGGACTCAGTCCAGCGCTGGCTAGTGAAAAACACTTGCAGTCTTTACCAAGCCAAACCGAGTCAGACAATCGAAGCAGATGAATGAAATAATTCCACGTTTTAGTGACAGTCAATATGCGTAGTAGGTCTCCTGGCCAGGTTTAGTAATCCAGCACGAAATAAGCAAACAAGCCTCCAGGGCAACAGGACTCAGTCCAGCGCTGGCTACGGTGATGTTATGCTGTGATGCTATCACAGATCCGGTAATGTTTAAAATAGCGCACGGAACATAAAACAAAACATAAAACAAATACGTTGTGAACAAACAAACAAAAACAAACAAAAACACCGGAGAGTAGCGGCAGCCAAACACGCCAGCGTTCACTCGGGACCCGGAAGTACTGTACTCAGAGAATGTTGTGACATGGACTCTTTCAAAACATTCATCAAAACCCATCTCTTCAGATTAGCTTTTAACCTCAAATAATGTTACATTGCACCTGATTCTTTTTATTATTTATATGGTCGCCCCTACGCTCTTATGAATTTTGCATTTCATGTTTTTTTACCTATGTGGTGTCCAACAATAATGCTGCGGTGACATGTTGAGAAGAAATCTGCTTGACACTGTTCTTGATCTCAAAAATTTATTAAAGCAAAAGAGTTCAGCATCATTTTACAAGCTCTGCAGCAGCTTGGAGAGTGACCCAGCCCGATTGCCACTCTGCCTCACTGTTCCTTACACATAGCTTATATAGGACATGTTAAAACATCTGGTAGATAACATAAAAAGGTTGGGTCTGCAAGGTGAGAGGTCAACACCTTAAAAGGGTATAGTACTATTTAGGTTGTAAAACAAGAGGTCAGAAGTCAAATTCCATCACTACTCTTCCTGTAGAAGGTCACTGACCCTTTATCTTGTTGATGCAGCTGCTACTTTAACCGTCGTGAGTGGAATGCACAGACATTAGATAAATGTTAGAATCAAATGCATAAGTACTAGACACTACACCTATTGTTCATGTATTTTTCTATTTATCTATTTAATCTATTTTTTAAATGTACACAACTACTGGTTTTATTGTAAAGTGTGTTTGAGTGTCCTGAAAAGTGCTATAGAAATAAAATATATTATTATTGTTGTTATTATTATTATTCCCATATTATACAAAATCCACTTTTTCAAGTCTCTTCACCATAAATGTGTGTCCCTAATGTGTCTAAAGACCCCAAACTGTAAGGGAAAAACCATCCTCTCTCTTTTTCTCCTGCTCAGTCTTTCAGTAAATGTGTGTTCGAACACGCTGTTTAAATTTCCGGGGGGGCGTTTCATACGGACGCGGAAGGGTACCATTAGCGTAAAATCCTTACGCTTTGTAACGCCGAATGAAAGCGTCAGATATAACGCATTGAGATGAGAATGTGTTGAAATTTCCCTCATGGGGGTTAGGATTTAGCATAGGACCTTTCACGACATTCCAGCCATTCACGACAGTAGACGGACCCGCCTACTGAACACATGCTCTGCTTCAACTCTATGAAGTTTCCTGATGGGCAGATAGCTTCACTAGTTGCTAAGGCTACAGTAACAGCACTGCCTGAACCAGCGGTCCAAACTACTAATGGTAGAGGTGTAAACACACCAAGCTTCCAATCCGGGCAAAACTGTTTGTAGTAGAAACCCAAAGTATAAGCCTGAAAATTTGCATAACATGGCACTTTTAAGAAAAGTTGTGTTTTCAGTGCTGGGACACTCGCTTGAGCTTGATGGCAGCACAAAACAACCAGCAAATAGTTTTGTCAAATATAGTTAGTAAGGCAATGCAGGTTCATTTGTACAGCACATTTCAACATCAAGTCAAGACTAACCAAGGTATTACCGGAGAGATTGTCCCTGGTCTACCGATGCAGGAAGAATGTCTCTCTTGACAACTTCTCATCCCCGTTTTAATAGTGTCCCTTTGCTTAATGCGACGTGGCTTTCTGATCTAAATATAATTGCATAATCCCACTCCAGAGTTCCAGGTTCTCTCCACGCCATTAAAGGTTATTTAAACATGGTTACCAGTCAAGTCCCCGAGAGGGTCACTTCCCTCTTCCCACAACTTGCTCTTCACTTCTCCAAACTCTGGACTTCTATTTCAAGGGTTAGAAGTTCATGACCTTTACAAAAAACTCTAAGGTGAAATAGGCATATATGTGGCAACACCTTTTTCATAATGTTTTATAGTACACATACTGTACATTCAACAGCACTTATTTCTTAATATAATGGTTACAGATTACATTTTCAAGTAAACATACTCTAGGTGGATACGCAACTCCTATGAAGGCTGTAGTGAGGCCTTCACTGTGCACATAAGTTACACAGGTCAACTTCTACCTTTTTGTTACAGTTTGCATATTCCATTAACGTTATACATCAGTTTATACTGTCATACTTCTTGACATAACCTCTATCCTAGTGTGCAATGTGTTTCTGACAATCTTGCAATCGAAAAGGCATGTTGCATCTACCACTTTTACCTGCATGGTTGCCAGTTTAAATGTCAAACCGATCCATGGCTCACATTTTTGACACTTTCCCAGTTGCCTTCTCTCTTACCATCCCAGCACAATATCTGTCAACAACATTTGCTTACTAGATGTACCCATGTATTCTTAGCAATGACATTTGCAAACAACTACTGCACCTAGGTCTTCATAATTTCCCACAGTAACTACGTTAACGGTCTGTTTCTGTCACTTGTTTTTGAGAAGGCAAACAAACTAGCCACACCTAAATGTGGAGTACACATGTATTCACACCTTTATGGTAAATCCACCCACTGCAGTGAATGATCAATCTGCTTTCTTCCATACAGCTTTTCCCTCTTGCTCTGACCTATAATTCCTGCAAATCAAACTGTAGTAAGGGTTTTGATGGTGTTTAAATGTTCTTTTTAGCTCAAACATTGTACAATGTTCTGTGGTGTATTAGTTTGCTTTGGCCCAAAATTCTCTTATTTCATGTTCCCACTGTGTTTTTACAAGCAAATCAAGTACAAGTATGTCTGACAAGCGGAGAAATCATCTGGTCACATTGTAACCGTAGTTCTCGGATTGTTCTCTGGTTGTTAGTTGTTTACCAGAAAAAAAGTTCACCAGAGCGATCCTGGAAGCAGACCAAGAACCTCCTTTTCCTGCATTGTTTGGACCACACCATAGTTTGAATGGAAACTAACTTGACAAAACACACCAGTTTCTTTGAGTTGTTGTGTGTCAAACAAGAAATAAAAGAAGACAGCATAACAACTTGATTTTCCTGATGATTCACTCCACCTGCTACAGGTTTATTGTGATCACTACCAATTTGCACTGACAGGTAACGTACAGATAACTTGTAAGAGCCGGAGAGAATAAATCAAACAAGCTGGTGAACAAACACAGGAAACTGAAACAGAAATACAGACTGGACTGTTGATTCACAGTGGGATCAGCCGTACTACAGCCAAGACGTTAATGTCCTGATGAATCATCCGATTCATTATTTGAATCAACACTTTAAGTCAGAGGACCTTTACCCTGTTTTTGAATCCGTGTGGACAGACACAATGTGAGCTAACTCTTCATGATTCCTCCACAGAGTCCACCAGGAGAGCTCAGAGGTTCCCAGTGGTCAGTCTGCCCAGCAGCATCAAACACACCTGGACTCCATATTTATGGTCTGTACATGTACAACAACTACTTTTCCATCTATTCTGTTCACAATAATCTCCACGCTGCACTTTTTAGACCAGGGGATTGTCAGTCTGTCCAACATGGATCTGATGTTTGGTTCCATGATTTGACTTTGATTGTGTCCTTCATATAATATTCTGTTCCAGCTGCTGGAGGACAACATTGTCACTTTTGTGAAGAAGGAGCTGAAGAAGATCCAGAAGGGTCTGAGTTCAGATTACCCAGAATGCTTAGAGAGTCAGAGGGAGGATGAGGAGATGTTGGACGGTGAGGAGGAAGAGCAGAGGAGGAGCAGCAGAGAGGCATTTCTGAAGATCACACTGCACTTCCTGAGGAGAATGAAGCAGGAGGAGCTGGCTGAGCGTCTGCAGAGCAGTAAGAGGATTTCTCTAAAGATTTAAGCTGCTGGATAAACGGGACATTTACTGATGGCTCAAAACATGGAGGGAAATGTGTTTTTATATGTAGTCTTTTGTATTTTATTCATTAGGAAATGGTGAAATTCTGACTTTATGACTATTAATTAATTAATCTATTGTGTGTTCATTCAGGACGTCCTGTTCCAGTTTGTCAGCGAAAACTGAAATCTAAGCTGAAGGAGAAGTTCCAGTGTGTGTTTGAGGGGATTGCTAAAGCAGGAAACCCAACCCTTCTGAACCAGATCTACACAGAGCTCTACATCACAGAGGGAGGGACTGCAGAGGTCAATGAGGAACATGAGGTCAGACAGATTGAAACAGCATCCAGGAAACCAGACAGACTAGAAACAACCATCAGACAAGAAGACATCTTTAAAGCCTCACCTGGAAGAGATGAACCAATCAGAACAGTGATGACAAAGGGAGTGGCTGGCATTGGGAAAACAGTCTTAACACAGAAGTTCACTCTGGACTGGGCTGAAGACAAAGCCAACCAGGACATACAGTTCACATTTCCATTCACTTTCAGAGAGCTGAATGTGCTGAAAGAGGAAAAGTACAGCTTGGTGGAACTTGTTCATCACTTCTTTACTGAAACCAAAGAAGCAGGAATCTGCAGCTTTGAAGAGTTCCAGGTTGTGTTCATCTTTGACGGTCTGGATGAGTGTCGACTTCCTCTGGACTTCCACAACAATGAGGTCCTGACTGATGTTACAGAGTCCGCCTCAGTGGATGTGCTGCTGACAAACCTCATCAGGGGGAACCTGCTTCCCTCTGCTCGCCTCTGGATAACCACACGACCTGCAGCAGCCAATCAGATCCCTCCTGGGTATGTTGACATGGTGACAGAGGTCAGAGGGTTCACTGACCAACAGAAGGAGGAGTACTTCAGGAAGAGGTTCAGAGATGAGAAGCAGGCCAGCAGAATCATCTCCCACATCAAGACATCACGAAGCCTGCACATCATGTGCCACATCCCAGTCTTCTGCTGGATCACTGCTACAGTTCTGGAGGAGGTGTTGAAGACCAGAGAGGGAGGAGGGCTGCCCAAGACCCTGACTGAGATGTACATCCACTTCCTGGTGGTTCAGTCTAAACTGAAGAATGTCAAGTATGATGGAGGAGCTGAGACAGATCCACACTGGACTCCAGAGAGCAGTAAGATGATTGTGTCTCTGGGAATACTGGCTTTTTGAGCAGCTGCAGAAAGGCAACCTGATCTTCTATGAATCAGACCTGACAGAGTGTGGCATCGATATCAGAGCAGCCTCAGTGTACTCAGGAGTGTTCACACAGATCTTTAAAGAGGAGAGAGGGCTGTACCAGGACAAGGTGTTCTGCTTCGTCCATCTGAGCGTTCAGGAGTTTCTGGCTGCTCTTCATGTCCATCTGACCTTCATCAACTCTGGTGTCAACCTGCTGGAAGAAGAACAAACAACCTCCCAGGAGTCTGAATCAAGTAAATATGAATCTGCAGTGACACATCTCTACCAGAGTGCTGTGGACAAGGCCTTACAGAGTCCAAATGGACACCTGGACTTGTTCCTCCGCTTCCTCCTGGGACTTTCACTGCCAACCAACCAGACTCTCCTACGCGGCCTACTGACACAGACAGGAAGTGGCTCAGAGACCAATCAGGTAGCGGTCAAGTACATCAAGAAGAAGATCGAAGAGACTCCCTCTGCAGAGAAAAGCATCAATCTGTTCCACTGTCTGAATGAACTGAATGACCGTTCTCTAGTGGATCAGATCCAACAGTACCTGAGTTCAGGAAGTCTCTCCACAGATAAACTCTCTCCTGCTCAGTGGTCAGCTCTGGTCTTCATCTTACTGTCATCAGAAAAAGATCTGGACGTGTTTGACCTGAAGAAATACTCTGCTTCAGAGGAGGCTCTTCTGAGGCTGCTGCCAGTGGTCAAAGCCTCCAAGAAAGCTCTGTAAGTGGGATTTATTCATCAATAAATACTCTGCTGTCTTTCAACAGGAGAGAAAAAATAAAAAACAACTTATTACTACTGTCTCTCCAGACTGAGTGGCTGTAACCTCTCAGAGAGAAGCTGTGAAGCTCTGTCCTCAGTTCTCAGCTCCCAGTCCTCTAGTCTGAGAGAGCTGGACCTGAGTAACAACAACCTGCAGGATTCAGGATTGAAGCTGCTTTCTGCTGGACTGGAGAGTCTACACTGTAAACTGAAAATGCTCAGGTCAGGATTCCGTAAACCAATTCAACTGATGAGTATTTAAAATGTTATGTTTTCTAGTTATTTCTTCTTTAAGTCACATTTTGTTGGTGCTGAAAGTTAATGTCTTTATTCTCCCTTTTGGTAAAAGCTTCATTCTTTACAAACACAAAATAAAAAGACTGGCTCTTTGGATGGTAATGTGGATCTGTCAGCTAGTCCAACAATTCAGTCTGAAAGATCTCAACAACTGTTGGTTGGACTGTGATGAAATGTGGTCCATACATTCATGTTCCCCTCAGGATGAATAATAATAACTTTGGTGATCCTTTTTGTCTAGCTCCATCATCAGGTCAACATTTTAATTTGTCCAGTACTTTGATAAGTATATATTTTGTTTTTTTGGTAATGATGACCAAATACCTACTGAACTTATGACATTCCCATCAGCCTCAGTTTTAATTTATGTTTACTTCTAATTACTAAATTAGCAACAGACACTTTACTTGCAAAACATTAATGCTAAATGTGAACAGGCTAGATTTAACTATTTATTTGGAGACAGTTTACGCCTGTATCCATCCGACACAGAAGGACCCTCAGATGATCTGCCATGTGTTTTGGTTTGTGTGTTTGCAGGCTGTCAGGCTGTCTGATCACAGAGGAAGGCTGACCCCTCCCATCTGAGAGAGCTGGACCTGACATACAATCATCTAGGAGACTCAGGAGTGAAGCTTCTGTCTACTGGACTGGATGATCCTCACTGGAGCGTGGACACTCTCAGGTATGAAGAGGCCTGCTGCAGCCAAAGTCTGATAGAAGAGATCTTTTTGCTTAATGGGGATACAAGCGTTATATGAACAATCATAGTTGTAGGGATGCAAACAAATTATTCCTCATTTCCATTGTAAACTTCTTCCACTTCCAGTCCTTTAAAGATGGAAGCTCTGATCATTAAATGGTGGAAATGCCGTTGACTTGTACCTTCTGTCATGTGTTGCTTTGAATTCTGGCTATAACATTGCAGGCACAGTTTGAATTCTGTTTGTGTGGCTTACACCTTTATGAAACGGTGCAGATGTCTATGAAGATTCTCAGTCATCCAGGTCATAGTTATCCAATGAAGGCTAAAGTCAAGAGCAACTGGACTTGGTTGAAAGATACTGGAAGACGTTTCGTCCCTCATCCAAGGAACTTCTTCAGTTCTGACTGACTGGAAGGGAAACTCAGCTATTTAACCTCAGTGGGGTCGTTTGCCAGGATCGTCTGTACTGCTGGTTTGTTAGTGTTCCTGGTTGCTGTAACGACAGTCGTTACAGTCGTTAGGACTACCCGAGGCCAAGCCTGAACGACCATCGTTAGTTTCTTCACCTGAAACCAATAGGTTACGTTTGTTGAGTTTCCTGGGAAGTGATGAAAGGACAGCATTGTAAGTGGGGGGATAAGTGGTGGCGTAGACCCCTCCTCTGTTCAATGATGGCTTCTCGACCCGTGTGTAGATGGCTTCCTTGACCCCTCTTTCAAACCATTCATCTTCTCTGTCTAAGATGTGCACTTGCTGGTCCTCAAACGAGTGTCCTCTGTCCTTCAGATGTAAGTAGACTGCAGAGTCTTGACCTGAGGAGTTGGCCCTTCTGTGTTGGGCCATGCGTTTGTGTAGTGGTTGTTTGGTCTCCCCAATATACAGGTCTCTGCATTCCTCACTGCATTGGACCGCAGACACTAGATTGCTTTTCTTGTGTTTGGGTGTGCGGTCTTTGGGGTGTACCAGTATCTGCCTCAGTGTGTTCTTGGGTTTAAAGAACACAGGGATGTTGTGTTTGTTGAAAATCCTCCTGAGTTTCTCTGATACTCCAGACACGTATGGAATCACTTTTTCTTGTATCCGCTGGTTGGGTCTCGTCTCAGTGTCTCATATGTGTTTGTGTCCATTAGGAGTGTGTTGACCTATAGTCCGCTGTGTTAAGGACTACCGTACATCTTCCTTTGTCAGCAGGTAGTACAATGATGTTTAGATCCTTGCTCAGAGATGTCACAGCCTTCCTTTCCTGGATGGTGAGGTTGGAAGGGGGGGCCTTTGCATTAGAAAGGGCTGCAGATACCTTTAGTCTGAGCTGTTCCGCTTCTGTTTCTGTTAATTTGTTTTTCCTAATGGCCGATTCTGTGGCTGTGATCAGTTCCACTATAGGTAGCTGCTGTGGTGTAATGGCAAAGTTTAATCCTTTGGACAGAACGTCTTTCTCTGGTTGGGTGAGTTCCCTATCTGACAGGTTTTTCACCCATCTGTTGTCCGTTTCATGTGTTGTGGAGTTGTTGTCTATTCTCCTCCAAGACAATTCTCCTGTTTTGTTAGTGCTGCTCGCTCTGGACTGTAGGTTTCGGAATTTCCGGGTCTGTCTTTCTTTGCTCTTGTTGTGCTGAGATAGCTGTGCTTTCTTGATGAAGTCCATGACCTTTTACAGTTCTGTACTGGGCAGACATGTTTCTAGTTTGTGGTGTAAGTTGTCCAATTCCTTGTTCAGGGCTTCAATGGTTCCAGTATCTTTCCAGTATCTTTCAACCAAGTCCAGTTGCTCTTGACTTTAACCTTCGTTGGATAAACGGTGCAGATGTTTGCTTTCTTGTGTTTTGCAGCTCTAATAAAACAGTTATGTTTTAGTTTAACAGTTTATATCACTGCCATTATAATCACTTTTCTAACTGCATGGTACATGGGCTACTTTTATTTTGAAGGCTTTACTGGTTACTATCCCTTCCAAAAAAGGAATAGACCATGTGACTTCCGTTTTTGGTTTATAACGAGAAACAAATTGACTGAAATTCACAGACTCTCTTCATTATTTGTTCCAGAGGGAACAATGATAAAATGAATCACCAAAAACGAGACGTTTTAGTTGGTTAGCATGTTAACGATAACTCAAAGTTCACCATCGAGCTAGCTAGCAAGCAAGTAACGTTAATGTTAGCTGCATAGGAAAACAATGTCTCTGCAGCAAAGCATTTTTGTGTGATGGAAAACTCTTTAGACTGGTTTGAAATTTAACGTTAAAGAAAGGGCATTTTGGCGGTATTGGCAGTGTTTCCCACAGAATTTGATTTAAATGAAACGATTCTCTATGACGTTAACTACATTTAAGGTAATATAAGAAAGTTGGTCCAACTCTGCGCGTGCAAATTTTAAATACCCACTGTCGTTTTCATGAACTTTGTCACGTATTACACTCAGTAACATGATAAATGTAATACCTGCATAATTTGTGCTATCATTAATAAATAATCCGAAATTATGTTTTCTGGAATTATGCTAGTTTAGTGGAGTTAATGATTCAACTTGCCATCACTGTCTGTGGTATTATTAAATTAAATCTGCATTTTATCAACTAGTTTTGTTTTATTGTATTTTATTATGTATTTTGTGAGCGTAATGGACATTGTTGCCATGGAGACCTTTGTGTGTAACGTTAGCATGGCGCCCTCTGCTGTGCCCCTGCAGATTTGAGCAGTGCACCCCAAAACATAACAGTCTACATGTGCTGTCTCTGTGAAATTTGCTGGAACTGATCTTTATCCTGTGTTACCAGATAAACAGCAGGTTAAAGCCAAAGACCCGTATGTGTGTTTCACTTTTGTACACAACACAACCGATACACTAGCATGTGACTATAGGTAGATTATTTTATTATTATTTATTATTTATCCTGTGAATAAAGTCTATTGTTGTTAAAATATATAAAAATTTCTCTGAATATACATAATTACAATTACAAATGTTACAAAACCAGTCAGGCAGCTTCAATCGATTTGTTCAGCAGTGGAGGGAAACCGTGACTCTAACCCTTGTACCTGTCCCGATACAGTCAGGGCAGGCTACAGTGGAACCAAGGTAACTTAATGTTGTGTGATTGTTGTAGGAAAAATAACCATGGAAAAATAACTATCATCTCATAGGTGTCAGGAATCCTTTTGATATTACATAGTGTAGATCTCCACGCAATGTTAACCTCTTACATACCAAGCATATTTTATGTAAATGAGTGTAATTCCAACAGTACATGGGTTAAAGGCTTAACTCTGGTAGTAAAGGTAAGCTCTGTTGGATTAGCACTAAAATTTATATCTGGGTATGCAGAATTCAGATGATTATTGGCACCTGGCCTACAATAGATTTATGCAAGAAGGTAGTCAGTGCATTGGCGTGTGTAGCACACAGACCAGTGGGTATTTTAGTGTGATAAACCAATGTAGCCAGCTTATTTAGAAAAAAAAGTATAGATAAAATGGTAGAGCTTCATTATTTGGTATTGCATATTAAGTAGTGGTGTGCCGTTATCGGCGTTAACGTGCTGCGTGAGACTCTTATCGGGCAATAAAAAAAATATTGCCATTAATCTATTCTCAAAGTTGGGTTGGGAGCTGGGTCTATACTACGCAAGCTATGATGACTTTCACCATGATATTTTAGCGCAGATGTATACCTAGCTGAATTGCACTGTAGGGGGCAAGAACAAGTCTTCGAACCTGTGTGTGTGCCTACTGTGAAATTATGCTGCGTTCCAGTTGACATGGGAAGTCAGAATTTCCGAGTTCCCAGTTGTAACTTTCAACTGGAACGCCCCCTGAAGTCGGATTTCCGACTCGGAAAGTCGGGACAACCCGCACTTCCCCGACTTTGTGATCCAAGATGGCTGTCGGGGTATCAACAGTAGTGAAAGCTGTAGTTTATACTGTTTATTAGCACTTCTGTGTACTTGTGACTCATATAAATGTTCGTACACAAAGTGCTGTCCAACAGCTGTCTGTGGACGTGGTACTACAGTGTTTAGTGTGAGGAAATACCGCACAATGCGTTTTTTTAATTAACCGGCGTATCAATAGCTAACCTTGCTAGTTGTAAACTAGCTGTCCGAGCAAGGTTTTCTGACTTGTTAACTGGAATGCAGTCAACTCGAGTGTGACGTCATTCCCAGCACCGACCTCCGAGGTAAATGGAACGCAGCATTACCACATCAAACGTGACGTGCTAACATGGATCCAGCTATGAAGCCGTCGGGTTTGCTTCTGGGAAAATTTACTTTTAAGAAGCTTCCCAATGGAAAATTCGACAAAACTAAGGTTGTTTGCACCCTGTGCAATGCGGAATTAGTTTACTGTAGGAGTTCTTCCAGTCTCAAGTAGACTACCACCTAAACGCAAAGCACATCACACGCTACACACAAGTACATCTTATTGAACATGATTTATTTTCATCACCAATTCTCATAGTAGAACAGCTTTCTCAAGCAGTTTGTGATGCATTTTGGAAACAGGAGATGAGCCCCTGGTCTAATGCGCCACCTGGCTTGAAACCTGGCTTGAAACCCGTTCGCACACATATTCTGAATGCCTTCGGCAGAATTCAAATGAGCCATTTTAATCTAGATTTTAAAAAATTAATCTTTGCCCACCACTAATATTAAGCATTTTTTTCTTTCACCTTTAGTCATGCCACTCCATCAGCAGCCTTCCCTGCAGTTTTCATCATTCTTAAACTCCCCAGAGATGTTCAGTCAAAGTTGGACCAAAAACAGGCATGTAAGATTGAGACATCAGATCACAACAAAATCATAAGAACATTGTATGAAAGCATGGCTCCGATTACAATGTAAGTATGGCAACCCAACTGGATCATAGCATTTTAATGCAATTTATTTGTATGTCTGATGTTAAACCATGAGCCTTTTTTTACATTGTTACAGGTTTCCGTCCAAAGATGACCATGTGAAAGTGTGTAAGGACCTGATTTTGAAGTAAAGACAAAGAGGGCAATGGTTATGTGAGTTGACAGATTATTTATTTATTCTACCTAGAGTACTAATGCAGTCAAGCTAGATTATGTTTCCTGCACTTTGATTCACAAATTGTGTTCCAACTATGTATTTTCTTTAAATACATGCCTCTGATGTCAGTTTTCTGAGTGTGGTTTGTATGCCAATTGAATTGCCCTATTTGCTATTCTTTTAAACAGCGTACCTGGCACATGTCTCTCAAAAGAAAGTTCAAATATGAGGGAGAGCCACTGGTAGATGATGAAGAGGTGAGAAGAATGAAACACAAATTTGGTCATCACAAAAAGCCTTTGCAACTGGAAGAAACCACTTGGCAAACAGACCAAGACATCAAAGGTCAGAACAATGTAATGTAATATTGATCCTGTTTGTTTCAAATGTCACAGCCCTTATGGTGACTACATGAAAAACAATGAACTCATGTTGCATAGTTTTTCTACAGACTACATCATGAATGTTCTCCTAATTACTAATATTACATATATATTATTAAATAAATTTTGATTTCTGATCATTTTCAGACTCAGACTCTGATCTACATAAATCTACAAGTAATGATTAAGGCCCAAAGAATCCAAACAGCTAAATGCTCCTCATCAGGATTTGAAATCTTTCAAAGGACAGTAGCACATTTTTAGTGAGTCTCTGCTTCTGTTCCCACAGCTGTTCTTATTGTAGTATTGGAATCTGTCTAAAAGCACTTGTTTTTATCTAGACTGAAGTCAATCTGGGCCAGGTCTCCCTTAAAAGCAGATTCTTAGTCTCAATGAGACGTCCTGGTTCAATAAAAGAAGCCCAGTTTAGATCCCTTCATCTGCAGTCATCAGGACGGCTACATTACTGGCTGTTTCTGAGGACTCTTCTTCCATCTGCTGTGCACCTACAGGACAGAAGACAAAACACAACAACAACTTTCTCACTACAATCAATTTCCATCCAAATATTGAATCTTCATTCCAGATTCTTAGTGACATTTGTTAGCATTTATACTGTGGATGCTTAAAGGAAATAGACACAGCAGCATTATTTGCATCTAAATCTCAACAGCCAGTTTAAAGTGTAAAATGATCCAAATAGCAAATTAATGTCACCTCCAGAAATATTCTATCTATATATTGGACTTTTCAAACAAGTGAGCTTTCCTCTCTGTGTCCAATGTCAATGGCAGACTTCTCAGAACACAAGTTCTAATTAAGCTTTAATTTAAGCATTACCAAAACTGCCATTCCAAATGTATTAGGATTCCAAGAAATAGCATTTTCACACATGGCCTCTAATATCTCTTCCAACCGACTTGGTCTGGGTGTCATCTGCTGTGTCTGTTGATTTGAAGACATTAAACCATGACACAAAGGTGATGATGGTTTCATCAGACAATAATGTGTCCCGTGGTCAAATGTGCTGTGTCATTAGGTAGACTGAGCACAGTTACATGTCTAGTAAAGGATGCTTCTTCACTTTAATGCTAAATATTTCTGTACAGATCAAATAAAAGCAGCTCAGCCTACCTTCTGCGTTGATGTGTTCTAAACTTCCCTCTGCTGTGTCAGTGCTGTGGCATCGTGCTGCATCTGATAGATATGTTCAGGCACAAAAGGAACACTTATGGAATATGAGCACAACAAATAAACGCTGTTCCTGCATTGCTGGAGAAAACAGAATCACACATCTACGTATCTATGAAGGAGCAGAATTCTCAGGAATGAAAAACAGTCGAGCGGCTGCGATGGTGCAGCGGATAAGACACACGGCTCTCGTGTTCGATTCCAACGTGTCCCCGAGCAAGACGCTTAACCCCTGGTTGCTCCTCTGACATGTATATCAGCTGTAAGGCCCTTTGGAACAGCATCAGCTAAATGAAGAATTCTTAATATTCATGAGCATGTGAAAGATGGAAACCACTGCCAAGGGCCATCACAGCTGCTCGGCACATTAAACTAAGAAAATGTGTTACACTATAAAGTTCAAAACTCCAGCTGAGGAATATTGTCACGTCCCTAAGTGGCAAAGACACATAGAGAATGTAGAAGAAAATGTCCCAGCACTATACAAAGACTCACATGTAGGCCTGTTTGATTTGTTCACCCACACAAACACAACTGCCACTGTTCATTTCACTGACTTATTTCAAATGAAATACGCTCAGCAGCTTTTAAAATGGCTTCTCATTGGTTCCTTCCATTTTCTGGTCCCCTTTGATTCAGCAGGGACTGGTAGGGGAGCCTTCCAGTACCTCCAGCCTCCTCTGAAAAACATGGGCACACACATGCACGCACACGTTACACAGTTTGACACTATTTGACAGTTGTGACTTCCCCCTCCTGCTGATAGCCAGTGTACGGGCTGCCAACATGTCATTTTGCCATCATTTTATGGCTGATTGGCACATTAGATAAATGATTTCTTCATTGGAGAATAATGCCATTGATTCATGGAGGTATATCAGGTTACAAGTCTTTAGTCTTACTATATTTTTGCTTGAATAGATCCTGCACTTTTTCCAACAGCACACTGACTTCATCTTTGGTACTGGCTGTTGCGGCTGAGGAGCTGCTGCAGCTCAAACAACAGACAACAGTTAAGTTTATAAAATTGTATTAGCATGTGTATATTTGCATTATTACGGGCCTGAGTCCATTTCTGTGGATTTTGAAAGAACAAATATTCCCTTTGAAATGCAGTGCAAAGTTGTTGACTGTGTCCGTTGAGTCAGGAAGTCAGCGGCTCCTTTGCTGCTCAGTTCAGACGCCTCTAAGCTGGACTTTTGGCGCTCACGTGACAAAATGGCCGTTTCCACAGCCAAAGCCTCCAGACTGGACACCTTCACAATATTTAGGGAAACAAGACAGACTTTGGATGGAAAGTCAGCTCAACGCCGCTGGCTTTTGGTCTGAAAGCAGCTTAAGTCTGAATCTTTTTTGTCTTTTGAGCATACCGGACACTTTCAGTGAGGATTCTACGCACAGTTTTCTAAATGAGGCCCCTGGAAAGCAGCATGTGCAGCCCCTTCAGTCAGGAGGCTCCTGTTCACAACAACTTCATCAACAGCACTGACTAAAGAAGAAAACGCTGTGGCTTTTGTTCCTAAACTCTCCAGCAGAGGTCAGTGTTGCTCCACTGATCTGCTGTGTTGTTAACTCCTGATTGTACAGGTGTGTGTTCTCTCCTCCTCTACACTCTGGAAACAGGAAGATTGAAAGAGCGTGCGATACATATGAACTCTGTGTCATCGGGTTCCCCGTCAACGACTCAGCTTACCTGTCCTCAGGTAAAGTTCAGGCTCTGGCAGACCACTCCAGGTCCCACAAGCCTCCCTGATGGAACTGTTCTCACACAGTTTGACACCATCCAGGTCTTTGAATGTTTTCTTCTCTTCATATCTGGCTTTTAACATGTGATGTGGCCCCGAAAGGATGTTTTAATCCAGTCTGTGCTGTTTTTATGGATCATTTGCAGCTGGAAAACAGCAGCGTGGACTGAAGGATTCAGATCCTTTACAGTAAAAGTACTAATACCTCAGTGTAAAAAATACTCTGTTAGAAGGAAAAGAACTGCACTGAAAATGTTCCTTAAATAAAAGTAGAATCAGGAATCATTTCTGAATCAGTGAAATAATTGAAAGGAAAAGCAGCAAATCTTCCCACTTGTGAAGCTGGAAACTGTGGTGGAAATCTTGGACGTCCCGCTGCAGAACTGAACAAATAAATGGATCACAGCAAAGCCTTGTCTTTTGCTCTTTATTAAAGGAAGAAAAGTGCAAAAGATTCAGCCAGCTCAGACGTCTACCGCTGAGGGTCAGTAGCAGACACGTGGCCCCGAGCAGAGGGCCGACATAACATTTAAAGCAGGGAGACGGCTCCCTCACACAGGGGCCCTGAAAACTCCACTTCCCATGGTAACAGAGAGGCAGGAGACACAACAGTTTCCCAGATGTTCATCCAGCAGCCCTGGCATGTCCTAGTGAACAGCAGGACGCCAGAGAAGGAGACTACAAGGACAGAATGGCAGATATATAATTATTGTTGTTTTCTCACTTTCATGTAAATGAAAACACTGTTATATGGTTTTAAGGTGGTATTAGTATGTTGAAGGCTGTTATACGATTTTAAGGTGGTATTAGTATAAGACTGTTATATGGTTTTAAGGTGGTATTAGTATGTTTAAGAAAGTTATATTATTTTTTAAGGTTTTAAGGTGGTATTAGTATGGTGAAGACTGTGAAATGGTTTTTAAGGTGGTATTAGTATGGTGAAGGCTGTTATATGGTTTTTAAGGTGGTATTAGTATGGTGAAGACTGTTATATGGTTTTTAAGGTGGTATTAGTATGTTGAAGGCTGTGAAATGGTTTTTAAGGTGGTATTAGTGTGGTGAAGGCTGTTTTATGGGCAAACAAAGGTTGGGATCTCTAAAAGCAGAGCTGACGGGAGAATGTGTGTCCTGGAAGTAAACTCTGAACCATGCGTACGCACATAAAGAGGAGAGAAGAGAAACGGCGCCTCACATGGCAGAAGGATGAAACGATTTAAAATGAAAAGGCCGACTATTGTGTCAAATAAGTCCAAATCTTCCCTCTGAGTATTACAGGCTTAAAGCCTTTCTGAAGAAACAAACAGCCCTTTGATTGGTTGAAGGGGCAATAAAAACATCATTTAAAATCATTTGCAGCCACAAAAAGATCCAGATTCAGGATCAGAAACACAAACGGAGATTCTGTTTCTAAAAATCTGTTGGACAGTTTAATCAGGAATCACATTCATCACCTGCATGCAGCAGTTTATTTTCCTCAATAGGGTGAACAGGAGACAAATGACATTTAAAGTGATGCTGTTTTCAGAACGTCAGCAAACACCAGAGCAGAGTTTCAGATATTGTTCTTGATGAGAAAAGGTGACACGTTTAAACCAGTAGAAGAAGGCGGCATGGCTGTGACTGATTTTGAGGTATGCGCATGATGTCGCAGAACTCAGTTATGCTTACTGAGTGGCAGAAAGACGAGCAGCAGGGTCAGCTTGAATCAGCTAAAACACAAACAACACATCTAAAATGGGAAAGAGCTGGACCACTGGTTCTTTGGTGAGCAGTCAGGATCACTGTCGAGTCCAACAGCTTTTGATTTGAGCAATAATCACTTTTTTTACTCCCAGTTTGCTAAACGCAGCCATGGTTGCCACTCAGTCCAGCTTGTTCCGGAAGGGAAAGTGACATCAATGCATACCCTCTATAGACTGGATGGAAAAGGGAGTGTGGCCTGTTACATCAGAAATACTGGAATTGAAATTTAATTTCAGAGCGTCAGCAATCAGGTGGGATGTTGCAATGGTTAAGACGCCCACCTTTGGTGTGAGAGACCCAGGTTCAATCCCCACTGTGTCCCTAAGCAAGACACTTAACCCCTTGTTGCTCCACAGGCGTGCGACCTCTGACATGTAGAGTAATTGTAAGTCGCTTTGGATAAAAGCATCAGCTAAATGTACAATGTAATTTGGATTGCTCTATTAGACAATATTCCTGAGTAGTCACCATTCCAAAGGCTTTGATGAACCAGGTAAAATCCCCACGTCTGCTGATCTCTTTGTTGATGATAACAAATGTTTGAGGTCTTTAATGACAAAAAACTGTTTTCCTCTTCCTGTGAAAAGAAAAGACTTTCAGGACACTGTGAAGGTTCAAACTAGATTTTTATCATTTCCGCTGTTTCAGGTTCATTTCAAAACAATTAGTGACATTTAGTAAGATTTCATTTGGATTGTAATGTCTGTATGTTTCTTCAGACTGAATCTTTTCTACAGCTGTAATGTTGTTAAGTTGTTGTGGGACAGAATATTTGACTGGTAGCTACAAAGACTGTAACACCTGTGTTTGATTACCGTCACGTGAAGTTTGGATGTTTATGGAAAACAAAGACATCGAGTTCTTGTGTAATAAAATCTTTATTATAGCAAATTTTATTTTCATAAGTGTGGATTTTTTAAAGCTACACAAAGTTTGAATGCATTCATTAATGATCTGAAGATTTTATATGGGTCATTGAAAAAGAACAGAGCCTTAAGATTCTCTGAGTTCCTTTCATTGTATTTTCAGTAAATCCCCTTAATTTATGTGATTTTATTTTCTATTTATTGATTTCTATGTGTGTATCTGTTTATTGTTGCTTATTTACTTTCGGTTATTTGCTGCGTAGTTGCACTCAAATGTATCTCTATGTAATGTTATAACGAAGCCTGTTTGTTTACTAAACAAGCAAATAAAGTGGTGAAAAAACTTCTACTAAGCATGCGCCACCCTTTCTGCGCATGCGCAGTAGAAGTAATACGACCATTGTTTCCCCCTTAGAGTGATATTGACTTCTTTACTTTCACTTCCTCCTTCTTTGTGGCGCAGCTTCTTTTCTCCGTGTGAAGGTAATGTAACCGACATGTTTCTGTCTTTAATGACTCTGCTCGTCTTGTTGCTAACTGCTGTTAGCTTGTTGCAGTAAAAACAAAAGTAACTAATGAACAAACTAAGTCTAAAGGACTTTGACTAAACTAACAGGAGAACTTGTGCCCGCCATGTTTGGGCCGAAGCGGTGGAGGAGGCGGAGACGAGCCGCTGCTCTCCCGCTGTCTGAGCCACTAACTGCGGCTGTGACAGTTTAACTGGTGACAGTCCCAGATGTGTCTCAGGCTTCAGGATCCACCGTCTGCAAACCAGGAAATGTGTTAATAACTTTGTTTATCTCCGAAAGACACCATTAGCTGCACGACATTTATCTGACGGCCAGTTGACCTGAGAACAGTTTGTCATACGTAAGTGAAACAGTCTGGATGTTTAGACTCGGGCCGGACACAGCGTGCAGTCCGCTGTGGCCTCGGTACAGGCTCAAGTTAACTTGTGATCATTTAGCAAACACACAGAGAAGGTGGAGACAGGGCTGTAGAAACCATCATCAGCTCAGACGGTGTAGTTGGCCTACTATACGATGTAGGTACATGTGGTCACAGCTGCTGTGAGAGGAGGTTGAACTGAGTTTCTGGCCCAATCCCAATGTTCCCCCTAAGCCCTGAACCCTCACAGACTTTACTGACGTCACTTGGAAAGTGATTGAGTTTAAGAGGCTGCAAGGGCTCAAGGTGCTGTAACTAGGAACAGACGGCCCTTTCCCACTTTATCACGTTACCTTGACAACGCTGAAAAACGCTGCACACTTTTTATTTTATGCTTTTGCCTGATTAATGAAGTCCTGCAGGCTCTCATAGTGACATCCACTCTACAGAGTGGAGGAGCGGTAAATGTCAATATATTTGTCAATAATCATATAGGCCGACACTATTGTTGGTCAAAACAGCATCATTAAGCAAAAACTAAAATAAAGAGTTGAATAAACAAAGTGTGTAGGCTAATAAGGTGTGTTCCTCTGACTTCATGTGTCTATGCACCATCTTAAGTTCAGAAAAATTCAAACAATGTTAACATCAGGTTGGTGTCAATGCATGTTTGTTTACCGTTTTCTTCTTCTTCTCCTATAGAGGCATATTTGCCGTGATTTTTCTCTAGCTTCCGGGCTTCCCCTGGTAACCCCCGTGTTTCACGTCATACCGCTATGAACTGTGGGCAATTCCCTCAGCCAAAGTCTGCAGAAATGCGGACTTACGGAAAGGGTCTAAAAAGGGCCCAAAATGTCCGTGAGAGAGCCCTCGCGCACTTGACGATTTGACAGTGGGACGGCCCTAAGCCCCCGGACTTCCCGGGAACGCACCTCAAAGTCTGTGAGGCTGTGAGGGTGGAGATTGGGATTGGGCCTCTGTCTCTCGTCTGTCAGAAGGAGGTTAAACTAGCCCCGCCTACATTTGGAGTGCGCACGTATTGGAGCCTTTACGGTAAGTGAAAGGGCCCAGAGCGAGCTGACAGGCAGGTTAGAGACTTTATCCTGTCAGTGTGAGAGTCCTACCTGCAGAGAGGCTGTGAAGGCTTCATGTTACAACATTATTTAGCAAACTGGGTCGGACTGGATGAATTTAACACGTGACAACGTCCGCTTTTCAAAATAAGGCGTCTGTACAGGATGGAAATAAGATTAACTGGATTATATTCACAGGAAGTAGAAAACATGTTACATGTGTCCATTAAAATGAAAAAACATCAATAAAATGTTAGGAAGTGACTTATTCTGTCTTCTGTTCTCTGATATGGGGTCGGTGGAACAACATTAAAGAGGCTACATTTGTTGACTGGTTGGCGTTTCGTCACCATTTAAAGCTCTCAATTCAATTCAGTTCAGTTCAATTCAACTTTATTAATCCCACAAGGGGCAATTAGTTAAGTAAAAAACATCAATAAAATGTGAGGAAGGGTTTATGATCAAATAGTTTACTAGAGCACAACATTTTATTTTTTTTCGTTTTTATTTATTTGTCAGGGACAATGTACAAAATACATTAATCTTACGAAAAGATGTTTTGTACCAGAGTTAGCAAACACCAGCGTTGCCAAGTCCGCTTATTGTAAGCGACTTTGGGCTTGTTTTTCTGTAAAGTCGCTTACAAATATTGGTAGTCGCGGGTCGCGTTTTTTTGGGCTTGTTTCTAAAGTCTAGTTGCTTATTTGGGCTTGATCCCAGCTCCATATTAAGTTGTCAACTTAGGAGTTTGTCTAGCCTGTTCTCTCTCTGTCCCTCCCCTTTCCCCATACACACACACACAGTTTTTTCCCACTCACATCATGCTTCTAATTGGCTCTGACCCAGATGGCAACGAGTACTAGCCAATCAGAGGCAGAGCAGGGCAATCTGTTTTTTTTCTGGTTAGGAAAAACGTCGTCAGTGAGTGACGTAAACTTAAATGAATGCGCGCGAGTTGAGACTGATGTTGACTGGCTGGACTGTAGGAGAGTTTTTTGGAGGAACAAATGCCTGGGACAAAGTGGGCGAAATACGGGAAGAAATATAACAAAGACTGCACACTAAGATCATCAATAATTTATCCTGTTTCTGGGTTATAGTTATTTAAAAATGGGATCTTCTGCAGTCCCTGCAATAATAAATGAAGAATTTGTGAATTACGGATGATGTTTATTTGTGTGTGCAAATTTTAATTATAAGAGGTTTACTATGTATATAATGTACTTGGTACATCAGTCTATATTTGATATCCCATCAGTTTTCTAATGTTAAATAATGTTAAAAGGTGGTTTAACATCCCTCTTGTGGTCATTGTCTTGAAGCTCGGGGGGAGAAAAATAAATAAACTGTACAGTGTGTGCAGTTTTACAAAGCTGCGTACAGTTTTACAAAACTGTGCACAGTTTACCAATCTGTCCACATGGATGTAAATTGACAATCTGTACCCACAGTTTAAAATCCGTCTCCACAGATTGTAAAACCGTGCACACAGTTTATTTATTTTTCTCTTCCTGGAACTTAGGGGGGCTCCATAGAAAAAGTCGCTTGTTTTGGGCTTGTTTTCACAGGCCTGGTTGCTTATTTGTCTCGCGAGATCTGGCAACACTGGCAAACACAGGTGCAAACAATCTAAATTTTAGGGGTGAGAGAAATATTCGATTCTTAGATGCATCGCGATGCAGACGTGGAAAATTATTAATCGATTAATAAATGTCCAAAAATCGATTATTTAAATGTTAATTGATAACATAATGTTGATCGAACACAAAGGCGGAACTGCATGAAGCGCTAGCTCGAACGTCTGAGGAGCGCACACAACAGAGAGACCAGTGTCCCTCTGTATTTGTCACCGCTGCAGAATCAAATATATCAGTATTAAGTTTCAGTCAGGTAGTAAACGTGCAGTGTAGGTCACTGTGTGTTAATAAAAGTCTGTAGTTTCCCCAACGGCTGGAAAAGTGAAGGCTGTTAGCGCGAGCTAACATCTCCCCTGTAAAAGGTCCTGCTCTCTGCCCCCCCCCATCAGACTCCGGACTTTTGTGGACAGAGCCCTCAGTGTCACCGCCCCCAGAGAAACTCTCCCTGTCTGGACTCTTTCAAAAATCTACTAAAATCCCGCTCTTTACCCAGCATTAAGTCCTGAATGACTTTTTGTTGTTCTGTAACTCTGTGTAAAGCGTCCTTGGGTCCCGTAAAAGTTGCTAAAAAGATTTATTTATTTATGTAACATTAGCTAAATTAGTAATGAAGTAATATTAATTATCAGCTGTAGGTCGTTACTAACTAACCTACTAGTCAAAGGTTAAGAACATCTGGCACAAGCTGAGACTAAACTGGTGTGCAGCTCTGTCCTGTGTACACAGACTGTACATGCTGATTATTATATTTCAGAGGAGTCTGACAGCTGGATGTTAAAGAAATGAGGGACTGAGGTTAATAAAGTAAATTAGGGATGCAAACTAGTGCTTTTAAACTAACTAGGAGATGTTTCTTTTAGATTTGAATGGCCAAATGAAATGCTTAGTAATTATCCAGGGATCCTGTATATAAAAAATATGATGCATCGATAATCGTTTTATAATCGAATAGCAGCCCTCTGAATCGTGATCGAATCGTGAGGTGCCCAGAGATTCCCACCCCTAGTCTCCACCAGCGTAAAGTCAGACACAGCAGGATCCTGACTAGAGGTGGGCACAGAGTATTTTTTTTAATCTAGATTAATCTAGATTAAAATGGCTCATTTGAATTCTGCCTAAGGCATTCAGAATATGTGTGCGAACAGTTTTCAAGCATCTCCTGTTTCCAACATGCATCACAAACTGCTTGAGAAAGCTGTTCTACTATGATAATTGGTGATGAAAATAAATCATGTTCAATAAGATGTACTTGTGTGTAGCGTGTGATGTGCTTTGCGTTTAGGTGGTAGGCTACTTGAGACTGGAAGAACTCCTACAGTAAACTAATTCCGCATTGTACAAGGTGCAAACAACCTTAGTCTTGTCGAATTTTCCATCGGGAAGCTTCTTAAAAGTAAATTTTCCCAGAAGCAAACCCAGCGGCTTCAGAAATGTTCGTACACAAAGTGCTGTCCAACAGCTGTCTGTGGACGTGTTGCTACAGTTAGTGTGAGGAAATACCGCACAATGCGTTTTTTAATCAACCGGCGCATCAATAACTAACCTGGCTAGTTGTAAACAAACAGCTGGCCGAGCGAGGTTGTTACTGGAACGCCGTCAACTTCGGTGTGACGTCATTCCCAGCTCCGCCCTCGAGGTAAATGGAACGCAGCAACAGCTGCATCCATGTTAGCACGTCACGTTTGATGTGGTAATTTCACAGTAGGCAGACACACAGGTTCGAAGACTTGTTCTCGCCCCCTACAGTGCGATTCGGCGCTAAAATATCAAGGTGAAAGTCATCATAGCTTGTGTAGTATAGACCCAGCTCCCAACCCAACTTTGAGAATAGATTAAGAGCGATATTTTTTTTATCGCCCAATAAGAGTCTCACAGCACGTTAACGCCGATAACGGCCCACCACTAATACTGACATTTCCTGGCAGACCTGAAATTGAATGTAGCCGCTCCTCCATGCATGGTGTGTGTGCTGGGCTGCAGCTTCATGCCTCCATCTAGTGGACTGATAGTAGAAGTCCAGCAGCTGATGGCAGCTTCCTCTGCCTCACACTGCTGTCTGACTGCATTCAGCTGCCACTGATATGAAACAGAAACTAGCAGCCAATCAGTGGAGGAGCAGCTGATCTTTTTCCAGGAGAAATGATGGAAAGGAGGATTTGAGTTGATGTGCAGATGAATGATTTGTGTTTCCTCTCCAGGTGACAGTGGATGTGAGTTCAGCAGCATGAGTCAGTGTGAGGACAGAGAGGAGGGAGTCCCTCCCTCTAAAAAAGCTTGGTGGGGGGAACATGACAGCCAGACCAAAGCTCAGAGGTGAGATGAGGATCTCTAACTGTCCAGGACTCAAATCACTCCACCATCATTATTCACTCTCAAAGCTCTGTGTGTGTTGTGTTGAAGCCCAGAGCAGCAGCAGGGACCAGACTCTGCCGGACCTGGACCTGAGCCCAGCTGTGTGTCCTTCAAGAGTGATAATTCAATGGGTCGCTACATTGAATTTAAAGGACCTTCAGCAGAGAGGTGAGCTGTAACAAAATATCCACCGTAAATTACACAAATGTAGGTATTTTATATAAAGTGTTGTGAAACAAACATTTATTTATTTTTAACATAGTTATTTTTCACATACATTTATATTCTTAAATCTGAAGCAGTGAGTGTTGGAGCCCAGAGCAGCAGCGGGAATCAGACTCTCCTGGACCTGGACCCAGCGCTGTGTCCTTGCAGAGTGATAATTCGATGGGTCGCTACATTGAATTTAAAGGACAACGACCCTTAGCAAAGAGGTAAGCTGTAACAAAATATTCAATATAATTGACACAAATGTGTCTACACCATTTGATTTTTGTATGTTTCCTGTTTTGTGTCAAATTGCACAATTTTTTCTGGTATTTTTTGGATGTTTTTCCTGTCCTGAGATTGGAGTCGACTCCTTACTGACAAAAATCTAACCTTTGCATTGCCTGCTTGTTGATGTGTGCAGGCAGAGTATAGGCCTAGAGCTCTCCCATCTGACTGGGCCACCAATAGAAGAGAAGTTCACCCCTTGAGACACAACCCCTCCTCATTTGCATAATGAGTAGGAGAAATGTAAAAAGGACAGGCAGAAATAAATACCACGGGGAAATAAATAGGGTAGAAAATGGAATGGAAGAATAAAACAGACAAAAATATTAAAACACATAAATAAATACATTTTTTTTAAAATTAATAAATAAAGTTGAAGATTATAACGGACAATAAATAAATAGGGTAATTATTACAAAGGTGAATAAATAAAGAAGCATGTAATAATAGATATATACAGTGGTGTAGTCTACGTGATATGCAGGCATACGCCGTATACCCACTAGGAATAGTCAAAGATTTAAAATTAACTAATGTGAATCACTGAACGAGATGTGAAACGCAAGCAAACTCAAACTACACTCTTTTAGTATTTTCGTAAGCACATGACACGAACGTTAAAGTTACTGAAACGCAGAAAACGAGCCAGATGAGGCTGATGTTTTCGTAACGTTACCTGGTGAGTGAAAGTGTCATATGTTATCATTAACGCTATCAGTAACGGAACTGTAACAGCATTGTTGGTCTATTGGTTTGAATCTAGAAATAGTTAACTAACCTTAATGTGGTGGATCAGTGTGTGTGTGTGTGTGTGTGTGTGTGTGTGTGTGTGTGTGTGTGTGTGTATACACAGTAGCAGTTCCTGAATGCTTGCTGATGCATTTAAGCTGATAAAGTAAATAACTTACGTTTGACAATGTTTTAGGAAGATAAGTGAGTTTGAGAGGATGTGGACCCCTTTTGGTGTCCTCAGTGCTATTATTCTGTAATGAATGAGTTTTGGTGATAGAACTGCACATATGCCTATGTTCATTGTTATTACTCCTACTGAAAAGCCTCAGCTTTCCATTATTGTTAAGAATAGCTGCTACTTGCACTGTGAAATGTGCATTGCCAGATGATAAAACCAGATTCATATAGGCTAAGATCTAAGGCTAAATGTAGCTGAGTTAGATAGTGATTAACTCTAAACATTAGACATTTCCACCATAAATTGGTGCAGAAAATGTCTCCAGAATGGAGGAAATTAAATGTTTAATGCTCAAAATCTTCTGGGTGAGGACCCCCAGACCCCCCAATCAGGTACTCATCAATGAATATTTTTAAAATACTATTAAAATATCTTCTAGTCTTGATCTCATGACCCCAATATTCTATATTGTCTGAACACAAAGTGACACCCTTTCCCACCTGTAACTGTAGTCATTGGATGTTAAAGTCTTTGCGTAGCTGGTAACACACAGCTTAAGCAGTCCTTCAGCATGCTCTCTATTACATGTACATACTATTAGTGAGGGTAGTGGCGCTTATGGGAATTCACGCTGAGACGGGGGGAGTATGAGGCTGAGAGGGAAAAATCACAGTATACTCACTAGAAAAAACTAGACTACACCACTGGATATATACCTTTAAGCCTCCTTCCATCCATCCATCCATCTTCATCCGCTTATCCGGAGTCGGGTCGCGGGTGCAGCAGCTCCAGCAGGGGACCCCAAACTTCCCTTTCCCGAGCCACATTAACCAGCTCTGACTGGGGGATCCCGAGGCGTTCCCAGGCCAGCGTGGAGATATAATCTCTCCACCTTGTCCTGGGTCTTCCCCGAGGCCTCCTCCCAGCTGGACGTGCCTGGAACACCTCCTTAGGGAGGCGTCCAGGAGGCATCCTTACCAGATACCCAAACCACCTCAACTGACTCCTTTCAACGCAAAGGAGCAGCGGCTCTGAGCTCCTCGCGAATGGCCAAACTTCTCACCCTATCTCTAAGGTAGACACCAGCCACCCGCCTGAGGAAACCCATTTCGGCCGCATGTACCCGCTATCTCGTTCTTTCGGTCATGACCCAGCTTTCATGACCATAGGTGAGGGTAGGAAGGAAAATTGACCGGTAGATCAAGAGCTTTGCCTTATGGCTCAGCTCTCTTTACGTCCAGCAGTGCGGTAAAGCGAGTGCAATACCGCCCCCGCTGCTCTGATTCTCCGGCCAATCTCCTGCTCCAGTCTCCCCTCACTCGTGAACAAGACCCCGAGGTACTTGAGCTCCTTCACTTGGGGCAAGGACTCATTCCCTACCTGGAGGTGGCACTCCATCGGTTTCCTGCTGAGAACCACAGATTTAGAGGTGTTAATCCTCATCCCAGCCGCTTCGTACTCTGCTGCGAACTGATCCAGTGAGAGCTGAAGGCTACAACCAATGATGCCATCAGGACCACATCATCTGCAAAAGGCAGCGAAGAGATCCAAAGCATTCCAAGCATCCCAGGCATACACTCTCTGGTCCCCCTTTTTGACCAGGGGGACCACCACCCCAGTCTGCCACTCCTTGGGCACTGTACCCGACTTCCACGCAATGTTAAAGAGACGTGTCATCCACATCAGCCTCTCCACATCCAAAGCTTTTAGCATTTCTGGGCAGATCTCATCAATCCCTGGGGCTTTGCCCCTGTGGAGTTGTTTGACTACCTCAGTGACTTTGACGAGAAATTGACGAGAAACCCCCATCAGCCTCCAGCTCTGCCTCTACTTGAGAGGGCGTGTCAGTTGGATTTAGGAGTTCCTCAAAGTGTTCCTTCCACCGCCCAATTACCTCCCCAGTTGAGGTCAACAGGGTCCCATCCTTACTGTACACAGCTTGGACGGTTCCCCGCTTCCCCCTCCTGAGATGGCGGGTAGTTCTCCAGAAGCACTTTGGTGCTGACCGAAAGTCCTTCTACATGTCTTCTCCAAGCTTCTCCCACACCACCACAGCAGAGTCTGCAGCCCTTCGGGCCCGTCAGTACCTTGCAACCGCCTCCGGAGTCCTCCGAGACAACAAATCCCGGAAGGCCTCCTTCTTCCCTGACCACCTGTGTCCACCACGGTGTTCGAGGTGCACTGCACTACCGGTTTGGGCTTACCAGGTCTGTCCAGATTCTTCCCCCAACCCCTGACCCAACTCACCACCAGATGGTGATCAGTTGACAGCTCCGCCCCTCTCTTCACCCGAGTGTCCGAAACATGCGGTCTCAAATCAACGATTACAAAATTGACCATCGATCTTCGGCCTAGGGTGCTCTGGTACCATGTACACTTATGAGCATCCTTATGCTCGAACATGGTGTTCGTTATAGACAATCCATGACTAGCAAGGAAGTCTAACAACAAACACCCACTCGGGTTCAGATCATGGGGACCGTTCCTCCCAATCACACCTTTCCAGGTGTCTCCATCATTGCCCACATGCGCGTTGAAGTCACCCAGCAGAACTACGGAGTCCCCTACTGGAGCCCCATACAAGACCCCATTCAGGGTCTCCAAGAAGGCCGAATACTCTAAACTGCTGTTTGGTGCATATGCACAAACAACAGTCAGAGGTATCCCTCCCGCTACCCGAAGGCGTAGGGAGGCGACTCTCTCATTCACCGGAGTAAACTCCAACGTAGCAGCGCTCAGCCGGGGACTTGTGAGCATCCCGACACCTGCGTGGTGCCTCACACCTTGAGCTACTCCAGAGAAGAATAATGTCCATCCGCTATCAAGGAGCATGGTTCCAGAAACGAGACTGTGCGTGGAGGTCAGCCCCACCAGATCTAATTGGTAGTGCTCCATCTCCCGCACAAGTTCCGGCTCCTTCCTCCACAGAGAGGTGACATTCCACATCCCCAGAGCCAGCCTCTGCCTCCTGGGTCTGGTCCGTCGAGGCCTCTGACCTTTGCTGCCACCCATGTGGCAGCGCAGCCGACCTCTGCGGTTCTTCCGATGCATGGTGAGTCCAAAGGATGGAGAGGGGGGTGCCATGTAGCTTCTTTGGGCTGTGCACGGCTAGGCTCTGTGGCAAACCCGGCCACCAGGCGCTCGCTGACGAGCCCTCCCTCTGGGCCTGGCTCCAGACAGGGGCCCCGGGCTTCCTCCGGGCAAGGTCTTTTCTCCTCTTCCTTGATCTACCATCAAGGGTCTTTTTGAACCATTCTCAGTCTGGCCCCTCACCCGGAACCACTTTGCCTTGGGAGACCCTACCAGGAGCACTAGGCTCCAGACAACACAGCCTCCAGGTTCACCGGGGCACGCAAACCTCTCCACCACGATAAGGTGATGGTTCCCGGAGAGGAACAGCAGAACAGTTCAGCAAAAATAGTACTTAGTTCACAAGCATAAATACCCATATCATACCTGGTAAGGGGATATATTAATAAGGACTCTTGCACAAATGCCTCCTTTCAATGAACTTCATTGAGAATAAGGTACTAATTATTTTAATGCATTTTAACCTCTTTCAGAACTGCTATTTTTATGTTTTCTTCAATTATTTGTTTAAGTCTCTCTGAGTATTTTATTGCTTCTTCTGCTCATGTAAAAACCAACTACTTAATAATATCACACACAGTTTATAAAAGAGGCCCAGATCCCTAGTTTTAAAATCTTTACTGCCACTCTAAGCACTGATGATCTTTTAAATCTGTACTCTGCCTCACATTCACACTGGGAGCTGTCCAGTACCACAAGTCTGATAAAACCAGACACTGCTTCTAGCTGCCTTGCTACAAACACTTCAGCAGTATAGACTAAGGGAGGGAGATCTGTATTGAAGGGTTGGTCAGAACATTTGGTATTAAACCAAACTGACACAGTTTTGATCCCACTGAGAATCAACAACTGCGGACCAAGCTGTTGATTCTCAGTTTGATCAGCAGGACTAGTAAACCTTTACCATTACAGGGGCTCATCTGATTCACTGTTCATACCCAAATACCAATTCATGGACCTTTACCTTGTCTCTGTCTCTGTGGGGACAGACATAATGTGAGCTAACTCTTCATGATTCCTCCACAGAGTCCACCAGGAGAGCTCAGAGGTTCCCAGTGGTCAGTCTGCCCAGCAGCATCAATCACACCTGGACTCCATATTTATGGTCTGTACATGTACAACAACTACTTTTCCATCTATTCTGTTCACAATAATCTCCACACTGCACTTTTTAGACCAGTGGATTGTCAGTCTGTCCAACATGGATCTGATGTTTGGTTCCATGATTTGACTTTAATTGTGTCCTTCATATAATATTCTGTTCCAGCTGCTGGAGGACAACATTGTCACTTTTGTGAAGAACGAGCTGAGGAAGATGAAGAAGGTTCTGAGTTCAGATTACCCAGAATGCTTAGAGAGTCAGAGGGAGGATGAGGAGGTGTTGGACGGTGAGGAGGAAGAGCAGAGGAGGAGCAGCAGAGAGGCATTTCTGAAGATCACACTGCACTTCCTGAGGAGAATGAAGCAGGAGGAGCTGGCTGAGCGTCTGCAGAGCAGTAAGAGGATTTCTCTAAAGATTTAAGCTGCTGGATAAACGGGAAACTTTCATATTCTTAATTTCCTGTTGACCTTCTGAATTAATTTATTGTCCATTCTGTCTCCTGTTTTGTTTCCCATCACCTGATAGTATCACTGATGTAGTAAATACAAAAGTCTTCATCTTGATTGGCTTAAACAGTCTGCTTCAGGGGCACACTGGGGGAACAAATGGCCCAAGGTTCCTCATCAGCCCGCTGTGCAGACAAAGCATTTGTCAGGGGTCCTTATTCCTGCATTCTTGATAATTTTATGCAAGTACACAAAATGAGCTATTAAAACATATTTTAAAAACTGAAAACACCTATCTATCTCTTAGCTTAGCTGAGCCCTTGAGTAGGATAAATAAATTAACAATATCATCAATCTTTCCATATCACTGGTGCTTTGGGCTGGCTTTAACTCTGTTTTGTTATTGCCCTCATCTTTGCTGCCTTTGCATGTTGATTATCTCCAAATAATTTTACTTCTTTTTAAATCTACATGAAGGTAATGATAAGATCACTTTAAAATATCACTTGCTTGCTGCCTAGCCTACTATTATTGAATCTGTCGATATGGACCAACCCAAACCACTTGCTTTCAAATGAAGGGAGCCTCACATGATTTGCCTTAAATAGCGCAGGCAACAATACAATCTTTTTATTCCTAAAGATGAACATAATCTTTCCAACACAAAGAATTATTGAGGCAATAACACAGGAGAGACCCAATGATGAATAGGTTAGGGAAACGGTACTGTTTTATCCACCTAGTTTTACTCCCTTCTTCTCAAAAAATATTATTCCTGAAAAAATAGCAACTGGTACCCTAAGTGAAAGCCAACATCAGTATATTTAATGAATTCACTGTCTGACATTGCAATAAAACAAAAACAAATAAAACAATGAGAACATTTCCGTCAAAGAAAGCCATGCTCTGCACATCGACAGGATTCTGTATCTATATCAGAATCAATCCATCTGATTTACATGTTAGGGGCGGTTGTGGCTCAGGAAGTAGAGCGGATGCCAACTGATTCAAAGATTGGCAGTTCAAGTGTTGTTGGGCTATGTGAATGTGAATGAATGAGCTGTTGACACCTTAGCATCTGCCATCAGTGTCTGAATGGGTGTTGCTGGAGGACTACAAAGGTGCTATACAAGAACAGACCATTTATAGCCAGCATAGATTAAATACGCCATTATTGGAAAGTGAAAGTATTTCTGATGGTTTGTGAAAGGGTGATTAAGACTGCTTTCCAAAACAGCCACTAGTGGCATAGTGTACAGTTATTGGATTTTAATTAGTTGAACAACCAAACCTTAAG
>JALXJV020000025.1:22614809-22680420 GCA_024633595.2 Lepomis macrochirus | reverse complement strand
CTTAAGGTTTGGTTGTTCAACTAATTAAAATCCAATAACTGTACACTATGCCACTAGTGGCTGTTTTGGAAAGCAGTCTTAATCACCCTTTCACAAACCATCAGAAATACTTTCACTTTCCAATAATGGCGTATTTAATCTATGCTGGCTATAAATGGTCTGTTCTTGTATAGCACCTTTGTAGTCCTCCAGCAACACCCATTCAGACACTGATGGCAGATGCTAAGGTGTCAACAGCTCATTCATTCACATTCACATAGCCCAACAACACTTGAACTGCCAATCTTTGAATCAGTTGGCATCCGCTCTACTTCCTGAGCCACAACCGCCCCTAACATGTAAATCAGATGGATTGATTCTGATATAGATACAGAATCCTGTCGATGTGCAGAGCATGGCTTTCTTTTGACGGAAATGTTCTCATTGTTTTATTTGTTTTTTGTTTTATTGCAATGTCAGACAGTGAATTCATTAAATATACTGATGTTGGCTTTCACTTAGGGTACCAGTTGCTATTTTTTCAGGAATAATATTTTTTGAGAAGAAGGGAGTAAAACTAGGTGGATAAAACAGTACCGTTTCCCTAACCTATTCATCATTGGGTCTCTCCTGTGTTATTGCCTCAATAATTCTTTGTGTTGGAAAGATTATGTTCATCTTTAGGAATAAAAGATTGTATTGTTGCTCTGCGCTATTTAAGGCAAATCATGTGAGGCTCCCTTCATTTGAAAGCAAGTGGTTTGGGTTGGTCCATATCGACAGATTCAACAATAGTAGGCTAGGCAGCAAGCAAGTGATATTTTAAAGTGATCTTATCATTACCTTCATGTAGATTTAAAAAGAAGTAAAATTATTTGGAGATAATCAACATGCAAAGGCAGCAAAGATGAGGGCAATAACAAAACAGAGTTAAAGCCAGCCCAAAGCACCAGTGATATGGAAAGATTGATGATATGGTTAATTTATTTATCCTACTCAAGGGCTCAGCTAAGCTAAGAGATAGATAGGTGTTTTCAGTTTTTAAAATATGTTTTAATAGCTCATTTTGTGTACTTGCATAAAATGATCAAGAATGCAGGAATAAGGACCCCTGACAAATGCTTTGTCTGCACAGCGGGCTGATGAGGAACCGTGGGCCATTTGTTCCCCCAGTGTGAAGCAGACTGTTTAAGCCAATCAAGATGAAGACTTTTGTATTTACTACATCAGTGATACTATCAGGTGATGGGAAACAAAACAGGAGACAGAATGGACAATAAATTAATTCAGAAGGTCAACAGGAAATTAAGAATATGAAAGTTTCCCGCTTATCCAGCAGCTTAAATCTTTAGAGAAATCCTCTTACTGCTCTGCAGACGCTCAGCCAGCTCCTCCTGCTTCATTCTCCTCAGGAAGTGCAGTGTGATCTTCAGAAATGCCTCTCTGCTGCTCCTCCTCTGCTCTTCCTCCTCACCAGTCCAACACCTCCTCATCCTCCCTCTGACTCTCTAAGCATTCTGAGTAATCTGAACTCAGAACCTTCTTCATCTTCCTCAGCTCGCTCTTCACAAAAGTGACAATGTTGTCCTCCAGCAGCTGGAACAGAATATTATATGAAGGACACAATCAAAGTCAAATCATGGAACCAAACATCAGATCCATGTTGGACAGACTGACAATCCACTGGTCTAAAAAGTGCAGTGTGGAGATTATTGTGAACAGAATAGATGGAAAAGTAGTTGTTGTACATGTACAGACCATAAATATGGAGTCCAGGTGTGTTTGATGCTGCTGGGCAGACTGACCACTGGGAACCTCTGAGCTCTCCTGGTGGACTCTGGGGAGGAATCATGAAGAGTTAGCTCACATTATGTCTGTCCCCACAGAGACAGAGACAAGGTAAAGGTCCATGAATTGGTATTTGGGCATGAACAGTGAATCAGATGAGCCCCTGTAATGGTAAAGGTTTACTAGTCCTGTTGATCCAACTGAGAATCAACAGCTTGGTCCGCAGGTTGTTGATTCTCAGTGGGATCAAAACTGTGTCAGTTTGGTTTAATACCAAATGTTCTGACCAACCCTTCAATACAGATCTCCCTCCCTTAGTCTATACTGCTGAAGTGTTTGTAGCAAGGCAGCTAGAAGCAGTGTCTGGTTTTATCAGACTTGTGGTACTGGACAGCTCCCAGTGTGAATGTGAGGCAGAGTACAGATTTAAAAGATCATCAGTGCTTAGAGTGGCAGTAAAAATTTTAAAACTAGGGATCTGGGCCTCTTTTATAAACTGTGTGTGATATTATTAAGTAGTTGGTTTTACATGAGCAGAAGAAGCAATAAAATACTCAGAGAGACTTAAACAAATAATTGAAGAAAACATAAAAATAGCAGTTCTGAAAGAGGTTAAAATGCATTAAAATAATTAGTACCTTATTCTCAATGAAGTTCATTGAGGAGGCATTTGTGCAAGAGTCCTTATTAATATATCCCCTTACCAGGTATGATATGGGTATTTATGCTTGTGAACTAAGTACTATTTTTGCTGAACTGTTATGCTGTTCCTCTCCGGGAACCATCACCTTATCGTGGTGGAGAGGTTTTGCGTGCCCGGTGAACCTGGAGGCTGTGTTGTCTGGAGCCTAGTGCTCCTGGTAGGGTCTCCCAAGGCAAAGTGGTTCCGGGTGAGGGGCCAGACTGAGAATGGTTCAAAAAGACCCTTGATGGTAGATCAAGGAAGAGGAGAAAAGACTTGCCCGAGGAAGCCCGGGCCCCTGTCTGGAGCCAGGCCCAGAGGGAGGGCTGGTCAGCGCAGCCTGGTGGCCGGGTTTGCCACAGAGCCTAGCCGTGCACAGCCCAAAGAAGCTACATGGCACCCCTCTCTCCATCCCTCACATGCTAGAAGAACGCAATGGGTGGCAGCAAAGGTCAGAGGCCTCGACGGACCAGACCCAGGAGGCAGAGGCTGGCTCTGGGGATGTGGAATGTCACCTCTCTGTGGAGGAAGGAGCCGGAACTGTCAGCGGGAGATGGAGCACTACCAATTAGATCTGGTGGGGCTGACCTCCACGCACAGTCTCGCTTCTGGAACCATGCTCCTTGATAGCGGATGGACATTATTCTTCTCTGGAGTAGCTCAAGGTGTGAGGCACCACGCAGGTGTCGGGATGCTCACAAGTCCCGGCTGAGCTGCTACGTTGGAGTTTACTCCGGTGAACGAGAGAGTCAGCCTCCCTACGCCTTCCGGTAGCGGGAGGGATACCTCTGACTCTTGTTTGTGCGTATGCACCAAACAGCAGTTTAGAGTATTCGGCCTTCTTGGAGACCCTGAATGGGGTCTTGTATGGGGCTCCAGTAGGGGACTCCGTAGTTCTGCTGGGTGACTTCAACACGCATGTGGGCAATGATGGAGACACCTGGAAAGGTGTGATTGGGAGGAACGGTCCCCATGATCTGAACCCGAGTGGGTGTTTGTTGTTAGACTTCCTTGCTAGTCATGGATTGTCTATAATCTGAACACCATGTTCGAGCATAAGGATGCTCATAAGTGTACATGGTACCAGAGCACCCTAGGCCGAAGATCGATGGTCAATTTTGTAATCGTTGATTTGAGACGGCATGTTTCGGACACTCGGGTAAAGAGAGGGGCGGAGCTGTCAACTGATCACCATCTGGTGGTGAGTTGGGTCAGGGGGTTGGGGAAGAATCTGGACAGACCTGGTAAGCCCAAACCGGTAGTGCAGGTGAACTCGGAACGTCTGGAGGAGGCCCCTGTCTGTGAGGTCTTCAACTCAAACCTCTGGCGGAGCTTTTCTGGCATCCCTGTGGAGGTTGGGGACATTGAACATGAGTGGCCAATGTTCAAAGCCTTTATTGCTAAAGCTGGAAGGCTGTGGTCTCAAGGTCTTAGGTGCCTCAAGGGGCGATAACCCTCGAACACCGTGGTGGACACAGGTGGTCAGGGAAGAAGGAGGCCTTCCGGGATTTGTTGTCTCGGAGGACTCCGGAGGCGGTTGCAAGGTACTGACGGGCCCAAAGGGCTGCAGACTCTGCTGTGGTGGTGTGGGAGAAGCTTGGAGAAGACATGTAGAAGGACTTTCGGTCAGCACCAAAGTGCTTCTGGAGAACTACCCGCCATCTCAGGAGGGGGAAGCGGGGAACCGTCCAAGCTGTGTACAGTAAGGATGGGACCCTGTTTACCTCAACTGGGGAGGTAATTAGGCGGTGGAAAGAACACTTTGAGGAACTCCTAAATCCGACTGACACGCCTCTCAGTAGAGGCAGAGCTGGAGGCTGATGGGGGTTTCGTCAATTTCGGCCAAAGTCACTGAGGTAGTCAAACAACTCCACAGGGCAAAGCCCCAGGGATTGATGAGATCTGCCCAGAAATGCTAAAAGCTTTGGGTGTGGAGAGGCTGATGTGGATGACACGTCTCTTTAACATTGCGTGGAAGTTGGGTACAGTGCCCAAGGAGTGGCAGACTGGGGTGGTGGTCCCCCTGGTCAAAAAGGGGGACCAGAGAGTGTATGCCTGGGATGCTTGGAATGCTTTGGATCTCTTCGCTGCCTTTTGCAGATGATGTGGTCCTGATGGCATCATTGGTTGTAGCCTTCAGCTCTCACTGGATCAGTTCGCAGCAGAGTGCGAAGCGGCTGGGATGAGGATTAGCACCTCTAAATCTGTGGCCATGGTTCTCAGCAGGAAACTGATGGAGTGCCACCTCCAGGTAGGGAATGAGTCCTTGCCCCAAGTGAAGGAGTTCAAGTACCTCGGGGTCTTGTTCACGAGTGAGGGGAGACTGGAGCAGGAGATTGGCCGGAGAATCAGAGCAGCGGGGGCGGTATTGCACTCGCTTTACCGTACCGTTGTGACGAAAAGAGAGCTGAGCCATAAGGCAAAGCTCTTGATCTACCGGTCAATTTTCCTTCCTACCCTCACCTATGGTCATGAAAGCTGGGTCATGACCGAAAGAACGAGATAGCGGGTACATGCGGCCGAAATGGGTTTCCTCAGGCGGGTGGCTGGTGTCTACCTTAGAGATAGGGTGAGAAGTTTGGCCATTCGCGAGGAGCTCAGAGCCGCTGCTCCTTTGCGTTGAAAGGAGTCAGTAAAGGTGGTTTGGGCATCTGGTAAGGATGCCTCCTGGACGCCTCCTAAGGAGGTGTTCCAGGCACGCCCAGCTAGGAGGAGGCCTCGGGAAGACCCAGGACAAGGTGGAGAGATTATATCTCCACGCTGGCCTGGGAACGCCTCGGATCCCCCCAGTCAGAGCTGGTTAATGTGGCTCGGAAAGGGAAGTTTGGGGTCCCCTGCTGGAGCTGCTGCACCCGCGACCCGACTCCGGATAAGCGGATGAAGATGGATGGATGGATGGATGGAAGGAGGCTTAAAGGTATATATCCAGTGGTGTAGTCTAGTTTTTTCTAGTGAGTATACTGTGATTTTTCCCTCTCAGCCTCATACTCCCCCGTCTCAGCGTGAAGTCCCATAAGCGCCACTACCCTCACTAATAGTATGTACATGTAATAGAGAGCATGCTGAAGGACTGCTTAGGCTGTGTGTTACCAGCTACGCAAAGACTTTAACATCCAATGACTACAGTTACAGGTGGGAAAGGGTGTCACTTTGTGTTCAGACAATATAGAATATTGGGGTCATGAGATCAAGACTAGAAGATATTTTAATAGTATTTTAAAAATATTCATTGATGAGTACCTGATTGGGGGGTCTGGGGGTCCTCACCCAGAAGATTTTGAGCATTAAACATTTAATTTCCTCCATTCTGGAGACATTTTCTGCACCAATTTATGGTGGAAATGTCTAATGTTTAGAGTTAATCACCATCTAATCTTAGCCTATATGAATCTGGTTTTATCATCTGGCAATGCACATTTCACAGTGCAAGTAGCAGCTATTCTTAACAATAATGGAAAGCTGAGGCTTTTCAGTAGAAGTAATAACAATGAACACAGGCATATGTGCAGTTCTATCACCAAAACTCATTCATTACAGAATAATAGCACTGAGGACACCAAAAGGGGTCCACATCCTCTCAAACTCACTTATCTTCCTAAAACATTGTCAAACGTAAGTTATTTACTTTATCAGCTTAAATGCATCAGCAAGCATTCAGGAACTGCTACTGTGTATACACACACACACACACACACACACACACACACACACACACACTGATCCACCACATTAACGTTAGTTAACTATTTCTAGATTCAAACCAATAGACCAACAATGCTGTTACAGTTCCGTTACTGATAGCGTTAATGATAACATATGACACTTTCACTCACCAGGTAACGTTACGAAAACATCAGCCTCATCTGGCTCGTTTTCTGCGTTTCAGTAACTTTAACGTTCGTGTCATGTGCTTATGAAAATACTAAAAGAGTGTAGTTTGAGTTTGCTTGCGTTTCACATCTCGTTCAGTGATTCACATTAGTTAATTTTAAACGTGCGCAGAGTGACCGCCACGCAGCTGTGCTGTTTGGTAGCTGACGTCAGATCCCGGTCACAGGCCACTGAAGCCGCAAACGTCAGTTCAGAGCTTTGCAACACAAACGGGGTGAATTTATGAATGAACGTGTAAAAGTTCTGCCATAAAACGATGTATCATCTCGCTACTTTAAGTGGGTACACGGAAATCTTTGACTATTCCTAGTGGGTATACGGCGTATGCCTGCATATCACGTAGACTACACCACTGTATATATCTATTATTACATGCTTCTTTATTTATTCACCTTTGTAATAATTACCCTATTTATTTATTGTCCGTTATAATCTTCAACTTTATTTATTAATTTAAAAAAAAAATGTATTTATTTATGTGTTTTAATATTTTTGTCTGTTTTATTCTTCCATTCCATTTTCTACCCTATTTATTTCCCCGTGGTATTTATTTCTGCCTGTCCTTTTTACATTTCTCCTACTCATTATGCAAATGAGGAGGGGTTGTGTCTCAAGGGGTGAACTTCTCTTCTATTGGTGGCCCAGTCAGATGGGAGAGCTCTAGGCCTATACTCTGCCTGCACACATCAACAAGCAGGCCATGCAAAGGTTAGATTTTTGTCAGTAAGGAGTCGACTCCAATCTCAGGACAGGAAAAACATCCAAAAAATACCAGAAAAAATTGTGCAATTTGACACAAAACAGGAAACATACAAAAATCAAATGGTGTAGACACATTTGTGTCAATTATATTGAATATTTTGTTACAGCTTACCTCTTTGCTAAGGGTCGTTGTCCTTTAAATTCAATGTAGCGACCCATCGAATTATCACTCTGCAAGGACACAGCGCTGGGTCCAGGTCCAGGAGAGTCTGATTCCCGCTGCTGCTCTGGGCTCCAACACTCACTGCTTCAGATTTAAGAATATAAATGTATGTGAAAAATAACTATGTTAAAATTAAATAAATGTTTGTTTCACAACACTTTAAATAAAATACCTACATTTGTGTAATTTACGGTGGATATTTTGTTACAGCTCACCTCTCTGCTGAAGGTCCTTTAAATTCAATGTAGCGACCCATTGAATTATCACTCTTGAAGGACACACAGCTGGGCTCAGGTCCAGGTCCGGCAGAGTCTGGTCCCTGCTGCTGCTCTGGGCTTCAACACAACACACACAGAGCTTTGAGAGTGAATAATGATGGTGGAGTGATTTGAGTCCTGGACAGTTAGAGATCCTCATCTCACCTCTGAGCTTTGGTCTGGCTGTCATGTTCCCCCACCGAAGCTTTTTTAGAGGGAGGGACTCCCTCCTCTCTGTCCTCACACTGACTCATGCTGCTGAACTCACATCCACTTTCACCTGGAGAGGAAACACAAATCATTCATCTGCACATCAATGACGTCACACCCGAGTTGACGGCGTTCCAGTTCCAACCTCGCTCGGCCAGCTGTTTGTTTACAACTAGCCAGGTTAGTTATTGATACGCCGGCTGATTAAAAACGCGATGTGCGGTATTTACTCACACTAACTGTAGCAACATCGCCCACAGACAGCTGTTGGACAGCACTTTGTGTACCTAACATTTCTGAAGTCACGGGTTTGCTTCTGGGAAAATTTACTTTTAAGAAGCTTCCCAATGGAAAATTCGACCAGACTAAGGTTGTTTGCACCTTGTGCAATGTGGAATTAGTTTACTGTAGGAGTTCTTCCAGTCTCAAGTAGCCTACACACAAGTACATCTTATTGAACATGATTTATTTTCATCACCAATTATCATAGTAGAACAGCTTTCTCAAGCAGTTTGTGATGCATTTTGGAAACAGGAGATGCTTGAAAACTGTTCGCACACATATTCTGAATGCCTTAGGCAGAATTCAAATGAGCCATTTTAATCTAGATTAATCTAGATTAAAAAAAATACTCTGTGCCCACCTCTAGTCAGGATCCTGCTGTGTCTGACTTTACGCTGGTGGAGACTAGGGGTGGGAATCTCTGGGCACCTCACGATTCGATCACGATTCAGAGGCTGCTATTCGGTTATAAAACGATTATCGATGCATCTTGATGCATCATATTTTTTATATACAGGATCCCTGGATAATTACTAAGCATTTCATTTGGCCATTCAAATCTAAAAGAAACATCTCCTAGTTAGTTTAAAAGCACTAGTTTGCATCCCTAATTTACTTTATTAACCTTAGTCCCTCATTTCTTTAACATCCAGCTCTCAGACTCTCTGAAATATAATAATCAGCATGTACAGTCTGTGTACACAGGACAGAGCTGCACACCAGTTTAGTCTCAGCTTGTGCCAGATGTTCTTAACCTTTGACTAGTAGGTTAGTTAGTAACGACCTACAGCTGATAATTAATATTACTTCATTACTAATGTAGCTAATGTTACATAAATAAATAAATCTTTTTAGCACCTTTTACGGGACCCAAGGACGCTTTACACAGAGTTACAGAACAACAAAAAGTCATTCAGGACTGAATGCTGGGTAAAGAGCGGGATTTTAGTAGATTTTTGAAAGAGTCCAGACAGGAAGAGTTTCTCTGGGGGCGGTGACACTGAGGGCTCTGTCCACAAAAGTCCGGAGTCTGATGGGGGGGCAGAGAGCAGGACCTTTTACAGGGGAGCCTTCACTTTTCCAGCCGTTGGGGAAACTACAGACTTTTATTAACACACAGCGACCTGCACTGCACGTTTACTACCTGACTGAAACTAAACACTGATATATTTGATTCTGCAGCGGTGACAAATACAGAGGGACACTGGTCTCTCTGTTGTGTGCGCTCCTCAGACGTTCCGGGCGCTGCGCTTCTGCGAGTTCCGCCTTTTGTGTTCCGTCAACATTATGTTATCAATTAACATTTAAATAATCGATTTTTAGACATTTATTAATCGATTAATAATTTTCCACGTCTGCATCGCGATGCATCTAAGAATCGAATATTTCTCCCACCCCTAAAATTTAGATTGTTTGCACCTGTCTGGGGACTGCAGATGGAAATAAGTGTTTGCCAGTGTTGCCAGATCTCATGAGACAAATAAGCAACCAGGCCTGTGAAAACAAGCCCAAAACAAGCGACTTTTTCTATGGAGCCCCCCTAAGTTCCAGGAACAGAAAAATAAATAAACCGTGTGCACGGTTTTACAGTCTGTGGGGACGGATTTTAAACTGTGGGTACAGATTGTCAATTTACATCCATGTGGACAGATTGGTAAACTGTGCACAGTTTTACAAAACTGCACACACTGTACAGTTTATTTATTTTTCTCCCCCCGAGCTTCAAGACAATGACCACAAGAGGGATGTTAAACCACCTTTTAACATTATTTAACATTAGAAAACTGATGGGATATCAAATATAGACTGATGTACCAAGTACATTATATACATAGTAAACCTCTTTTAATTAAAATTTGCACACACAAATAAACATCATCCGTAATTCACAAATTCTTCATTTATTATTGCAGGGACTGCAGAAGATCCCATTTTTAAATAACTATAACCCAGAAACAGGATAAATTATTGATGATCTTAGTGGCTCCTCAGTCAACATCAGTCTCAACTCGCGCACATTCATTTAAGTTTACGTCACTCACTGACGACGTTTTTCCTAACCAGAAAAAAAACAGATTGCCCTGCTCTGCCTCTGATTGGCTAGTACTCGTTGCCATCTGGGTCAGAGCCAATTAGAAGCATGATGTGAGTGGGAAAAAACTGTGTGTGTGTATGGGGAAAGGGGAGGGACAGAGTGAACAGGCTAGACAAACTCCTACGTTGACAACTTCTTATGGAGCTGGAATCAAGCCCAAATAAGCAACTAGACTTTAGAAACAAGCCCAAAAAAACGCGACCCGCGACCAATATTTGTAAGCGACTTTACAGAAAAACAAGCCCAAAGTCGCTTACAATAAGCGGACTTGACAACACTGGTGTTTGCTAACTCTGGTACAAAACATCTTTTCGTAAGATTAATGTATTTTGTACATTGTCCCTGACAAATAAATAAAAACGAAAAAAAATAAAATGTTGTGTTCTAGTAAACTATTTGATCATAAACCCTTCCTCACATTTTATTGATGTTTTTTACTTAACTAATTGCCCCTTGTGGGATTCATAAAGTTGAATTGAACTGAACTGAATTGAATTGAGAGCTTTAAATGGTGACGAAACGCCAACCAGTCAACAAATGTAGCCTCTTTAATGTTGTTCCACCGACCCCATATCAGAGAACAGAAGACAGAATAAGACACTTCCTAACATTTTATTGATGTTTTTTCATTTTAATGGACACATGTAACATGTTTTCTACTTCCTGTGAATATAATCCAGTTAATCTTATTTCCATCCTGTACAGACGCCTTATTTTGAAAAGCGGACGTTGTCACATGTTAAATCCATCCAGTCCGACCCAGTTTGATAAATAATGTTGTAACATGAAGCCTTCACAGCCTCTCTGCAGGTAGGACTCTCACACTGACAGGATAAAGGCTCTAACCTGCCTGTCAGCTCGCTCTGGGCCCTTTCACTTACCGTAAAGGCTCCAATACGTGCGCACTCCAAATGTAGGCGGGGGCTAGTTTAACCTCCTTCTGACAGACGAGAGACAGAGGCCCAATCCCAATCTCCACCCTCACAGCCTCACAGACTTTGAGGCGCGTTCCCGGGAAGTCCGTGAGGGCTTAGGGCCGTCCCACTGTCAAATCGTCAAGTGCGCGAGGGCTCTCTCGCGGACATTTTGAGCCCTTTTTAGACCCTTTCCGTAAGTCCGCATTTCTGCAGACTTTGGCTGAGGGAATTGCCCACAGTTCATAGCGGTATGACGTGAAACACGGGGGTTACCAGGGGAAGCCCTGAAGCGAGAGAAAAAATCACGGCAAATACGCCTAAATAGGAGAAGAAGAAGAAAACGGTAAACAAACAAGCATTGACACCAACGCTGATGTTAACATTGTTAGAATCTTTCTGAACTGAAGATGGAGCATAGAACACATGAAGTCAGAGGAACACACCTTATTAGCCTGCACACTTTGTTTATTCAACTATTTATTTTAGTTTTTGCTTAATGATGCTGTTTCGGCCTATTCATGATTATTGACAAATATATTGACATTCGCCGCTCCTCCACTCTGTAGAGTGGATGTCACTATAAGAGCCTGCAGGACTTCATTAATCAGGCAAAAGCATAAAATAAAAAGTGTGCAGCGTTTTTCAGCGTTGTCAAGGTAACGTGATAAAGTGGGAAAGGGCCGTCTGTTCCTAGTTACAGCACCTTGAGCCCTTGCAGCCTCTTAAACTCAATCACTTTCCAAGTGACGTCAGTAAAGTCTGTGAAGGTTCAGGGCTTAGGGGGAACATTGGGATTGGGCCAGAAACTCAGTTCAACCTCGTCTCACAGCAGCTGTGACCACATGTACCTACATCGTATAGTAGGCCAACTACACCATCTGAGCTGATGATAGTTTGTACAGCCCTGTCTCCACATTCTGTGTGTGTCTGCTAAATGATCACAAGTTAACTTGAGCATGTACCGAGGCCACAGCGGACTGCACGCTGTGTTCGGCCCGAGTCTAAACATCCAGACTGTTTGACAAACTGTTCTCAGGTCAACTGGCCGTCAGATAAATATCGTGCAGCTAATGGTGTCTTTCGGAGATAAACAAAGTTATTAACACATTTCCTGGTTTGCAGACGGTGGATCCTGAAGCCTGAGACACATCTGGGACTGTCACCAGTTAAACTGTCACAGCCGCAGTTCGCGGCTCAGACAGTGGGAGAGCAGCGGCTCGTCTCCGCCTCCTCCACCGCTTCGGCCCAAACATCCGCCGTGTTGCGGACACAAGTTGTCCTGTTAGTTTAGTCAAAGTCCTTTTAGACTTAGTTTGTTCATTAGTTACTTTTTACTGCAACAAGCTAACAGCAGTTAGCAACAAGACGAGCAGAGTCATTAAAGACAGAAACATGTCGGTTACATTACCTTCACACGGAGAAAAGAAGCTGCGCCACGAAGGAGTAGGAAGTGAAAGTAAAGACGTAAGGGGAAAATGGTCGTATTACTTCTACTGCGCATGCGCAGAAAGGGTGGCGCATGCGTTTTTTCATCACTTTATTTGCTTGTTTAGTAAACAAACAGGCTTCGTTATAACATTACATAGAGCTACATTTAAGTGCAACTACGCAGCAAATAACTGAAAGTAAATAAGCAACAATAAACAGAAACACACAGAAATCAATAAACAGAAAATAAAATCACATAAATTAAGGGGATTTACTGAAAATACAATGAAAGGAACTCAGAGAATCTTAAGGCTCTGTTCTTTTTCAATGACCCATATAAAATCTTCAGATCATTAATGAATGCATTCAAACTTGGTGTAGCTTTAAAAAATCTACACTTATGAAACTAAAATTTGCTATAATAAAGATTTTATTACACAAGATGTCTTTGTTTTCCATAAAACATCCAAACTTCACGTGACGGTAATCAAACACAGGTGTTACAGTCTTTGTAGTTACCAGTCAAATATTCTGTCCCACAACAACTTAACAACATTACAGCTGTAGATTCAGTCTGAAGAAACGTACAGACATTACAATCCAAATGAAATCTTACTAAATGTCACTAATTGTTTTGAAATGAACCTGAAACAGCGCAAATGATAAAAATCTAGTTTGAAGCTTCACAGTGTCCTGAAAGTCTTTTCTTTTCACAGGAAGAGGAAAACAGTCTTTTGTCATTAAAGACCTCAAACATTAGTTATCATCAACAAAGAGATCAGCAGATGTGGGGATTTTACCTGGTTTATCAAAGCCTTAGGAATGGTGACTACTCAGGAATATTGTCTAACAGAGCAATCCAAATTACATTGTACATTTAGCTGACGCTTTTATCCAAAGCGACTTACAATTGCTCTACATGTCAGAGGTCGCGTGCCTGTGTCTCTCACATCAAAGGTGGGCGTCTTAACCATTGCACCATCCCACCTGATTCCTGACACTCTGAAATTAAATTTCATTTCCAGTATTTCTGATGTAACAGGCCACACTCTCTTTTCCATCCAATCTATACAGGATATGCATTGATGTCACTTCCCCTTTCGGAACAAGCTGGACTGAGTGGCAAAACATCTGTTACCATGGCTGCGTTTAGCAAACCGGGAGTAAAAAAAGTGATTATTGCTCAAATTAAAGGCTGTTGGACTCGACAGTGATCCTGACTTAAGCGTGTCACCTTTTCTTATCAAGAACAATATCTGAAACTCTGCTCTGGTGTTTGCTGACACTCTGAAAACGACATCACATTAAATGTCATTTGTCTCCTGTTCACCCTATTGAGGAAAATAAACTGCTGCATGCAGGTGATGAATCTGATTACTGATTAAAGTGTCCAACAGATTTGAGAAACCGAATCTCCGTTTGTGTTTCTGATCCTGAATCTGGATCTTTTTGTGGCTGCAAATGATTTTAAATGATGCTTTATTGCCCCTTCAACCAATCAAAGGGCTGTTTGTTTCTTCAGAAAGGCAAGGCAAGGCAAGTTTATTTGTATAGCACATTTCAACAACAAGGCAATTCAAAGTGCTTTACATAAAGTAGGGAAAAACAATAAAAACCTTTGAAAGTTAAATGGAAAATAAAAACAGGCTGAGGGGTTAAGCAAATAACTGAGTCACAATCAATCTGAAAAGAGAACAAACTGAGAAGGACACTTAATCTACTCTCTCTAGCTAGTCTGTACTCGGGACCACAGCAATCTTTGGGTCCACTGACACTCCAAAAACCCTCGGACACTGTCTGTGTCTGTCAGCAGGCCCCTTTGATCCAGTTAAACTCTGGACCCACCTGCACGTTTACAGGTGGACAGAGGTTCCTGCAAATCACTCGGGCGCGAGATTTAAGATCCACTTCCTTCACTCTGTTCAATCTCACTCCCAAAACGTCCTAACCCAGCTACCTACTCATTTCTCACCATGTGAATATTTAATTAAAAGCAATGGTAAAAAAGCTAAAAGCAAAGAAAAAGAAAACAGGACAGTAAAAGTTACAGTGCAGTGTAAGTTATCAATAAAAAGAAAAATCTTAAAGGAACACTCCAACTTTTTGGGACTTTAGCCTATTCACCTTATCCCCCAGAGTTAGATAAGTCCATACATACCTTTTTCATCTCTGTGCGTGCTATAAGTCTGTTTGACGCACCCACCGCGAGCCTAGCTTAGCACAAAGACTGGATGTACATGGTTGCAGTTAGCCTACTAATCCAAATAAGTGAAAAAATAACGCAAACATTTTCCTATTTCCAGGTTGTGATTTGTATAGTCATAGAGTGTACAAAAAACAAAGTCATATGAGATACAGACATATTTTAATCGTATAAATACAGGGAACTATATTCTCTGAAGGCGAAGCACTGCTACTTGGGCGGAGTGAGAACCGCAGCACCTGAGACGCGCCGTTGTTTCTTCTGTCAACAAAACAAACGTGACTAACTAGCTAGTAGCGGACGTGAATGGCGATCATGGCTGATTTTGAGGAAATGTCAGATGATTTTTACTTTGTATCAAACCAAGATCCTGAACCATATCGGTTTGAGCCAGAATACACAGACGAGGAGTTACAAAGTTTTGAGGCTGATAGACAAGATGCCGAACAGACTGAGGAGGCCGAGGGGACAATCCGAACGAACACGGACTGGTGGTGTAAATGTGGAACATGCCAACCTATGCCCACAGAAAGCGAGTGCATTTGTTGTAGTGAATGAGACCGGGTATTGCCATCAATAAAAGTTTCCACCCTAATCATATAGTAGTGTGACGAGCATTACATTAGATCTACGTTAGCTAATGGCACTGTTACAGTAACGTTAGGCTAAACATCTAAAAGATAACGGAACACTTACCGCAGCCGCAGCACTTTGTCCTGTAAGTGATTTCGATGGGATGGCCCGTTAAAGTGTCGTTTCATGGTTCTTGTGGCAAATTCCATTTTTTCGATATAGTCGTCGTCATTGAAATGTACAGAGCAAACATAATGTCCCTTGATACTCTCCTTAGGTGTGTTTGGATCAATATTCAGAGCAATTAGCCATTTCTTCATCTGGTCAGCGTTTCTAGTTGGGATTCTGTGAAACATCATGGTATTACCTGGTCTCCCCTGTTTATTGTCGCAGCTCTTTACACTGCAGCTAAAACCCATGATTGTAAAACACGCTTTTACTATTTATAATTTGCTGACTCTGTAGCTAACCCAAACTCTGAACGAACTTTCCGCTCCTCCTCACCACGCAGCGTCTCAGGTGCTGCGGTTCTTACTCCACTAAGTAGCAGTGCTTAGCCTTCAGAGAATATAGTTCCCAGTATTTATACGATTAAAATATGTCTGTATCTCATATGACTTTGTTTTTTGTACACTCTATGACTATACAAATCACAACCTGGAAATAGGAAAATGTTTGCGTTATTTTTTCACTTATTTGGATTAGTAGGCTAACTGCAACCATGTACATCCAGTCTTTGTGCTAAGCTAGGCTCATGGTGGGTGCGTCAAACAGACTTATAGCACGCACGGAGATGAAAAAGGTATGTATGGACTTATCTAACTCTGGGGGATAAGGTGAATAGGCTTAAGTCCCAAAAAATCGGAGTGTTCCTTTAAATATTTAACTAAAAGCAGTGGTAAAAAGAAAGGTCTTCAGTCTTGATTTAAAAGACCTGACAGTTTCAGCAGACCTGCAGTTATCTGGGAGTTTGTTCCAAATATACGGAGCATAATAACTGAACGCTGCTTCTCCTTGTTTAGTTTTGACTCTGGGGACAGAAAGCAGACCTGCCCCAGACGACCTGAGAGGTCTGGATGGTTCATAACGAAGCAGAAGATCAGAAATATATTTTGGCCCTAAACCATTTAGTGCTTTGTAAACTAACAGCAGGATTTTGAAATCAATTCTTTGACATACAGGAAGCCAATGTAAAGACCTCAGAACTGGAGTGATGTGATCCACCTTTTTGGTCTTAGTGAGGACTCGAGCAGCAGCGTTCTGAATCAGCTGCAGCTGTCTGATGGATTTCTTAGGGAGCCCTGTAAGGACACTGTTACAGTAGTCAAGTCGACTGAAGATAAATGCATGGATAAGCTTTTCCAGGTCCTGCTGAGACATAAGGCCTCTTATCCTTGATATATTCTTCAGGTGATAGTAGGCTGACTTTGTAATTGTCTTAATATGGCTCCGCAAATTCAGGTCTGAGTCCATGACTACACCAAGATTTCTGGCTTGATCCGTGGTTCTTAACATTACAGATTGAATTTGAGCACTGACTTTCAATCGTTCCTCCCTGGCTCCAAAAACAATAAATTCAGTCTTATCTTTGTTTAATTGGAGAAAATTCTGGCACATCCAGTCGTTGACCTGCTCAATACAGTTACTCAGCGCCTGTATGGGATCATAGTCACCTGGTGAAATGGTTATGTAAATCTGTGTGTCATCTGCATAATTATGGTAACATATTTTGTTGTTTTTTCATAATCTGAGCCAGTGGAAGCATGTAAATGTTAAACAAAAGAGGTCCCAGAATGGAGCCTTGGGGAACTCCACATGTCATTTTTGTCAGCTCAGATGTGTAGTTACCTATAGACACAAAGCAGTCTCTGTCCTTTAAGTAGGATTCAAACCAGTTTAGTTCTGTGCCAGAAAGTCCAACCCAGTTTTTAAGTCTGTCTAGTAATATGTTGTGGTCTACTGTGTCGAATGCAGCACTGAGATCCAATAATACTAAGACTGAAATTCTGCCACTGTCAGTATTTAAATGGATGTCATTGAAGACCTTAACTAGAGCCGTCTCAGTGCTGTGGTGTAGTCGAAAACCTGACTGGAAGACATCAAAACAGTTATTTAGTGCCAAGAAAGCACTAAGCTGTTGAAAAACAGCCTTTTCAATTATTTTACTTAAAAATGGAAGATTTGATATGGGCCTATAATTGTTCATTAGTGAACTGTCTAGATTGCTCTTTTTTAAGAGTGGCTTAATGACTGCAGTTTTCAGGGCCTGTGGGAAAAAACCTGAGAGGAGAGACATGTTGACAATTTGTAGTAAATCTGAGGTCATGCATTTAGACACCTTTTTGAAAAAAACTGTTGGCAGAATATCAAGGCAGCATGAGGAGGATTTCAGATGTTGTATTATGTCCTCCAGGTAGAATAGAATCAAATTGTCTCATGCTATAAGAATTGTTTTTAAGTGGACAGGATAAGACATATCCTGTTACTGACATGGAGCCGCTGATTGCTTGTCTAATTGTTTGAATTTTGTCTGCAAAGAAGGAAGCAAATTCATTGCAGGCCCTGGTGGATAGAAGGTCAGGGGCTACAGACACAGGAGGGTTGGTTAGCCTGTCGACAGTAGCGAACAGGGCACGTGCATTATTAGTGTTTTTGGTGATGATGTCAGAGAAGAAGGAGCGCCTTGCATTTCTCAGCTCTAAATTATAAATGCGAAGTCTCTCTTTATAGATGTCATAATGAACCTGGAGATTTGTTTTCCTCCACCTGCATTCAGCTTTTCGACACTCTCTTTTTTGAGTTCTAACCAGCGTGGCATTTCTCCATGGAGATCTTCTCTTACCAGAGACCACCTTCACCTTGGCTGGTGCAATGGCATCAATAACATTTGTAATTTTAGAACTGAAATTATCCACAAGCTCATTGACTGAGACCTGTGGAAGGGCAGGTGTTGGTGAGAAAGCCTCAATAAATTCTTCACTAGTGTTCTCTGTGATATGCCGTTTTGTGATCACCTCTGATTTAACATTTGTGTGCACGCAGATAGCACTCTCAAAGAAAACACAGGAATGATCAGAGAGAGCAACATCAGTCACCACAACCTTGGGAATGTTCAGACCCTTGGAGATGACCAAGTCCAAAGTGTGCCCCTTATTGTGCGTGGGCTCCGTCACATGTTGAGTCAGTCCATAATTATCAAGAACACAGAACAGTTCTTTAGTCCCTCTGTCCTGGGGTTGTCAACATGGATGTTAAAATCACCAACAATAACCACACAGTCAAAGTCAACACAGATTATAGACAGCAGTTCACCAAATTCATCAAAAAAGTTTGCACAGTATTTAGGGGGCCTGTAGATGTTTAGAAAAATAGCTCTAGAAGAGGAATTCAGCTGAAGAGCCACATATTCAAAGGAAGCAAAATTCCCATAAGAAATCTTTTTGCATTGGAGGGAGTCATTAAACAAAATGGCAACTCCACCTCCTCTCTTATGCACTCTGGCTTCACTCATAAAACTGAAGTTGGGAGGGGTCGACTCGATAAGGACAGCTGCACTGTTATCTTGGTCCAACCAAGTTTCAGTTAAAAACATGAAATTAAGATTATGAGTTCTTATAAAATCATTGATTAAAAATGTTTTGCCTGCCAAAGACCTAACGTTTAACAAAGCTAATTTTAGTGAATTAAAAACATTATCTGGCCCACTTTTTTCAACAGGCTGCAGCTGACGAGGAATTAATACTAAACTTGCTGGCTTCCTGTTTTTTAACACATTCACCACACTTTTTCTGTTATCAAGACAGGGATGGAGAAGACTACCAGCACATTGGGCCCCGGCTTGTCCTGGGAAGAGTCATGAGTGCTATTTTCCTTGTAGCCTGGACCCAGCACATATCAGACAGAGCTTACTGGGCTTTTTCTCCATTGCAGAGCAGGATGGCGGGTTGTGCCTGGAGGACTTAGAGCCAGTGGTGGAGGTGGACGGTGAGGGGGGTTTATGGTAGAGAAAATGGGAGTGGAGCGAGGGAAGGTGCGTGGAGTGAATTTGGTTCCAGCTCTAACCAGGTCTTCCATGTGATCAGTGAAGTCCAGCAGAGGGGAGAGGGGAGAAAGTGTGTCTGGGGGGGATTGGGGGGTAGAGATGTTGAATCCTCACTGTTGGTTTTCAGTGAGAGAGGTGGAGGCTCTTCCTCTTGGCTCAGATGTCTCCCGTGATCACAGCTCTCTTCCGGCGGGGGCTGGGGTGGCTCTCCTTCAAGGTTTCTGGCATGTTGTGTTTTGTCTTCTTCTTGTTTTGATTCCTCTTGTCTCTTTGTCCTTGGCAGAGGGAACAGATGAGTGACGCAGAAAGTAAAACAGGTTGGAGCTAAACAATTTTACTCCTGACTTGTTAAGGCAAAGTCCATCTGCCTTAAAAAGATGCCTGCGGCCCCACAGAATAAAGTTCTCAATGAAATGCACTGAATGGACAGCACATGCCGCTGAGAGCCACCTGTTCAGTGCCATCAGTCTGCTGAATCTCTCAGCTCCTCTTCGGAGTGGCGGTATAGGGCCACTGATAAACACCTCAGCATTCAAAGAGCTGACTGTGTTCAACAGATTATTAAAGTCCTCTTTTAACACTTCAGACTGTTGCTTCACAACATCGTTGGTCCCGATGTGCAATATGATGTTTTTTCACAGTAGGATGTTCAGCCACCGATATGCAGGATTCTTTCTGCCAAGTCAGACACCGTGATCCTTTGGAAAGCAGAGTATTTTGGTGTTCTTACTGCACATGCTTCTTACATCGCTTACAGCAGCGCCACCCACAATCAGAGTTTGAGGCCCAGTCGTTAGCTTTCGCTGCAGCCTTTTACTTTCTGATTTATTCTTAGTCCTTACCCTTCTGTGTGAGGACGGGATGTTATCCAGGTCATCAGACGGAGATCCAGGGTCCTGCAATAGTGGTGAAAATCTGTTCTGCTGTTGCACACTCGGTTGTTGGGGAGGTTTGTTGCTAACTCTCCCTTTCGCGGCTGTCCACGGCTGTGTCCTACCAAGAACAGGGGTTGAAGAGGCGCTCTGCCTGGATGATAATGCAGGCCAGCCAGTCGCATCACAAATCTCAGGGCGCTGGGTTCTGCCTGTTACTCGTCCTCCCATTTCCCAAGGAAATGATTTACTCTTAGGCTTTGCACCCAGAGCGCTCCAGGAGGACTCCCACTTTTAGATTTATTACCCAGTACACAGTCCTCCTGCTTCTTGGTAGTCTTGTTGGTGCTAATTAGCCGTGTGTTAGCATGCTCTTGTCCACTGTTTTGGCTCCACGGGAAAGTGGTGTCATTCCCACATAATCCATTCACTTCCACTTTCACTTCTAACCTTTGGATCTTGGTTTCCAGCACTGTAATTTTTTTGTAGAAGTTTGTAGAAGTCAGTCCGTGGAGAAGGGGGCATCTTGTTGCTAATTAGCATTAGCTATAGCTCCAGTCACTGCGGTACAGGCTAGTGCTACTGATAGGCCGCACTCACGTAGCACTAAGATCATAAAAAGGTTTTAAAGTATGGCAGGAGCCTACTTTATCTGACAGTCCCAGTGATTTAAAAGTATACAGGAGCTGCTGACTTCTAGCAGGGTAAAAAAAAAAGGAGACTTTAAGCGAAAATAAAGCAAAAGAATGCAAGGAGAGGCAGGAGCAAGCAGCAAAAGCGTCTGCACTGATAAGAGCGCTGGATGAAATTTCAGATGAGGCCAATCCACAGAGAGCTGTAGACGCAAGAGGACTATGTTCTCAAATTGATTTTAATTTCATAGGGCTCCTTGCAGTCTTCAGAAAAGTGCTAGGTGAAACCAAGTTTTTATCTGAGATGCTCCAGTCAACTAATGTGGACCTTCCCAAAGCAGTTGACCTTACTGAAACCTTCAGACAGACATTGGAAGATTATCGCAAAGAGGAGAGCTTTAATGACCTGTGGAGTACAGCAATATACACATGCAATGGTTGCAACATTTCTACCATTGCCAAATCAAAAAGAACCAAACACACATCTAGACTAAATGATACTCTGGTAACATCTCCACTTGGACAGCAAACACATGTTGACAGCAAAGATGCCTTTAGAATAGGTATATTCATTCCCCTTATAGACTCAATGATCAGTGGAGAGGTGCTTTTCAAACTCTAGCAGCAAGATAATGAGGGGTATACAAGCTTTAAACCCACCAAACAATGACTTCTCAAAGGAAGAATTGGTTTTGTTAGTGGCTGAGGAACATGGCTCTGACTTGCAAGACGTGAAAACTGAGATATACCAGACAAGACTTTTTGAAAAAAAAAACAGAGCAAATGGCAAAAACCCGTCCAGTGTGACTGAGTTTGTGACGTTCTTGGTGCCTTTCAAAGAGTTTTTTTTTAGCTTTTTCGCCTGTGCAAGATCGCTATTGTTTTGAGCGAAGCTTTTCAACTTTAAAGCTTGTAAAAACTCACCTGCGCTCAACCATGGCAGATGACCGTCTGAGAAATCTGTCTGTTCTCAGTATTGAGAAAGCGTGCAAAAGCACTAGATTTAGATACGTTTGTGAAACGTCTTGCTGCTAAGCACAACAACCGTCGCCTTAAGCTTTCCTAAACAAGATGGATGATCATGGGTCATTTGTGGACTGTAATTATAAGTTTTTAATTATAATATGAACTTGAGTATTGTCTGCTGTTTTATACTTGTAGTCCACTGCATCTTGGACACAATTATTGTACTTTTTTTATATTTTCATTTTGCTTTTTATACTTTTACTTTTTAAAGATGCACAGTTTTCTTTTGTTTGAACACTGCTCTGGGCTTATTCCTGTTTTGAATTAAAAATCTTTGTAGTGTGTAAGGGCATGCTTAAACAATAACTACTGTAGTTTAAAAGTGTTCACATATAGGGATTCCCATGTACTGTCTACCCCTGCCACCCTGCCAAGAGCTCTTGCCACCCCTTTGCCCCATGTAAACTTTTCTAAATCCGCCACTGCATCACAGTAAGGGACAGCAGCTGGATTAACTGCATATTGGTAATCGAGGGACTCCCGAAGAAATTTAAAAATGAAAGCAGGTTAAATGGAAGAGGGACAAGAGATGAAAATGTGCTTAGAAGAAAGGAGTGAATAGAAAATGAGTTAAGGGAGCACAGATGCCAGAAGTAAATGTAAGAGAATAAGATATGCATTTAATATTTTTGCATCTTTATGATGATATGATATGTTTCTGATCAGTAGGGGTGAGAGAAGGATGGTGGTGACCATGAAGAAGCTGAAATTCAAAAAGTAATTTAGGGATACAAACTAGTCCTTTTAATTTACGTTTTGTTTTGGATTTTAATGTGGAAATGAAATGCTTATTATCCATAAAACACATAGAAAAAAAGATTATTCTAAATTTTCATTTTATAGTCGCATGGCAGCCCTCAGAATCGTAATAAAATCAAATCATGAGGTGCTTAGAGATTCTCACTTCCAATGGTGATCAGAAACTGTTACACCATATTTCTACCGTACCTTGGTAGGGTAGAAATATGTATATGGGTGACCAGATGAGAATGGGTGAAATTTGGGACGGGGGTGGATGAAATTCAGGATGGGGGGGTGGCTACTGGTACATTCAGTGTCAATGAGCATTAACACACATGAAAATCAAAACACAACGCTAAAATTAATTATTTTTGTTCATGAAGTCACCTGTCTGTTATTAGGAAAAACACAACTGTGGATGTGTAGGTAAGGCATGATCTTTTACCTAACCTTTTATATTTATTTTATTCATGTCATCAGTGCAGTGTCTAGGTTTAATTTTAAACATTTAAACTAGGTTTAATTTTCAGGACAAACCTGAAAGGGGTCAAGAAAACTGCTGTCACAGATTTTTCCGGACGTCTGGTCACCCTAGTTATGTAACTTAAAAATAGTAACATCAGATAAGTTACAGTTTGTCTCTTTTTAGTTGCCAGGAGTGAAAACAAATGATCCACAACATTTGCTGTGTTTTGGAGCACGGCTGGAGTATAAAAAATAGAGCTCTACGGGATGATTATTTTCCAAAGCAACATCATCTTCTTCCCGGATACATTTACATTTATTCATTTAGCTGATGCTTTTATCCAAAGTGACTTACAATTGCTATTTATGTCAGAGGTCGCACACCTCAGGAGCAACTAGGGGATAAGTGTCTTGTTTAGAGACACAATGGTGGATGGGTCACAGTGGGGGATTGAACCCGAGTCTCTCACACCAAAGGCAGGTGTCTTAACCATTGTGCCATCACCACCCCACCAACCCAATATAGTGTATATTTTTAGGCATTCTATCATCTCAAACAGCATGAAAAATAGTGCTTTTAGCTTAATGGGAGAAAATCTCCCCGGGGTTGCATGCCCCAAGACCCCCCTTTGGGTTAAGCCTCAAATGTTTACACCGTTTGGCTCTACCCCAGGTGACAAAGCGTATTTTGTAAGTATTTTGCACTAACTTTAGCTTCCATATGAAACGCCATCGTTTGCTACTACCCAACAACACAATCGAGGCTAACCCTACCTGTTATCAGCTGTAGGGTTAGCCTGTCTACATACATAAAGTCTGTGACTTAGGTTTAGGTACTAACACTTCTGATGGTTGTGGTAAGGTTAGTGGGGTTTGAGGGGCTGTCAACACCTTTAACATGGACACTTCCGGTCTGTACGAGATGCCCCAGAGCGTCTCACAGAGATGCATCCGGAAGAGTCCCATAGAGACGCTGAAGGGTACCTTTGTCATCAAATAACTACGTTTTGCCACTTTTTCTGAAAGCGTTGGTATTGGACGCCCTGAGATAAGAACGGTCTGAAATAACAATTTATGACAAAGTGTAACTTCATCTGACCTCAGGGTTTCCAGTTCACAGTGTGTACTCTCCAGTCCAGCAGACAGCAGGTTCACTCCTGAATCCTGCAGGTTGTTGTTACTCAGATCCAGCTCTCTCAGACTAGAGGACTGGGAGCTGAGAACTGAGGACAGAGCTTCACAGCTTCTCTCTGAGAGGTTACAGCCACTCAGTCTGGAGAGACAACAGGAAGGAAACAAGTAATAACACATTTATTTTTCTCCAGTTGAAAGATAGCAGAGTATTTATTGATGAAAAAATCCCACTTACAGAGCTTTCTTGGAGGCTTTGACCACTGGCAGCAGCCTCAGAAGAGCCTCCTCTGAAGCAGAGTATTTCTTCAGGTCAAACACGTCCAGATCTTTTTTCTGATGACAGTAAGATGAAGACCAGAGCTGACCACTGAGCAGGAGAGAGTTCATCTGTGGAGAGACTTCCTGATCTCAGGGACTGTTGGATCTGATCCACTAGAGAACGATCCTTTAGTTCATTCAGACAGTGGAACAGATTGATGGTTTTCTCTGCAGAGGGAGTCTCTGCGATCTTCTTCTTGATGTACTCGACTGCTACCTGATTGGTTTCTGAGCCACTTCCTGTCTGTGTCAGCAGGCCTCGTAGGAGATTCTGATTGGTCTGCAGTGAAAGTCCCAGGAGGAAGCGGAGGAACAAGTCCAGGTGTCCATTTGGACTCTGTAAGGCCTTGTCCACAGCACTCTGGTAGAGATGTGTTGCATCAAATTTGTATTTAAATAGTTTAGACCGCCACCAACACCACCATAACCACCAGAATGTAGGTTGTTCTTCTACCAGCAGATTGACACCAGAGTTGATGAAGGTCAGATGGACATGAAGAGCAGCCAGAAACTCCTGAAGGCTCAGATGGACGAAGCAGAACACCTTGTCCTGGTACAGCCCTCTCTCCTCTTTAAAGATCTGTGTGAACACTCCTGAGTACACTGAGGCTGCTCTGATATCGATGCCACACTCTGTCAGGTCTGATTCATAGAAGATCAGGTTTCCTTTCTGCAGCTGCTCAAAAGCCAGTTTTCCCAGAGACTCAATCATCTTCCTGCTCTTTGGAGTCCAGTGTGGATCTGTCCCAGCTCCTCCATGATACTTGATGTTCTTCAGTTTGGACTGAACCACCAGGAAGTGGATGTACATCTCAGTCAAGGTCTTGGGCAGCTCTCCTCCCTCTCTGGTCTTCAACACCTCCTCCAGAACTGTAGCAGTGATCCAGCAGAAGACTGGGATGTGGCACATGATGTGGAGGCTTCGTGATGTCTTGATGTGGGAGATGATTCTGCTGGCCTGCTCCTCATCTCTGAACCTCTTCCTGAAGTACTCCTCCTTCTGTGGGTCACTGAACCCTCTGACCTCTGTCACCATGTCAACACAGCCAGGAGGGATCTGATTGGCTGCTGCAGGTCGTGTGGTTATCCAGAGGCGAGCAGAGGGAAGCAGGTTCCCCCTGATGAGGTTTGTCAGCAGCACATCCACTGAGGTGGACTCTGTAACATCAGTCAGGATCTTAGTGTTGTGGAAGTCCAGAGGAAGTCGACACTCATCCAGACCGTCAAAGATGAACACAACCTGGAACTCTTTAAAGCTGCAGATTCCTGCTTCTATGGTTTCAGGAAAGAAGTGATGAACAAGTTCCACCAAGCTGTACTTTTCCTCTTTCAGCACATTCAGCTCTCTGAAAGTGAATGGAAATGTGAACTGTATGTCCTGGTTGGCTTTGTCTTCAGCCCAGTCCAGAGTGAACTTCTGTGTTAAGACTGTTTTCCCAATGCCAGCCACTCCCTTTGTCATCACTGTTCTGATTGGTTCATCTCTTCCAGGTGAGGCTTTAAAGATGCCTTCTTGTCTGATGGTTGTTTCTGGTCTGTCTGGTTTCCTGGATGCTGTTTCAATCTGTCTGACCTCATGTTCATCATTGACCTCTGCAGTCCCTCCCTCTGTGATGTAGAGCTCTGTGTAGATCTGGTTCAGAAGGGTTTTGTTTCCTGCTTTAGCAATCCCCTCAAACACAAACTGGAACTTCTTCTTCAGCTTAGATTTAAGTTTACGCTGACAGGCTTCATCAGGAGGTTCTGAATGAAGACACAACAAAGATCATCAGGGTTGGCAGTTAGTGTGTCTTGATGAATCAGTCCCGTCCTTGTACTGACTTTATATCCCCCCCAAAAATTGCCTCCCCTTCAGCCTGAAGTCACTTTCATCAGTAGAGAAGGTGCTGCTTCTGATCCTGTTCATGGCTCAGTGTTTCTGCAGCGTTCTTCAAAAAAAACTAAGACATTTTTAACACAGATTGAAGCTGAAGAACTTTCACAGTCATTCTGGTCTAAGAATGACAAATGTAGGCACAGGAGGCTGATAAGTAATGAGATGACTTTTGTTGTGAGTTGGTGCTATATAAATAAAATTGAATTGAACTGAAAGAAGTATATTTATTTATTGACATGACAATTAATAAATAAATAATCAACAACGCAAAGACTTTAACAGCCAATGACAGTCATGCCGGTTTCAGACCAAACGCGATTTTTCGCCTCGCAGCGCTTTCTGTGATTAGCAATAAACGGATCAAACTGATGCCGAAATAACCACAACATGATGCAGATTTGTTAAACATATGAATTCATGCTTTGTCAGGTCTGTCAGCAAGACAGCAGGACAACAACTTCTAAAATGTTTGTTTTCTGAATGGAGTTCGGATCGATCAGGGCTGTGCTATGCTAACTTGGTCACAGTAAAGTACAACGACGGCTGGAATAAAGTTACAAACACATGTTTTCTGAACTCAGCAGGTAGTTCAGCCTCCTCGCTTTCTTTTCTCCAAGTAACGTCCAGCTTTGTCCCGTTTTTAAATAAATATGAAGTCGTAGTCCGACAGAGCTAACGACGCTAACAACAACACTGGAACCGGATGTGCACGGAAGCTGCTGAGAAGCTCCAGTGAAGATAAATCAACGTCCTAAAAACTAAAGTAAAAAGCTAATTTAATAAAAACAGTTAACTCCGAGCTCCTCCTGCGAGTAAACGGCGTAGCTCTCAGAACCGAATCCGACCGACTTGTAGGTATTTATTTCTCTGAAGGTCGCAGCGCTGCTCCCTGCTCCTCTCCCCCAAGTTTAGCAGCTCTCAGCCGGCCTGCAGATTTTCAATCCCCCGCTCTGCCCGGCCCTCCGCACACAACGCGCTGAACCCTCGGTGACGTGCGGACAATCTCAGGCTATCACGACTCAGCGTCCTTCGCATTGCCAGCCCCCCCTTCGCGTCACTTTGCGCCGCCGACAGGAAATTGGGCTGTACGCATCTTTGCATTGACTTTGTATGTAAACTCACCGCCCCAAACGCTCGCTTCGCGTTTGGTCTGCAAGCACCATTAGAGGTGGGAAAGGTGTCACTTTGTGTTCAAAAGTGGTGGGGATGTGTTAGGGCTCACACATTGGGGGGTCTGGGGCTCCTCCCCCAGAAGATTTTGAGCATTAAACATTTAATTTCCCGCATTCTGGAGACTTTCTGCACCAACTTGGTGGAAACGTCTCATGTTTAGTGTTAATCACCATCTAACTCAGCTACATTCAGCCTTAGATGTTATATGAATCTGGTTTTATGCTGGTTCAAAGCACATTTCACAGAGCAAGTTGCAGCTATTATTAACAATAATAGAAAGCTGAGGCTTATCAGTAGCAGTAATCAAAATAAACACAGGCCTGTGTGCAGTTCTATCAGCAAAACTCATTCATACAGAATATTAGGAGTGAGGACACCAAAGGGGGTCCACATCCTCCTCATGTCCTGTGTCAGCTTAAATGCTACTTCTACTTCTGTACACACACACACACACACACACACACACACACTGATCCACCACATTAACGTTAGTTAACTAGTTTCAGATTCAATTAATTATTAGACCAACACTGTTGTTACAGTTCCGTGACTGATAGCGTTCACAGGCCTGTAAGCTGTTTTCACTCAGCAGGTAACGTTACGATAACATCAGCCTCATTTTCTGTGTTTCAGTAACTTTAGCGTTCGTCTCATCTGCTGCAGCTGCAGCGTCACCCGGAGCGGCAGGAGATTCAGCTGCAGGCCTACGAAAACACTAAAAGAGTGTAGTTTGCTCGCGTTTCACATCTCCTTCAGTGATTCACATTAGTTCATTTAAAACATGCGCAGAGTGACGCCACGCAACTGTGTTGTTGTTTGGAAGCTGACGTCAGATCCCGGTCACAGGCCACGGAGGCAGCAAACGTCAGTTCAGAGCTTCACAACACAAACGGGGTGAATTTATGAATGAACGTGTGAAAGTTCTTCCACAAAAACAATGTTGTTACGAATCATCTCACTGTTTTAAGAGGGTATACGGAAATCTTTGACCGTTCCTAGTGGTTATACGGCGCATACCTGCGTATCACGTAGACTACACCAGTGGTTTAATCCGTTTATTGCTATTTATTCACAGCAAAATGTTTCCTTTGGGTTCATACAGGTGCACTAATGGCAAGTTGTGTTTATTAACCTTATCGCATTAAAAATCGCCTTCTCGCGTTGTGTGTGAACACTTGCAGTGAATGTACTCATGGTTTGGTCTGAAAGCACAGTGACAGGAGGTAAGGATTTTTCTGCTTTCATCATTAGGAGTTTATTTCGTTTTGTAGATAATACAACATAACAATATGCAGTTAAAACCTTGTAAATACACAAGTTTTATAGATATTCTGCCCTCGCTATGATGTGGACTAGTGATGGCGAGATGAAGCTTCATGAAGCATTCAAGCTTTCCATCTGGTTGGTTCGCTCGTGGGCCGAAGCTTCACGGTGCTTCATTTGCTCTAGTGCGCCATCAAGTGGACAATAGATGTAAAACAGGCAGAGTGATTCTAACGGCACCACGGCTTTGGTGTGTGAAGCTTTGAATTAAATAATGAATGTTTGGAATGCCAATACATAACTGATTAACTTATTAATAATGTCTTTATGATACAATGACGGTCAAAAGGAAAGTGGAAACAAGGCAGAGGGTTATGATGACTTGGTTTGAGACTTTATATAATAGAGACAACGTTTTATTCATCTTTCTTTAAAAATAACGTTTCCACAGTGCTGAGCTTCAGGCGTTTTTTTTTTATTTTCACCTGCTGTAAGTTATTATGAAGGATGAGCAGTAAAAGTTTAATTTTTACCAAAACCACAAAATGTCAACACTTTCTTACTTAACTAAACATTTCTTCTTTTTCATCACAATGTAGTTACATAAGTTGAACTTTTTTAGTCATTAAAATAAGCTACAGATAAAATCTAATTGTGTTCAATTTAAAGTTCTAAAGTCCACAAAATGTTGAGGAGGGTCCGTTTGCTGCTCTTTTCGAACCCGCGAACCATCTCCTGAATCAGTCACGTGGTACGGCCGGCTCTTCTTTTTTTCTCTTTTTTTTCCGGGAGTGCAGTTGCAGCGCAACTAGCGCAAGTCAGGTCCAACAGCTTCTCTGACTTTTTAAAAAAAATTTTTATCGATTGCACAGTTTACAGGAATGTTCCACTCCTTTATAAAACAAGACATTGTGCAGTTTCCAACATTGCAGGTGTTTAACATAATCAAAACATATGGTACGGCCGGCTCGCGAGGCTTCGAACGTCATTACGTACGTCACCAACACAGGCCTCAAAACGCGCTTCCCAAAAATCATCCTGATTACTCGCCACAGCTTCAAAGGCTCGATACGGGAGGACGCATCACTAATGTGGACACATCAGCTAGCTTAGCAGATAGCTAACAGGTTCTTAATGAATAAACATCCAGCAGACAGCAGGTCGTTTCAGGATGTTTAATTAGAAACACTCTAAAACTGAAATACAGAAATAATAAATAAAGGTCACATTTTTTCCTGAATGTGAAGCTTGCTGTCATAATAACTACGATTAGCATGATGCTAACTTAACATGGAAAATGCAATTAGCGGGCTAACTCCATTAGCATCGCGAGCGTTTTTAATGTTTTCCACACAAATAAATGCTGTTTCCAGTAACCATTACAAGCGAGTCTCATAAAGGACAAGCAGTACTCACAGACACGTGTTCTTATGGATTAAGATAGTGATGTGTCCTCCGGTATCGAGGCTTCGAAGCGTGTGTGTTATGGGTCTGTGGTTCTCCTCCCCTATCCCATGTATGTGTGCTTTTCCTCCCTCCCTGTGTTTCCTGTTAGTCTGTCTGTCTCTCTGTTTTCTGGGCGTGGCCTCTCACTCTGGGCTTGGAGCTCCACCTGCACACCTGATCCACATTCCACTAATCAAGACTCTGCAGTATATCAACCCGGTTCTTTACCTCACTCGCCAGATTGTCAGCTTACCTCCGTGGTATCTATGCTGTGGCCAACTAGTTGTAGTGATTCAACTGTTTGTTTGTTCGTTCGTTCGTTCTTGTAAATTCACTAACCTTGTGTCCCTGTGCTCAGGATCAAGCCCAGTCTGGAAATTCTGCCACTGCCACATCCTGCTCTCTGCCTGCCTGCCTGCCTTTGCCTCACTCAACTTGCGGCCTGCCTGGAAGAACACCCATTGATCTCCATTCCCTGGTCTACCCTCTGCTCTGCTCTTGCCTCACCTTTCAATAAACTATTCCTGGATTTTACCTGTCCTCTGAGTCTGCTTTTGGGTCCATCTGCATAGTCCACCATAACAGTGTGTCGAGTAATCCAAAATGATTTTTGTGAAGCGTGTATCGAGGCTTGTGTTGGTGACGTATGTGATGACGTTTGAAGCCTCGTGAGCCGGTCGTACCAGGTGACCGATTCAGGAGACAGTTCGCGGGTTTGGCATGCGATTCGAAAGGAGCAGCAAAATGCAACGGACCCCATAGACATCCTCTATATGTGTCTATGACGGACCCTCCTCAACATTTTGTGGACTTTGGAACTTCAAATTGAACACAATTAGAATTTATATATAGCTTATTTTAATGACTCTAAAAAAATTCTACAGCAGTTGAAAATTTAAAAAAGAAACCACCAAGTTATTTTTAAAGAAAGACGAATAAAACGTTGTCTCTATTATATAAAGTCTCAAACCAAGTCGTCATAACCCTCTGCCTTGTTTCCACTTTCCTTTTTACCGTCATTGTATCATAAAGACACTTTATTAATAAGTTAATCATGTGTTGGCATCACAAAGATCATTCATTATTCAGTTCAAAGCTTCACACACCAAAGCCGTGGTGCCGTTAGAATCACTTTGCATGTTTTACATTTATTGTCCACTTGATGGCGTAGTAGAGCAAATGAAGCACCGTGAGGCTTCGGCCCACGAGCAAACCAACTGGATGGAAAGCTTCAATGCTTTATGAAGCTTCATCTCGCCATCACTAGATTAAGATGAGACAAAAGGGAACAAAAATGGGGAAAACAGCTTTGCTTCCAGACTACGCCAGGACCGGGAAAACTACAGCAAGCCTACTAGGACAAACAGAACCAAACAGTCCGCACGCAAGCCACTCTCTGAAGGTGCTTTCAGACCAAAAGTAAAGCGAGCGTTCGGGGTGATGAGTTTACAAACAAAGTCAACGCAAATGCAGGGAGCAGCGCTGCAACCTTCGGAGAAATAAACACCCACAAGTCGGTCGGATTCGGCTCTGACAGCTACGCCGTTTACTGTTTTTATTAAATTAGCTTTTTACTTTAATTTTGGGGATTTCACCGTTGATTTATCTTCACTGGAGCTTCTCAACAGCTTCCGTGCACATCCGGTTCCAGTGTTGTTGTTAGCGTCGTTAGCTCTGTCGGACTACGACTTCATATTTATAAAAAAAAACGGACAAAGCTGGACATTACTTGGAGAAAAGAAAGCAAGGAGGCTGAACTACCTGCTGAGTTCAGAAAACATGTGTCTGTAACTTTATTCCAGCTGTCGTTGTACTTTACTGTGACCAAGTTAGCATAGCACAGCCCTGATCGATCCGAACTCCATTCAGAAAACAAACATTTTAGAAGTTGTTGTCCTGCTGTCTTGCTGACAGACCTGACAAAGCATGAATTCATATGTTTAACAAATCTGCATCATGTTGTGGTTATTTCAGCATCAGTTTGATCCGTTTATTACTATTTAATCACAGCTAAATGTTTCCTTTGGGTTCATACAGCTGGAGTAATGGAGAGCTGTGTTTATTCACCTTATTGCGTTAAAATCGCCTTCTCGCGTTGTGTGTGAACACTTGCAGTAAATGTCCTCACACGAGGAAAGCGTCACGAGGCGAAAATTCGCGTTTGGTCTGAAACCGGCATTAAAGGGGCAGCACAATAGGAGACACATGTTTTTCAGTGCTACGGGGTTTCCTGTGTGTTTATTTGCTAACAGACTGATGAACAGCGTGCGTGGAAGAGACTGCATGTTACAGAGCATTTCTTGTTTTCTACTGATTTGTACAGACGCCTCTGCTGTACAGCCTGCATTAAAGGAGCAACCAGTAGCTGTTCGGGTCCGGGTCCTTCCTTCAATCAGCACAGTCATAGCGCCAGATCACCACGGACGTTAACGGATGTGCATCCAGCCAGATAGACGGCAGACCAGGCACACCCTGTCATTACTTACCAGCTATGACACCAAGTCCTTCTGATATAATTAATCAATTAACAAGACCTGGACCCAGATGAACTGCAGACCGAACCGTTTCAAAGTTATTAGTTACTCTAAGTTAAAATCTTCACGTGTTTAATGAGCCGATGACTTCCTGTCAGAAGTGACCTGCAGCAGTGACAGTGTTGGCTACAGGAGACTGAACAGCTTCCTGCAGATAAATCCACTGTCACAACAATCCCACTGTAGTTTACAGATGTGGAACGTCTCCCAAGAGCCTCAAACAAGGAAATGTTTTCAAGACCTGTGAAGATGAATTAAAGAGTCTTGGTTTACTGAGGAACTGAATTTAAATGTTGTTTCTGACTCTAAGACCTGCAGATACTCTGAAGCTGCTTCGACTGACTCTCATCAGATTCTGCTGAATCTGCTTTTCCTCAGTTGTAATGGAGTCAGAATGGAGGCAAAACTTAATTACACTTACTGTATTTTAAGTTAAATCCTACACTTTGTCCTCCGTATGTTGCAGAGAATAAAGCAGCATTTCACACTGAGAGGAGGACGGTCCTCTGTTCTCTGTTCTGTCTGCTGGCAAGAAAGCCATCACATGAGAAAGATCCTAAACATCCTGCAGCAAACTGTTATCACACTTTATTGCAGCTTCATTTAGATGGCAGCTGTTAGGCGCGGTATTTAAAAGGCTCATACATTCTGACAGCACTGATGCATTTCTACTGCAGGAAACTACTTCTTTATTTCACAACCTCACCTGCATCACTGCTTTAAGTCATCAGGGCGTCTCATTGGTTATTAACTCAAAGCATAAAATACCACACTAACAATAAAACCATCCACATCACTCAGTGACATTAATGTCTCCTGGTGGAAACAAAAGAAGCAGGCAGCCTCTGTCCTCTCAGACAGCAGCGACTGATAACTTAAACCTTTTCTCATAATAACCAGATCAGGCCTCAAACTTTATTCTTTGGTGAACGCAGAGAGCTTCTGTGCTGAGACCCTGTTCCTTTACAAGTTTATATAACATAGAGACTGACCTTCAGGTCCTGAGCTGGGTTCTGGCAGACTCTGCACCAGGTCGTTCCTGGGTATCTCCACTAAGACCTTCCTGGTCACCTTCAGAGCTCCATGAAGATTAAAGGCGTTCACCATCAGGTCCACAGTGTCCTGCCTTTTTGCCTTCTCCAGCTTGGATGCTTTGATGGGTTGGTATCCTTCCAGGACAGGCAGCTTCAGACACCATTTGAACTTGGTGAATTCCTCGTCACTTAAATTGTCCAGACTGTCCAACAGGTCCTTTTCCGTCATGGTGGCTCCCTGCTAAAGTCAGACAGTATTTTAGAGCTGAAGGAAAACTGGAACACAAATGTTTCAGATCAGCAGCAGGAGCTCTGATTGGTCGACACAGGAGCTGTGTTTGAGTCTGTCCAATCAGAGCTCCTGCTGCTGCTCTCTGGACTCTGTGGTCATTTTAAGGCGGCACACTGCTGACACTTCTTTCAGTTACAGAGAGCCGTCTTTGAGTTAAAGCACCACTGAATGGAAACGCTAAATGTTAGCAGGATGCTAAGATATGGTCAGATTTCTTCCTTCAGAAAGGTGAAGTTTTGTTCTGTTAAAAACTGACACCAGGAGTTAGTTTGTGACGACGTTCTACACCAAACAATACTGAGCAGCACCGCTGAGGCTGATGGGAACATCATTAGTCTATACAACAACTCAAGCCCCGCCTCCTAGAGTCTGACATCACAACATGAAGTTTACTGATGATGCGTTCCAGGCAACTAATCAGCAAATGCAGTAATGCAGTAATCAGCATCTTATTGTTGTTTGTAGCCCACTGGGCCGGATTACCAGTCCACCCTGCTTCCTCCTTCTCCTCCTCCTCTCCTCCCCTCTCTCCCTCCTCCTCCCCTCTCTCCCTCCTCCTCTCTCTCCCTCCTCCTCCTCTCTCCCTCCTCCCCTCTCCTCCTCCCCTCCTCTCTCCCTCCTCCTCCCCTCTCTCCCTCCTCCTCTGTAAACTGGTTTTCCTTCCTTCCACAGCTGATGACAGGTTAACAAACCTTTAGCTGAAGCAGAGAGAGGCTCGGTTTGTTGGCAATGCTTCATTTCGCATATTAATATAACATGTTTGACCGTTCTGCAGGTCAGCGAAACGTAACGTTGTCCAAGTCAGCTGCTAGCCAAAAAGCTAAAAGAAGGAGGAGGGAGGGAAGCGTTCTTTCCACAGCTGTCAGTGCTGCCATCAGGCCTAACGTGGCTGTGTCACACTCAGAGGTGCAAAGAACATGATCTTCTGTAAACATTGTGAGACCAGCAAAAAGCTTTCAACTGCAAACAATTTTGTATTGAAGCATCTGCAAAAGCAACGTGAAGGGAGAAGTAGGACGGAAGTTTCTGTAGGGAGAAACTCCAGCAGCTAACGTTACCGCCAGTGAAGCATCCACTCTGCAGGAGAGAGTGGCGTTAATCAGCGTTTTGTGTTTTATTAAAGCACTGAATACTTCTATTATAAATGCATGTGCAAAACAGAAACGTTTGTTCAAAAGTCAAGATGCTTGCTTAATTGTTTTTATCTCAGTGGTGTTAAAAAACGTTATATGCTTCATAAAAATCATCCTCATTGATGCTGTTATGAATAACGTTACATGATTAGTTTAAAAAGTCGGGAGAGACCTGCTTTGTTTTTTTATTATTTTTTAATAGCCTGTATGAAGCAGCTTCTGAGACCAGACAGCTGCATCATGTCTTTTCAGTTTGTCTGCTTGTTGACTCCTCAGGTTAATTATTGTTCCAGTAAAGTGGATTCATTTCTAAAATATGCTGCTGAACAGGTTTCCTGTCATTTTTAAGGACAGGGTGGGGTGGTTTAAAGTCACTGTAAGAGAACGAGTAACATGACTATTTACTTTTAATAGCCAGTAATAAGTTAAGTAATATCATTACTTTTTAAATAAGTAATAAGTAAAAAGTTAGTCATTACAATTTCTGAGTAATTTGCAGCTAGATATACCGATAAAACGGATGTGCCATGAAGACAGAATGCTGCTTTCTGCCCCTGGTTGCGTGTGCATCCCGGGGATGACGTTGCACAGAAACGAGTCTATAAAGAGAAAACTGCTTCACTGAGTTTATCCTGAGTGAAGCACAGCTCAGCACCAGATCAGGGATCCTCTTACAGGAGCATGTTTCTCTGAAAGGACCAGATCCATCAGATCCGGCTCCTCCAAAGACCTGATTCCCATCACTATTTTCAAAGGTACAAACATCAGACTCACTCAGCTTGTTCCTGTGGACGTCCGTCAGATCAGCAGCCTGATGGCGTCTCGCCCAAGTCCGTCTGTAGAGAGAGAGATTATGGTGACTCCTCCCATAATCAGTCATGTGACTGCAGCTGCTGTCTCACCATCAGAACATGCAGTCTGACTGGTCTGAAGACACAAAGTCAGTCCCACAGAAACCAGTTCACCTGGTGTTTTGCAAGCTGGGACCTGTAACCATCTACAGCAGAGGCCACTTTGGTACTGTCACCTCATAGGAGGGCCACAGCAGCTAACTAACTAACTAACTAATGCAACCCTGAACACTTTGCTGGCTCACAGACCTGATTTATTTTGATTCCTGCAGACACCTGTGCTCCTTCTCACACAACTGAAACACATTTGCTCTGATGGAGGTTGCAGCTGAAACCCTGCAGCTTGACAATGGGCTCAGTTAGTGAGCCTGCACCTGTACTTTACACCTCATAGTAGAGAAAACACTGTCACACAGATATTTGCTTCCAAAAAGGCACATTATTACCTAACTGAACACTTTGGACAGTTCTGGGCAGGATGGAGAGACAGTTAGGCTCAGAAACTGTCCAATCAGATCTGCTTTTCCCTGAACAAGGTTTTTAGTTTACTGTTACTCTGCAAGTCACTGAGTTCGTTTGCAACAGACAACAAACATGACAATTAAATAATATGATGATATACACTTGGAATAATCGTGTAAATAGGAGAACTTGCCTCACAGTGGTTTGGTCCACCGGGTTTCCTTCTTACAGGAGGAGGAAACCAGTTTGGATCCTTCGGTAGTCGGGGAGCTCCAGTCATGTTCAGCCTGCAGGGCTGTTTTATGCACTTTAAACATGGATGAACTGATTCTTTTGTCTTTAATACAGACAAAGTTATGATAACTGAGCCCACCCTGTTATTCTAACATTACCTAGCTTATTGGGTAGCTTACTGGACTGGAAGTCACAGTGACCGGGGCCGAGCAGTGTCAAACAGAGACGGGGACTCGAGTCCAGCCTAAGTCGCACATACACTGACTTCAGACTTGATTTGAGACTCCTCCTCAAAAGACTTCAGACTCGACTCGGACTCGAGGTGCAGGACTCGTGAACAAAGTTTCTTTTCAGTAAACGTCTGATGAGCTCGCTGTTATTCCCTCCGTTACCTGTAACCTGCCTACGTAACACGTAGCATCTGCTGCGAGCGGCCGCACGTGAGAGAGGACAACAAACAGCTGCTGAGCCGTTCATCATAAACTTTGGCTTTAAAACTTCAGACAACAAGACCATCAGCGGAGGCAGCGTGGGAGCATGGGGCCGGCCGACCCAGGGCCACACTGGTAGGGGCCACTATGTGGACTGTGAAGTTTAGCTCAGCTGATTATAGCAGATACGAACAAACAACAACGGGTATGAAGATACGATGTACCGGGAGAATTCAGCAGCTCTTATCAAATGAAACTCTTCACTCCTGGTTTCAACAGTAAACCACAAGAAGGAAACTACCAACAAACAAACACAGCAGATTCTAATGTTTTAATAAACATAGATCATAAAGTCACATTTGTATTTCAAACAAAAGGCAAACTTATTAGCACAACAAAACTCCCTTCACCCTAATGCATCATGGGAATTCTGAGGGAAGGACGTAGGCTGCACAGCGGTTTATTTACGGCGTCACCTTCCACTGGAAGCGTCTCAGAAGTGTTTCAGCAGCGTGTTGTTAAAATCTCTTGTTTTTAATTGTCCTGTTTGTGCTTCTACATTCTTCAAAGCTTTCCTTTCTCGTCTGACATATTCAGTCTATCTTGGTGGTGATGGCGCAGTGGATAATGGTTCAATCCCCCCCCGTGACCCATCCACCATCTCAGACCAAGAAACTGAACCCCTCGTTGCTCCAGAGGCCTGCGACCTCTGACATACAGCCATTGTAAGTCACTTTGGATAAAAGCATCAGCTCAATGAATAAATGTTACAAACAGCGATGAGCTGAGACTGCAGCCCCAAGTGTTGACTTACTGAAGTTTAGAAGCCGTCATTAGTTCTAGATGCATTGCACATTACATGGCTGTGCTCTGTGAGTGAAAAACAGGTTGAAAAACAGTTACACAATTTCATAAAACCAAAAGAGACCTGACTTGGACTCAAAGTCTGAGACTTGATGGGGGAAACTGTTCCCAAACCCTTCTGTCTCTCTGAACTCTCACACATGTAGGCTCTATGTGATCTCCTTTGGTCACTAATGCAATAAGTAATGTAATATTGTTTCACTTCTATTCACTGAGCCTCCCCTGAAACTGTGTGGAGCCCCCCTGGGGGGCCCGACTCAGCTACTACTCACTCCCTACCTGACAGATTTGATTTGTAATCAAAGGACAGGGCATCTCTAAAACATATAAGCTACCAGCTTATTGGCTCACATGACCTTGTTCAAACCTGCCTATCTGGTATAACACTGATACTTTACCAACTATACCAAGGACACTTCACCATGCAGACTGGAGGAGCCGCGGGGATTGAACCGCCGACTAACGGACAACCCGCTGTACCTCCTGAGCCGCAGCACAGTTGCTGCATTGTGTCACCGACACACTAAGATCAAAGTCCACAAAGTGTGTTTGTGTGTTTGTACAAGGCTACGAGGTGGATTCATTTCACAGCACAGGGTAACCAGATGAAGTCTGGACTTCCTGTTGTGCTACACGATCATTTCTGAACGTTTCCTCATAACTTCACACAGTCTGACTGGTTTGGTGCCCCAGCTGGGTTACAGTGAGCAGGTCCATCCTGTTCAGGTGGCCTCTGTGGTTCCATTCAGCACAACTATGTAGAAATGTAACCGTGCAGGTTCAGCAGCTACATGACAGACAGTCAGGCTGCAGTCTAGTGTTGCTTTCGTCCAGCGAAAATGATGGCGAAATATCGTCGTCAGCGAACCTTTATCGCGTGGCCAAAGCGAGGCGAGACGCATAGCGTAAATGCTGGTCATGTGGCGATGACTATAATTAAATGTATTTTGCAATATTGTTGACGTAATAAAACGAGACTAAATGTGGTTTACAAAGCGAAAAACTATGATAAAATGTCTCTACATTTTCGTTGACCAAAACGAGGTGAGACGAAATGTTGTACCGTTATTTCGCCTCGTTTAGTCGCGTGTTTGCAAGTATTTCTGCAGTATTTTCACTTCAGGCGCATCAGAGCGCACTGCGCAGACGCAGGCGAAGTCACTTCCTCAAGCCCCACTCGCGGCATTATTTAGAAGATGCAGATGCAGAGCGGTGGTGAGTTAGCGTAAACGACAAAAGTTAAGGCCCCATTTACACGATGGGAAAACGCAGATATTTCTCTGCGTTTTGCCCTCTCATTTACACGAAAACGCCGTTTTTATTCTTATTTTTATTTTCTAAAAACTCCGGGCAAAGTGGAGATTTCTGAAAACGCCGGTCATGTGTTGCCGTGTAAACTGGGAGAAATGGGGTTTTACGTTCTCAAACGTCATTATGCGCCAGAAAATGCTTAACGTCATGTGAGCGCTCTAAGTTTGCAGTTTGTTTGGCTAACGTTACTGATAATGGATGGGGGGGGGCGTGCCAAGATGGCGGAGTGAGCGGTCGTACTTTCTGCAGGCTACGGATATTGACTTTTTAAAAAACCTTCAAACTATCAAAATTCTCAGTCACCGCCTTATGCCTCGAGCACAAAGTTTTCACAGCACGCTAGACCACTTTTAATTCTCCCAAGTCCCCTTCAGCGTGTTCTTTATCGCTATGGCTGGAGCTAACAACGACCATGGCTACTCGTTAGCCGCTCTTCAGCAAGCATGTGACGATGAGGACATTGATCTGATGGAACAAACCGAAGATGAAATGTCGCAGATCTTTGCTCAAGGCCCGCGACCAGACCGTCAACATACGCCGCTGAAAAGCCCAAACCCGAAGAAAATCAAAAAGTCTTCTGGCCAGGTAGAGGAAATCTCCAACAATGTTCTCTTCAACGCTATTCAAAACCTGACGCGTAAGTTTGAGACTCAGAGTGACAATATCCAAGCCTTCGAGTGGCAACTAAAGGAAAATACCGACGCTGTTGTTAAAATCAAAGAGTCGGTTGACGCCAATACTCAAGTTGTTAAACGAATAGTTGAGGATGTGGACAACCTGAAGAAGCAGGTGGCTACGTTGCAGGAGGAGAATGCAAAATTGCACGAATCGTGTCTGGAGCATGCAAGATATAAGCGGAGATGGTCGCTGCGGCTCAACGGCGTCCCTGAGAGAGACGGAGAAAACATCAGAGATGAAGTTATTAACATCTTAACCAAAGTCGTCCCCCTTCCAGCAGAGAGTCTACAAAACACAGTTGACACTGTGCACAGGCTGGGCCAAAAAGTGAGACCCGATAGACCCCGGCAGGTCATACTACAGTTTGCCATGAGAACTGTTCGCGATCAAGTTTGGAAGATGTCCAAAAATGCCAGGATTTGCAATGACTTGAAAATCCGCTTCAGAGAAGACTTCTGCAAGGAGGACCGGGAAGCCCATGCTCGTCTCTGGCCAAAGGTGGAGCAAGCCAGGAAAAAGGGGCTCAAAGCCTATCTTCGGGACGGTTACGCCATCATTGACGGCCGCCGGGTGGTCGATTGAAGAACAACAGCGTCTTAGTTATATTGCCAGCTGCTTGAGGTACGCCTGTACTCTGTAACTGTTATAGCTGTAGTTTATGTATCTTCTAGCTTGGCCTACTTGGACTTAAATGTCTGTCGCTGCACACTTAACATATGTTACACAAGTGTTTTCTGGTCTTGACAGTTGAGCTGTTTTATACTTTGTTCTTCTCAGTCAGACAAATGGGGTTAAATAGTGACTGAATATTAACCTGTTTTGAGAAGGTTATTTCCTACTGGTGTCCTGCGTTGAGTTTGCAAACACACTCAACCAATACTGTATGGTATTTTCTTTGTTATCGTTAAATGTTAGAGGTTTAAGAAATAGCACAAAGCGCAAGGCAATGTTTCTTTTTTTTAAGGAGCAACCAAAAGTTAATTGTTTTTTCCTACAAGAGACACATTCTATCGAAAATGACACTAATTTCTGGAAATCCAAATGGGGCTGTGGTAACTTATTCCTGTCTCATGGCAATTCAAATTCAGCAGGTGTGGCAATTTTATTAAATCAGTTTGATGGTAGTATTATCGACCACAAAGGCGATCACTGAGGGACACTGGCTTATGGTTTCTATTGAACTTAATTTTTGCAACTACATTCTGGTTAATATATATGGTTTAAATAATCGAGCGAGAAATAAGAGATTGATCTACACTTTAGGTACCAGGATTGATGAATGGAAGATCATTGTACTCTACAGACAAGGTTATTGTTGCTGGTGACTTTAATGTGGTCCCAGACGAATGGCAAGACAGATTTCCTACCCGTTTTGACTCTCACGCTTTCAACCCTATAATAGCTGACTTTTCTAAATCACTTGATCTTGTTGATATTTGGCGTAAACTCAATCCAGAGAAAAAACAATACACATGGAGTAACAACGCAAGTCGATCCCAGTGCTCTAGACTGGACTTCTGGTTAATATCAAGTAACTTAACTGATTTGTCCTCTAATTGCGATATCTGTCCTTCTCCCCTCACGGATCACTGTGTAATTACTCTGTCTATCTTGTCTAGTAACAACATACCACACCATAATCTGTTCCACTGGAAATTCAACAGTAATTTATTGAAAAATGATTACTTCAATAACAGGATCTTATCTTTGATTAGTGAAGTCAAGTTACTAGATCATCTATCTCCCATGAACAAATGGGAGTGGTTCAAACATAATGTCAGGATTATTGGAATTCAAGAAGGTAAGAAATTGGCCAGTCTAAGAAGAAAGCAACAATTGGACATCATATCTAAAATAAGCACCCTCTGTAACCAGACCCCTCTTAACGAAGAGAAAAATCTAGAACTCCACCAGCTGCAGCTGAAGTTAGATGATCTCTACAAAAGAAGAGCTGAAGGTGCATTTATCCGCTCAAGGGCAAGATGGATTGAAGATGGGGAAAAGAATTCTTCTTACTTTTTCAATTTGGAAAAAAATAGACAAGCCAAGAAGGCTATACATAAGCTGTATGTTGATGATTGTTTGAGCGGAGATGAAGATATAATCGACAATCACATTTATACTTTCTATAAAACTCTTTATAGCTCCAAATACTCTAATCAAGATACAACTGATTTCCTCAATTTGGTGAAGGGCCTGACACCAAAAATAGATGAAGATTTTCTTGCTCTTACAGAAAACGAGATCTCTCTAACAGAATTGGACATAGCTATTTCTCAGATGCCTAACGGAAAATCTCCAGGCGCAGATGGTCTCACTACAGAGTTCTATAAGCACTTTTGGACTGGGATAAGAGATCTGATTTACAATGCCTTCAAGGAATGCATAAGCAATTCTACCTTGTCGCCAACTATGAAACGCGGAATAATCACGCTCATACCAAAACCTAATAAAGATAAATTATCTTTAGACAACTGGAGGCCTATTACACTCCTTTGCGGGGATTATAAACTCTTAGCACATGTTTATGCAAACAGACTCAAGAAAGGACTTAGCAAAATAATTGATGAAACACAGTCCGCATTTATCAAAGGTAGACATATCCACAACCATATTCGTTTAGTCTTAGATATTCTTGACTATAGCTCATTGATCCAACACAATAGTTTCATTTTATTCTTAGATTTCTTCAAAGCCTTCGATACCTTGGAACACCCCTTTCTGCTCAAAGCCTTGGAAATGTTTGGTTTTGGCCACAGTTTTTGTAAAGTTATTGAAATGCTCTATAATGACATAAACAGCAGTATATCCCTCAGACATGGCTTTTCAATGAGTTTTCCAGTTAATCGGGGTGTTCGGCAGGGTTGCCCTATTAGTCCTCTTTTATTTATTTTAGCTGTAGAATTGATGGCGATACACCTCAAAAACTCCTCAGGCGTCCATGGTATTGAAATTTTGGGGAAGGAACTCATAATAAGTCAGTTTGCTGATGATACAGCAGTTTTTAAAAAAAACAAGAATATGGTTTCTAAAGCTATTGATAAAATAAGCATTTTCTCTAAAGCATCTGGTCTGACCTTAAACCTTAGAAAATGTGAACTTTTGGCTGTCCATAATAACGAGCTTAGCAGCATAGCCAACATCCCGGTCAAAGCTGAAGTCAAATACCTTGGCATAGTAATAACGAAAAATCTGCATAACAGAGAAACTCTGAATATTTTCACCAGACTACAGGCTGCTCAAAAATCCTTAAATCATTGGCTTACTCGTGACTTGTCCTTATTGGGTCGAATTCTTCTGTCCAAAGCTGAAGGTCTATCTAGGCTTATCTATCCATGTCATTCACTATACACCTCGTCAAAAACTATTAAATCATCCAACTCTATAATATTTAAATTTATATGGAGGAACAAAACTCATTACCTACGCAAATCTCAGTTAGTCAGGGACTACGAAAACGGGGGTCTCAGGGCCATGGAATTCGAATCTCTAATTGTGGCGTTTAGAGTCAAATGGTTGAAAGACTGTATTTCACAACCTGAATCCATATGGTACCATATCCCCAACAAAATATTTAACAAGGTTGGAGGGATTGTCTTCCTGCTAAAATGTGATTATGATGTATCCAAAATTCCTGTAAGGATGTCTGATTTCCACAAACAAGCACTACATTTTGGAAAAATGATATTTACTCACAATTTTTCACCACATAATTCTATATTATGGAACAACAGGGTTATTACCATAAACAGAAAATCCATCTTTAAAGCTGACTGGTATGATAATGGTTTAACCTTTGTCTATGATTTACTGAATTCAGATGGTCAGTTGCTATCCTTTGAGGAATTCACCAACAAATATGGTTTTAATATTGCAAGGAAGGGGTACGAGAAGATCTGTACAGCAATTCCCACTCCTCTTCTTCGTATGATACAAAGCAGTATGCAGTTTTCCTTGCTCATACCCTCATTACCTTCTTTAAAAGTTGGTAATGTCCCATTGTTGGATAAAAAATGTGACAACAAAACAATTAGTCTGATCTTTAAATCCAAAAACTTTGGGGACTTTCATTCTTGCTCTGTACGAGATAATATTGAGGTTCCTTTAAGGAAACAGTCATTCTCCTTTTATCTTTCATGTCCTATTCCTCCTAAAGTCAAGGAAACACACTTTAAAATAATATCAGCAATATACCCTGTTAGTGACTTTTTAAACAAAAGATTTAAATTTGAGGTGGAACGTTGCATCTTTTGTTCTTTAGAGGTTGAAACCATTGACCACCTGTTTTTCAATTGCCCTTACTCCCTCTCTTTTTGGTCTGATGTCCATGATTGGCTATCCTTAAAAATTGATAAATTACCTTCTTTTGCTTACAAAGATATTATTTATTTTATGGACAATCTGGATGCACACATTTCAGACACTGTTAATCTTGTAATTATTTTGGGTAAATATCACATACATATCTGTAAGTGGAAAGGCTGTACTCCCTCTTTTACTCTATTTGTATGTTCTTTTACCAACTACTTTAAGTCGCTGAAAGCCATGGTTAAAATGAACAGAAAGGTAAAAAACCTGCTCTCATCTATATGTCAATCCTTGCTCTTTTAATGTCTCTGATCTTGCTCTTTTGTGCTCCTCAATTTTTGCTTTATTATCTTTTATTATTTTTAAATATATTACTTTAAATATGTATTCTTACATATTATCCTGATTTGTTTTTCTTCAGTTTGTAACTTACATTGTCTGCTGCTATGTTCGAGTGTGCTATGGTGTCATTTCCACCATTGTGATTTTTCTCATTTGTCTGTGGTTGTATACCTATTCCCTAACTTGTTTGTATATTTTGTACTTTTCAATAAAAAAAAAAAAAAAAAAAAAAGATAATTTATGCTGTTAAGGTAGTTCTCATTTTTACTTTTGTGCAAACCCTTTTGGCCTGTTTGCATTTGAAAGTACAACTACAGTACTATATTGAGGAGCAGAGGCGAAGGAGTGCAGGAGGTCAGCATTTTTTACTTCAGCTTTCCCTTCCAAGACGTAGATATGTTGCCTGGCAACGTCGCCGCCGCCGGTTTTGGATCCGACCGCGGCCTGATTGGCTTGCATGGCTTTATCCTTCTCCCTACACTGCCGCCCATAGGTTTGGCGGCGTATTTATGCGGGTTGATGTAAACGACAACTTTTTTGAAAACGATGTTGTGTGCACGATGTTATTATTGAAAACGGAGGGGGGGAAATATCCGTTTCTCTAAATACCCGGCTATGTGTAAACGTGGCCTCAGTCTGACACAGAATCTCCGTGAGAGATGTAAGACCGGTGCGTCTCACAGGTGACGTTCATTAACACTCACGCCACCGGCCTCGCGACGCTCTCTCACATCCCTCGGACTGCTCGCCGCAGTATTATTATATCTTTTAGTAGTTTTTAGGATGCAAAATCTGACTTCAGTTTACAAGCAATACAAGTAAGTAACAGACATTTTATTTGCACTTTTGCATGTTATTTTTGCTGGAGCATTCAAGCACCTTGTTTCTCTTTATGGTAAACTTGAATGTAGGCCTATTCATTTATTTCTGCCATTGTCATGTGATGCTATTTTATTTATTTTATTTAAATTTATTTGTGTGCACTTCATGTTTGGTTGGTAAAATAAATGTTGTAATTTCAAATCAGTGCATCTTCCGTTCCGTCACTTCCGTGTCTGAATGGATGAATATTCTTGAGTCTTTAAGGCAACAATAATATAAGATAACCTTGTTTGAAATGGGTTTGGCTAAAAGAAAATTTTGGTTTAGTTTATACTACTAGTAGGTAGTTATATTATATTGACTGGGTTAAATAGAATTACATTACTATAAAGAGAATAAAATTTTCATTGAGTAAAACTAGACTAAAATGGTCAGACTTTTAGTCGACTGAAACTTGACTAGACTAAAAAGAGTATGAACGTGACTAAAACTAATAAAAACTAAAATGACAGCTTGACACAAAGACTAGACTAAAACTAAAATTGAAATAGGCTGCCAAAAACAACACTACTGCAGTCAGACAGCAGCTCTGACAGGTGTGTGTTCAAGGCTACCAGCTGGATCTATGTGTTATTTTACAGCACAGGGGAACAAGATGAGCTCTGTGGCTCCTTCATGCTTCTGAGACCATAAATACAAACAGAACATGATCCACATTTTAAAAGCTTCATGGAGCAGAGCTGAGGGACGGATCAGAGTCTAACAGTCTGATAGCTCGGGGGGAAGCTGCTCTCTCTTCCCAGCATGCAGCAGGGTGAGCAGGCTGTGTCTTCAGCCGGTCCTGTTCTTTTCTTCCAGCGTGGTAAAGACAGGAGTCTCTGCTGCTGCTGTTGGAGCCATCAGAGACTCCTTCAGTTCATCCTGAACATTTTCACAGCTTCACGTTCTCCACATGTTCTTATGGAACAGATGTTTCCAACATGGATCAAATATATTATTTTCCTCTGAATCACTGTCTCTGAGTTTGGCTGGTTAAAATGTTTCAGCTGTTGGGGGAATTCTGTGGCCGTAGCTTTGATTAATCTGCTGTTTTCTTGTCCAGGCCCCAGGAAAATCTTTGCTCCGGGCTCAGCAGAACTACGTGAGGCTGTTTAGTCCAGCGCTTTGAGCAGAGACCACAGAGTTAAATTCATGTCCTCTCTCAGTCAGAGTGGATTTAAGGTCTCCCTCCTGTTTCCTTCTGACATCTTGAGCCCGGCTGTTTAAAGCTCCTGGTGGTCTCGGCCGGATGTTTCAGGTCACAAACACCGACCTGCTGCCCCGTGGTCCTCCAGCTGTTATCAGTCCTGTAATGTTCCTCCTCACTGCTGCTGTGTGATCAGATGTGGATTCCTCAGTTTCACTCCGACAGCTAAAGAAGTACATTTGAACCAACGACTGATTTTTGTCCCTGCCGTCACCTTTTACGACTAAGGCTGAAGATTTATTCTGATGAAGGAGTGTTTGGTCACAGAAACAGAAACAGGTGAAGGTCTGCTGTTATCTTGTAATGAATCTAAATTATTCTGGGACTGGATCTCACACAGTAATTTGACTGATAGTCATGTTAGATCAGGTTCTAATGGAGGACAGGAAGGTGGAACCTGATCATTCTCACTAAATATCTTTTACACAGATGTAAAATCCTAAAAACACATTTCACTGTATTTTTCAAAGAGCTGTGTCTTTATTCAGACTGACTGACTGATTAAACCAGAGACGGACATTTTTCTTTAAGTGTCTCTTTTAACTGGATCCCAGTCAGAAGCTGATATTGTTTGTTATCTTTTACTTTAATTCTCACCTGTCGGCGTCTCTTCCTGTTGATGCTTTCTGTATTTGCACCTTGTTTCCATTTGCTCCGTCCTAAACTGCACGTTTCTCTGAAGTTTCTATGCCTGTTCCATTTTTATTGCACAAAATAAAGAACAAAAGGAGCTGTGTGGTTTGGTGAGGACTCTCTCTCCCTCCTGCTGTCGGCTGGACCAAGTTAGACTCTTATTTTAGCTCCACAGCTGGACTTTATAGCAGAGACACAGTCAGCTGGGCTGGGAGATTTTCCTGACCAGGGAAGGAGCTCAAAGTTTAAGGGTCACTGCTAAACGTGAAGGTTGGAGAAGCCTTTGTTGTCTCCAGTAGCTACCTTTGGAGTGAATATCAGGATAACGTGGTTATTTATTGTAGAGCCAGAGTCCTGCTGTAGACCAGGAGGACCATAACGTTCAGTGGGTGATGATGAAACCCAGACAGTAAAACAGATTTCTGCTGCCATGCTGACTGAAAATCCTCATCTCACCTCTGAGCTCTGACTCCTCCTCTCTTTCCTCACAGGGGTCCATCGATGCTTCACCTGGACAGGAAACACAAATCATTACATCATCAATATTTAAACACTCAGAGGCTGAAAATCACACAGAGTCACTACATTTATTCATTTAGCTGACTTACAGCTGCTGTACGTGTCAGAGATCTCTGCAGCGACGAGGGGTTAAGGGTCCAGCTCAGGGACATGTTGGTGGATTGGTCACAGTGGGGATTGAACCCGGGTCTCTCACACCAGAGGCAGGCGTCTTATCCAGTGCGCCAAGTTCAAACTGATGTAAAGAAGTTCACGGTCTCTGAAGAAGCTTCTGAGCCTTCAGGAAGCTGGGAGCCCCCCTCTGCCTCCAGACTGAGTCCACATCAGTCCTGCAGCTAAATCTGCTGCCAGCATTCACCGACACTAACAGCTGTTCTCCAGCCATCTGATAAGAGAAGAAGAAGAAGAACGTTAAACAAACAAGCATGGACACCAACGCTGATGCTAAAGATTGTTAGAAATGTTCTTAACATAGATTTAAGGTGGTACATAGAACTCATGAAGTCAGAGGAATGCAGTCACTTTATTACACACTGAGTTTATTAACTATTTATTTTAGGTTTTGCTTAATGATGCTGTTTTGACCAACAATAGTGCATTAATGATTAATGACAAATGTAGATTGACATTTAACTCTCCTCCACTCTGCAGGGTGAGAGCCTGCAGGACTTAAAAATCAGGCAAACACATAAAATAAAAAGTGTGTAACATGTTTCAGTGTCATCAAGGTAACATGATAAAGTGGCAAAGTTCTGTCGCTTCTGTCCCTGTTCTGTTCCTGTTTACAGCAATAAATGTTAATACCACCATTAACTTTATACTACCGCAAAAATCCTAATACCGCCTTAAACACCTTATGGATGTACTAATACCATGGTTAACCTATACACCACCTTAAAATAATCTTAAAAACCATTTCAAAAAGTCTTAATACCTCCTTAAACCTAAAGACCACCTTAAAACCTTTAAAATCATATTCAAAATCCTAATACCGCCTTAAAGAACATAAAAACATATTGAACATCCTAATACTGGCCTTAAAAACCTTAACATCTTAAACACACCAATACCACCTTAAATGTTAATACCACCTTAAAAACCTTGAAACCATGTTAAAAAATTTAATACGAACTTAAACTTTAATACTGTTTTAAAAAACCTGAAACCGTGTTAAAAATTCTAATCCCACCTTAAACCTAAAAACCGCCTGAACAACCATGAAACCATGGTAAAAATTCTAATACCGCCTTAAAAACCTTGAAACCATGTTAAAAATTCTAATACCACCTTAAACAATAATACCGCCTTAAAAACCTTAAAACCATGTTAAAAATTGCAATACCACCTTAAACAATAATACCGCCTTAAAAACCTTGAAACCATGTTAAAAATTGCAATACCACCTTAAACAATAATACCGCCTTAAAAACCTTGAAACCATGTTAAAAATTGCAATACCACCTTAAACAATAATACCGCCTTAAAAACCTTGAAACCATGTTACAGTTTTTCTCCATTGGTTTGGCTCATTTCTTGAAACAGAAATTACATTCTCAATCCTCTAAGATCATTTGGCAAAACAGTCTTACAGTTCAGCACAACACTATTGCTCACTTGCAAAAGCTCATCTCTTTCCCAAAACTGTTCACTCATGCTTCAAAACTAAATTCCTTTCCCATACAAAGAGTCAGTGCCAAGAAAATGATAAAGATCCTTCTCAATTGCTTTGGCTCATTTCTTGAAACAGACCGGACGTTCTCAACACTCTTGGTGCTTTTGCCAGAATAACGTGGATGGGTCAGCGCAACACCATGGTTTACCTGCAAAAGCTCATACCTCTCCCAAAACAGTTAACTCAGGTGTCAAAACTGAATTTCCTTCTCACTTAAACAGTCAGTGCCCCCAAAATGCTTCCTCCCTTTGGCATTGTGTAAGCACTGCAAGTCAAAATCTTTAGCTGTTTTCTCACTATGGCAGGGGACCACTGAAATATCCCTCATGTCCACCTTTCAGTCTTAGCCCAGTCCTTCATTGACAATGGTTGCTGTACTGTTTTTGTCTAGCTAACAAAATACAATTGTGTACAAAACTGAAAAAAGAAATGGGACTTTGTGGTAAGAATAGGATTTTAGGGTACTTTATTCACACACATAAAGTAACTTCCATACATCGGAATAAAACAAAAATGCATACAGTAATATACTGTAATATAAACACTCAAACCAAAAACAAGGAAAATGATATGCAGCCTACAGTGCTGTAAATAAAGCTGCAGTTTCATAACTAACAGTTCTTCACTGGTCGCGGTCCTCACCCTCCCTCTCCTGAGGGCTGTTTCACAAAAGTAGAATTTAGAAATCCAGGATAAGAGATAAAGCTAGGCTTGACCTAGTGTGATCAGAGCATCCTGGCTTTATCAGTTTCACAAAGGCCAAACCAGGCTCAGAAGGTGCAATTAAGTCAAGCCAGGTGTAAGTAATTCAGATAAATGGGCGTCAACAACTTTCTTCAAGAGACCACGCTGTCGATCACAGATTCATTGATGCTGAAATGGAAAAGACGTGTGCAGCATACTTTATTTGCTGTTCCTCAATGAGTGTAAAAAAAGGTTTTTGATGAAAAAAATGCACATAATATAAAAATGAAAGAAAGAAAAGTATTAAAACAGCGAGAAAAGCGTGGCAGACAATACTTATATACAATACTTAATAAGTAAGTTGCTAAAAGAATCACTGCTCCCAACTGAAACTATTAATTATAACGTTACCATGAATAGTAACGTTATGTCAGACCATACAAGTAAGCACCGGACCTTAATATGTCACTCAGCAAATGTATTAATTACAACCACTAATCAACATACTGTCTATTCAATTCAATTTTATTTATATAGTGACAGTTCACAACTAAAGTATTTCTTTTTCTGGCAGCATTACTACTAGTACTAGTATTGCCCATTTAACCCTATTTTAAAATAATATGTAATGCTGAGATATCTGATTGGGGAGTCTGGGGTCCTCCCGCAGACGTTTTTGAGCATTAAACACTTAATTTTCTGACGTCTGAAGAAATATTCTACATCAATTTATGGTGGAAATTATTTTATATAAATTTTATTTATATAAAAAGGAAACAAAATTCAGCTGGCAGGTGACAATTCAAAATATAAAAATATAATGCAGTATCAGCAGCTTGTTCAATTAGCTTAAGTTTCTTTTTTGGACAATGCACATACCTTTCTTCTATGTTTGCACAGCATGTTTTCTTATTAACCTTTCTTAAAGCCTTTTCAGTTATTTACCATTTTTTAGTGCAAGCAACATTTTTGACAAATACTTTTAAAAAGTGTGTGTATATATGTATAGTTGGCTTGGCAGAGAGGCTGGAGGTCTGTCAATTTTGTGTGAAAATGGTGTACTTTTTTAGTCAATATGGATAATAGATAAAAAAGTCAGTGTTGTGGTGCTCATAGAAAATACTGTATGATATCTGTAAGTTGACCCTGAGGCTGTGGTCCTACAGCACATCCAGTGGTGAACACTGCCTGCTGTAGCCTACTGACTGTTATGTGTTTCACTGTCATATGTCTGAACTGCACACACTTGAAAAAATTAACAAAGTAAAAAACAGACTTAGATATGGAGATAAAAAGAAGCACTGGAGATATTAGAAAACCAGCAACTGCAAAGAGAAGTGATTTAGTGAACTAGAAGTACACTGTAAGCCAAACTGTAACACAATGTATTGCGGTAATCATTGTTTTCTCTCCCAAACACGCAGTTGTTTCATGAATAAACAGTGCACAATATATCCTCCTTATTGAAGTAGGACTATAATTTGAGAGTATTATAAAATGAAATAGGAATCCTACATAGTGTGAGTGAGTTTCTTGAGTGACATATAATGTCCGGTGCTCACTTTTAAGGCACAATATAACATTATAATTATGACAGTTTCAGTTAAGAGGTGTGAGATTTTTTAGCTTCTCACACATTCAGTTGGTCAACAATTGGCTGCCACACTTTCTTTCACTGGTTTATTGCTGTACCCGTGTTACTTTTTGTTTTATTTATCCTTTTTTATTATTTTTATTTTTTACAAGTGCTTTCATTCCACGTAAACCTATAACTTACTCGCTGATGCCATTGTGTGCAAAGTATGGTGGACACATCTTCTCTCTCGTTATGAAACCCAATAACCAACCTACTATTTTAATACAGGCTACTGAAAAATATGCAGAACACACAGGCCTACATAAGAACAGGGAATGACTGAAAAAAACACTTTGGTTTCTGATCGGCGTGACCGCTGACTGAACAGATAAGGCACCAGGATTAACTCAGCCTGGCTGTTAGCCTGGTCTGGAGCAGGCTAGCTGCACAGAATAAATCGCCATGGTAACTTATGTGCTACTGCTTTCGTGAAACCGAGTAAAGGCTTAATTCAGCCAGGATATCTGGAAAATCCCGGCTTAATCCCTTATCTTGGTTTTGTGAAACAGCCCTCTGGCCTCCGTTCTCACCCTCCTGGCCATCCACACGCTGCTGTCTGGCCACAGATTCTCATACACATCATTATTCTCCCTTGCGATGCAACGAGGGAAGAAACTGCGTGCATGTCGCAACCATCCCCTGCACTGATCTCCTGTAATGTCCTCACACGCAGCGTCCATAGCATGGAGCAGGGACCTCTGATCTTGAGCCCGATTCTCATACACTCGCCACCTCCAAGCGGAGAAAAACTCCTCAATAGGGTTGAGGAAAGGAGAGTAAGGTGGAAGGAACACCATGACCATTCTTGGATCGGGCCACGGTGGAAATTCACATTGTCCCATACAATGACATATTGTGGTAGGTGAGGCCCTACGAGACCTCTCTCATTTTCAGGGATCAAATCCAAATGAAGGCGGTCCAAGAAGATGAGGAGCTTCTGTGTATTGTATGGGCCAAGACTGGGGATGTGAGTGGCCACACCATTCTCAGATATGGCAGCACACATAGTTATATTGCCCCCTCCCTGGCCTGGGACATCCACTGTGGCCCGGTGGCCAATGATATTACGGCCACGTCTTCGGCCCTTGGCCAGGTTGAAGCCAGCTTCATCCACAAACACGAGGATGTGATGGGTGTCGTTTCCTTCCAATGCCATTATTCTCTACAACAGTGTAAAAAAAACAGAAAACATCAAATCAGTCATACACTACAGTTACAGACAATTAGATAGGAATGTTCTGTGTTCTCCACAAGTTCAATATACTACTGGCCACTACTCCAGTGGTTCCAAACCCGGGATATATGTACTCCTACTACAAGGTGTATTTGACAGAAAGGGGAAGGGGAAAATCATCAATGACTAGACTTACTGAAATGTTACAGTAAAACCCACAGTATTAGATAGATTTACATGGGGAGGCACTAATTGCAGCTCTTTGACCCCTTTTCTAATTGTATGTTCTATTCTTCAGGATTAGAAGAATAAGGATTACAATGATAATTGCATCATACAGTAAGCTGCAGTTTTTAGGCGAAATGTTGAAGTCAGATAAATCAAATACTTTCATACCTGGATACACAAATCAGGTGTGTTTTTTTGTCTTCAGGTTACCGAAGACAAAAAAAGTTAGGGAACCACTGCTTAATTTTATAAAGGTTATAATGATGGACAACCAGTAACTGACTTACATGTACATACTGGTACCGCAGCTCTTTCACTCTATCAGAGTTCCTCTCAAATGGTACCCTGTAAATTTGCTTCATTGTCATCTGATTCTTCTTCAATATCCGGTCTACTGTGGAGATGCTTATAGAGTTGACATTTTGGAATATGGCATTGTCTTGTAGGATTGCAGCGCGGATCTGTCTCAATGTGATGGCATTATTTGCCATCACCATGTTACAGATCTCTTGTTCTTGTTGTTCATTGAGAAGTTTTCCTCTGCCACCCGTGCAAGGTTCTCGTCCAATCCTAGACAGAGAATTCAAAGGACAACACTCCATTCGTAATGTATACCTTTGTTATTCCTTACAGAATGAGTTACCTATGTAATTGTATTGTTGTTTTACTTACAGTAACTTTACCACAATTCTAATGCATCACTGGACAGTGACTGGAATACTACTGTAAACTGTATCATCAATACTGTAGAAAATAAATTATTCCGTAGTTTATTTTTCCAATGTTTTTCTTGTCATTTTTAGTATCATAACATCCCAGTGAGGTATTACACATACACACAATGAATAGGTAAATGTGTAAATAAAAAGAAATATATTTCTTGCTCTATGCACAGTGTCCAGTCCAAAATATTATTCCATCATTGATTCACTACATACCTGTTTTCCCTCGTGAAGGTTTGGATGATAGAGGAGACTGTAGAGCTGAGGCACATTAGGCTGCACTCTACGACCTACGTCCGCCATTGTGAGGCCATGGTTGATAACATGGTCTATAATTGTGGTCCAATTTCGTCCTGGGACAGCATGGTGTCTTCGTCCTCCTTGGCCTCTTCCCCTATTCCACCATTACGCACCCTTACTCCTCCCTCCTCTTCTTCTTCCTCTTCCTCTTCTTCCTCGAGCAGGCAGTTGCCCTTGTTCATTTATTTGGCCAGGTGCCTCCATGTTCAGAAATTGTACTGGTCCTGCATGGTCAAGCTCTTTACATACATTCACAGTAATGGACAGCACCTGTCAGGTAACTGAACATACTGTTTGATTGGTCACCTGAGATGTCTGACACTCCTCCTTCGTTAGTCAAGTTCTAGTTTCACCTGACTGTCAATTGCTGTAATAAATTTATCAAATGATCCAAGTGATTCATATGGTATTCATGGTATTGTGTTCTTGACTAATGTTGAAAATTGAACAGACTATTGTGCATGTGATGACTTATACAATGAAATGACGATGACATGTTTTGGAGTGAACAACCATTAGACTGCAGAATGAACAATCAGTTTAGATCAGCAAGATCTATTCACTTGAAAATTGTGCTAAATGTAGGCAACCTGTACTTAATCATTTGCAAAGATGTACTGAGACATTGAGACATGTACTTAGACATTTGAGAATTTGATGAAATGAATGAGAAATTCAATTCTGTTGTGAACAATTGCCAAGTGGTTTGGAGATTTGTCCATGATGTTTTGAGAATGTAATTTCTGTTTCAAGAAATGAGCCAAACCAATGGAGAAAAACTGTAAAAATTGTAATACCACCTCAAACATTAATACCGCCTTAAAAACCAGCTGTTTCCTAACCAGTCTGTCCTCTCATCCGGTTCCAAAGGGATCTGTCAGTGATCAGTGCTGCCCCCAGGTGGCCACAAACAAATCAGGCCTTCTAATGATGCAGTAGACTTCACAGTAGAAGTCAGTCCTTTGAGTCCTCCTACCTCCTTCCCTGGATGGATCCACATGCATGGCAGTACACCCTAACCTCCCAGCCTTCTGCTCCCAGTTTCTCTGCTGCTCTGAAGCTTTGCTGCACAGCTCTGGGGACGTACACCTCTGCTCGCGATCAAACTCCTCTCCCTCCGCGTGGGAAGGCTTTCCGCTTCCTGTCCGGGACAAAGTCCCCACGGAGAGGGGCCCATTTAGTAAAGTGCAGCATGTGAACACTACAGCACACACAGGGTTTGACCTGAGGGCCTTTAGTGCTGCGGACAGCGTTCAAAAGTCAGAAGCACAGAACCTGGACCTGGAGCCTTCTGGGGGGAACCGCAGACTAAGAGTTCACAATAAGTTGTAGTGAGCGCTGGACTCAGTTCCACAGCAGAGCTAAAGGCTAGGAGCCCGATGCTAACGGCTAACATGCTACAGTAACATTCAGTCAGCGTCCAAACATGAAGAAGCTGGAAATGAGCTCTGCTGGATCCCACAAAGTCCAGTCTACAGGGTCCCTGGTCCTCAGCCACAAGTTAGGAACCATTAGCTCTCTGCTTCACAACAGCTTCTCCTGTCCTCCAATCATCTGAGGCCGCTAAGCCCCGCCCCTCTACCGCCTGTCCACAATCAGTTTAACGAGCAGCCGGTCCTCCGTCCTCCAGTAGTCCCTGTGGGGGGTCAGCTGTTGGTCCTCAGTCCTGAACCAGTAAAACCAGTAAACCCAGTGTAAAAGCCAAAGCGTGCAGTAATCTAAAAGTTGGCCACATGAAATCTGTCCATCAATGACGTGTAAAAAAGCCCCCAGTTAGGATCAAGTTGTTCAAAGTGGTTTCCAGGTCTCTCACTGGGACAGATTTTCAGCTCTTTACCTCAGGAGTTCCTCCGTTTTCCTCTCTCCAATGACTAGAATGGATCCAGATCACAGCTCCAATCAGATGAAACGCTGTGTCTGCATGTGTCTGTGTTGGAACAGTGTGGGAAATGAGCCTGAATCCATTTCTAAGGCATCGTGGAGATTGAATTTACTGATCAGGGATCAGCAGCAGGCTGAGAAGATTTAAGAAAGACAGCCAGTTCTTTTTGAAATGCTGATTTAGAAAATCACTGCCAATAATCAGCTGTTGCTCATCAATACTTTGATGCTGCTGACAATATTTGATTCAAATCAATCTTCCTTTAGTTTTTCCAGCACAGCCAGAAATCCAGTTGTTGTTAAATGAAGTGATTTAGCATCATCTTTCCAAAATGTTCCCAGATTTCCTTCAATATTAAACTTAGTCAGCTTAAAGAGCTGCTTACATGGATATATTCTGTTCAAGCTTTGAAAATTCACTTCTGCTGCTGTCGGAGGAGGAAATGTTGAACATTTGCTCCTGATTGGACAAAACAACACAATAATCCAACCTGATTGGTCGTCGCGAGTGGAAACGCTCTCTGACTGTTTCTCTGGACGTTATTAAGAAGCATCGACGTGTCTTCCAGATTCTGTTCAGAGAAGATTTCACTATCGACACTGACATCGATCGAATCGATGGATCGGCTTTAAAAGCTCCTGATCAATATTCTGTGGATGGAAACTAAAGGTCGTCTCTAGCAGCGTCAAGAGAAAGCCAGCAGCAGCCTGAGAGCAGATTTCAAATGAAGAATCAATCTTGTTATTAGAATTGTATTGATGAGTGCTGTTAGCCACACTGATACCAACAGTGATGTGTTCAACACAAACATTCATCTCCCAGAGAAACTAGCATGATCACTGCCCTCCAGTGGTCACTGTCAGTAACTGCAGCACTGCCAATAATCCACATTATTCCACATTCACTGCATTATTTTAGCACTAATGTTCCTCAGGCTGATGAGCACGCTCTATATGTGAACACAGAGATTATTAAAGTGCTACAAACACTGAGCTTCTTTCTAAACTGACTGAGAAAGAATCACAGTGTTTACTGCCCTCCAGTGGTCACGCTGAGTCACTGCAACACTACATTACACTGAGATGTGGCCGACAGGACTCCCGCTTATTATTAGCTTCACCTTCAGCTCACTTTATTTGGAGCCACAGGTAGATTTGCTTTGCAGGAGACAAACATTTTACAAACGTGAGAAAAAATACTAGCTAGATAGTTTCTGGGATTCTGGACAGATTTTGGGACAATGAGACAGAGAGAGACAAAGAGACATTTGGCCTCCTTCACAAATGTGGAAAAGTCCTGTGTGAGTGTGGTAGAGGAGGAGGAGACTGAGCGAGGGTGTCGGTGAGCGGCGGCTCGGCAGGAAGCCCTCAGTTTAGCAGGAAATGTACAGTAGAAGTTCCAGCGGCTGGTGAATAAAGACAACAGCATCTCCAGACTAAAGCCAAGCTGCTGTGTGTTGCTGCCAGCTGTTGAAGAAGGGGCTCCAATTTATTTCAAACTGAAGCATTTAGTGAAAACAAAAGCTCTTAAAAAGCATTTCATCTGAGTCCAGATCAGCCCTGAGTTCTGTCTGGAGCTGTTGTCTTAGTGGCTTTGATTCTGTCCTCAGTGCAGCTGCCTTTAAACCGGATCTTGTTTTTGTGCCGGTACCTCGGCCGCTTCAGGTCCGTCATGACAGCTGACTCCCGAAGCTTTTTATATTCTTCATATTCTGTGCGCCGGTTAGTTCCTGGTCTCTAACAGCAGCCGCTTGTTGACGGACAAAGTGGATGTCCAGCTCCACGCGAGCGAGGCGGATCCAAGTCTAGCGGTTCAGTCTAACAACATAACGTTAGACTGCGAGGCTGCCGGTGTCCGTGTTTTTTCTCCCGGCTCTGTTTGTTGGCTCCTTTTCTAAATTCAGTCCTGACTTTTTCAGCAGCTGTTGCTTCTTTAACTGGAGCACACGTGTGCTGCATGCATGATGCGTGACGCAGTGACTGACCTCATGTGTTTCTGATAGGTTTTGGAAAGCGAAGTGACGCAGCTCTGCTCGATAACGTCTGCTCACACAACGTTAAAACAACAAGTCAGATTTATGGTAGAAGACACATATCGCACACCCATACATGGGAGAATGTCTTTTTGTTTCCAGTCTCACCATAATGTCCCTCTCTGCTTCCCCCCAAAAAAGGAATTGTGGGATGGGAGCGCTGACACAGTGTCAGTGAGTTTTGGATGTGGAGGGAGACGCTGCAATAAAAGGCGTTTCCTGGCTTGAGCCTATGTTGGGATCCAGGCCTCGGTCCCTGAGACCGGAGCTCTGTCTTGACCCCGCTTAGATCCCGATCTGGTCTCTGTGCCGGTGGGGGGGGGGCAGAAGGCCCAGCTGTGAGGATGACATGTGGTCATTTTCACACATTGTGTTATTATCACAGATTGGATAAGAAATGAAAAGAGATTCTGGCCACAGTAACATCTTCAGAGAGGCTCTAAAAACATCGGACTCTTGGCTCTTTTCTGTTGCTGCTACCAGCTGAACTCTCCTCGCCTCTACTCGCCTCGCTTTGGGCCGTCCTCCGTTTCCCGCTGCAGATAGAACCCCCTCCATGTAGCTGGTCCATTACTGTGTGGAGGCTCAGGTGTATGAGGGGAAGAGGAGGTCTCAGAAGGTGAGAGGGTTCCTGAACACATCAATGTCTGCTTCAATTCAAAGCAACAAACTCTGTTTATACTGCATCATTTCTTTATTTCCCACTGCTGTCCAGCCTTATAGAGACGTATCAGACTCATACGGGCCACAGTGTAGACATTGTTTAGAAGGAAAGAAAAATCTGAGAGCGTCTTCTCAGTTTGCTCTTTCAGCAGCAGAAACTGCAGCTCAGGAGGAAGGGCCGCAGGTCTCTTCACTGTAGGCAGGGCGGGGCCACGAGGACGCAAAGACAACCAGATAACAAAAGGCATTTATCAGTATATGACTGAAGGAGAACAGAATCAGCAGAGTGCAGAAGACAATCCATTTTATTAACAGGAATGTTTTGCAGATGGAGAAATAAATCCCCCCTGTATTTCCCATCTACTAGAGGCTCCTGCAGTTTCCTTTGGGTGTCAGCAGGTGGTCTGGACAGCGAGGCAGACGGGACTAAAACAGACATTATGATGTCACTTAGAAACAGGAAACAGTCGCACTTGATAAAGGAACAGAGCACTAAAATATGACTTCAGCATCATTACAATCTAAAAACTTTATTCATACACACATTTTGTACGGAACGATGCTCAATTAAAAACTCTTCTTTAACCTTTAGAAGTCCGAGCAGCTGAAGCAGGAGGATTTTTCCTACTTTAAAAAACATGCAGAAAGACAAAAGGGCTCCTTCCCCCTCAGCACTGAGGAGATCAGTTCATCAACCCTATTGGTTAGTAGGAACATCAGCAGGTGATGATGATGATGACGATGATGATGATGAAGATCCAATGGTAGAACAGGTTGGCCTTTAATAAGACTGTTTGAATGTTCTGTCAGTAGGAAATCAAACAGAGAGTGTACTTACTGTGCACGTTCCTCGGTGGGTGATCTGCTCTGCATCTGAAGTGGTTACAGCGCCACAAAGCGCTAGTGGCCGGAAGGCGCATTGCACCCGTAGTGGTTCAGCACTACCATAGAGAATGAAGGGGAAACGGTTTGCGCGTCCGAGGGAAGAGAGAAAAGGAAAAGCTTCATGCAAATCTGGGCCCAAAAGAAAGCCATGAAAAAACATTGTGAGAAAAAGAGACACTACAAGACATCTTCTCTGACAGTGATGAGGATGGAGGAGCTGTTCCCCAAAAGATTCACCAGGAACTAAAGAAACAAGACCTGGACCCTGAAACAACAGGACTAGGCCTCTATAGCACACTGAAACACCAGAAGAAGTTTCCATCAAAGACACATCTAATCAATGCTGTCGTCTGCCGTCTGATATATTAATGCTGCCAGATTTGATTTCATCAAATAAAAGCATTTTTAATACATTTCTATAAAAGCGCTGGACATTTCTGTAAACATCTGTGCCTGTGTGTTCTTTAAATATCAGTTTTAGGATAATACCAAATGTCAGATGGAAGCAGTGGGAAACTAAAAGGTTATTAATGTGCACATTGACCAACAAAGCTTGTCTAAGATGTAGCGTCAGTCTGTGACAGTAAAGGCAGGTATATGATATTTAACAGAAAAGACTGAGTGAACCCGGTTGGGGGTCAAAGGAGGGCCAGGACTTTTGAATCAGGAGACTTGTGTTTGTGTATCCTGTGAAACAAAAAGTCAACATGAGGTGAGAAGATGGCGCCTCTGCTCGGCCATCCATCGGTTACTGCTTTGCTCTCTCAGACATTTGTGGTCCTTTACCTCTGACCGTGCGCCCCGCCAGCGTGTTCTGTGCCCAGTTACCTGTCGGACGGATCACGCCATCCACCTTGTCCCAGACCAGCCCTTGTCACTCACGTGCTCTGCCAGGATTGCACTTCTCAATGTGGGCTCCATTGCAAGCAAGGCTTTTACCCTGAACGACCATTTCACTAAGGAGAACTTGGATTTTCTGTTCATTACGGAGACGTGGCAGCTTTCAGGATTCTTTCTGCTGCAGTTTGATGGACATCGCTCCGTCCGACTCCTTTGAGCTGCAGATGTGGAAGGTTGGGAAACTACAGCCCTTTTACTGTGGTTTAGTTTATCGACCCCCTGGTCCTGCACTTACATTTCTTGATGATTTCTCTGAGTTTTTAACATCTATCATCAAACTAGATCGCGTTTTGATCCTTGGGGACTTTAATTTGCATATTGATGACCTCTCTTGTCCGACTGCAGTTGAAGTGTGCGTCCTCCATCAGACTATTTGCAGACAATTCAAACAAGACTGAAACGCTGATTTTTGCCCCAAACCATAAGATCCCACTGATCAAACTCACCTTGGCTCTCTGGACCCTTCTGTCAAATCCAGCCTCAGAAACCTGGGTGTTGGGCTCGTTCGAAATTCCTTTTATTACCTTAGGAACATCTCTAAAATTCACAAAATGTTGTCAAAGAAGGATCTGGAAATGATAATTCACGCGTTCATATCGACAAGACTCGACTACTGAAACTACTGAAAAACGCTGTTTTTACCTGTCTGAATAAGTCTGCTTTGAACAAATTGAAAATTTGGGGCCCATCGACCAGTGTGGAGGTCACCAGTCTTACTGGACCTCCATTGGCTCCCTGTAAAATTCAGGATTGATTTTAAGATTTTAGTGCTGACTTTCAGAGCCTTAAATGGTCAGGCCCCACATTACATCCTGGACCTTTTGAAGCCGTATTCCCCAGACCGCACTCTTTGGTCCTCTGGCCAGAACCTACTTGCAGTCCCTAAAACCCGTTATAAGACCCGAGGGGACATGTCCTTCCTGTCTGCTGCTCCCAGACTGTGGAACGCTCTGCCCCGGTCCTTGTGTCTGACAGTGTTGTCTCTTTTAAAAAGGATCTGAAAACACATCTGTTTTAGAAGGCTTTTGGTTGATGGGTTTTTCACTATGGTCACATTAATTTTATATATTTATATACATTTTATACTGTTTGTTTTTACTTACTCTTCTGTACAGCACTTTGTGATTTTATCAGAGAAAAGCGCTTTATAAATAAAGTTTACTTACTTACTAGGCTAAATCATTTTATATTTCATTTTATGTCAGGCCATTTCTTAACTGTGGTGAATATGATTGTAGAAGTGAGAACTATATCACAGAGCCTCAAACCCTCAACATTCTCCAGTTTCTCGCTGAAGTCCGTCAGCATCCAGGAAGCATTTTGTTTTGTGCTGATCTGAAGCAGCTGGTTACCTGATCGATCAAAGAAAATACCTGAATATGTTTATCAAAGGTTTTTTTCTGGAGGCTCCGCCCAGGGTGCGACCTCCTCTCTCTCACCCTGTACGCTCCAGCCCCCCACTTCCCCTCCGTTAGTCCTACTATGGGTTGTGTTGCCAGGGGAACTGGCGCTCTGGACGCTCAGTGGTTGTTCCCTCTGGCTGGATGAAATCTGAGCTCCTGATTTTACATAATCCATGTGTTCATGCAGCTGAAGGCTCTCTAAATTCTTCCATCTCACAAAGAAAATAAAGGTCAGGTGGAAACAGTGCAGAGAGGCTGAAAGAAAATTACCCAACGTTTTAATCCATGAATGATTACTTAATATACAGCTCGGTGAATGACCTTGTAAGAGTCACCAATTCTGCCTTCTGGTACAGGTTTTAAGGTGTTGGTAAACATGATTGTGTGGGTTTTGCCTTCACGTGGAAAAAAACAACTGTATATCAGAAGCCTCTGGTGTATATCACGGGTTCTTATAAAACCCTTTCCTTATGTGGATGTGTTTTTTTATTGGCCCACTCATTGTTTTTTTGCCATGGGGTAGGTTATAAAAAGAGGAGTGGGAAGTGACGTGGAAAAAAGGAAAAAAAAGAGGGACTCTGGAGTGCCACAGGTGGAGCGGTCTGAGTTTAACGGGCTCTGAGTAAATGTTTGCCAGACGGACTCGACAAGGACAAAGCAACTCTTCTTGCCGGATTATATGTTGGGACTTTTCTGGACTGCAGCACCATCCCATCGGCTAAACGGACTGGGCGAGGTTGTGTAAGTTAACCGTGGAATATTATTGACTGCAGCGGCTCGCCACGCTTCATCTGCTATCTTTTTGGGGGTTTTTGGTTTTTCTTTTCTTCCTCCTGGAGGACATCTAGTTCAATCCGGACAATTTAAGTTAAATGAATGAACATTCGAACTGCTGGGACATTGGGGATTTGTGGAGTTTGAAATGATCAGGTTATGTCGCAAATGGTGATCTGTGGCCTAATGTGTGTTTGTATGTGGCGGAGTGTGGTATAACCTTGATATTGTGAATACAAACTGTGAAACCTTTTTCTTTTGACTTCTTTCGTTAATGTATGATTTTTTTAAGTGTATACAGGTGAAAATTAATTGCTTAACTGGTTCAGGTAGGGTTTTTTTTAACGAAAATAAGCAGGCTGCCGAGTGTAATCTTCTCAGCAGATACCTGGTCCGCCCGTAACCTTATTTTTTGCGTTTGTACTTTCCCCTTGTTGTTGGTGTGAGGGCGAATTGTTACAACAATAACAATAACAGTTCATGTTTGCTGTGTACCGTTGGATGTACTGACAACTATCACTGAGTTCAATTGATACTGAAGAAATCTTAAAAACAGGAGGATCCTCAGGAAAGAGTTCCTGTTCCAGTTGCTAGTGAGCCAATATTATACAGCTGCAGCCTCCAGTACTGCAGCTGTATAATATTGGCTCCTGATTTGAACTAAAAACCTACTTATGTTGATGTTCAAGCTCGTCTTTATTACATTTAATCAGGATTCAGGTTTGAAACAAAATAATGAAATAATGAACCATACACAGATGTAACACAGCCAGCATGATTGGTGCACCTGTGTATTGAGGACGTCCACAAATGCTGCACATGTGACCCACATAAAATATATGGTCACATTTTTCATGTGTATTCCAGCACTTGCTGATGTTCTCTTGTCAGTTTTAAAAGGCTTCTCTTATTCAGTCTTTGTGGACTTGTTATTTTGGGTGCAATACCCAGCAACGTCAGCAGGCGGCAGCAGGACGTCGGCAGCTGACCGGAGCGCTGCTTTACGCTCTTGTTGGCCCGAGGAGGAACTGCAGCAACAGCGTAACGTTGTCCTGTCTGCTCATTCCACCTTTTATCAGGTTAGTGTCATGTATAAGCACGATGAAAACACATAATAAGTGATGGATGAATGTTTTCATGCATTTTAGATGAGCTGTAAGTCGCTCTAGGAAGTTTTATAAGTCCTGTTTTATTGGTTGTTGTGCCTCTGGTCCGCAGGTTAGCGCCGTCTTTGTGTTCTTCTGTTATGGCGGACTGACAGTTTGGTTGCTTTGTGTGCATCTGCTCCTGGCTTCTTTTTGCTGGGGCCCTGAGAGCTCTGGTTGGTAACTGATATGCTGAGTTCACCTAAATATGTGGAATTCTAGTTATTTTGCACATGTTAACCTGTTAAAAGCTGATCTTGTGCAGCAGCATGAGGAACTTGGGGATGTTGTCATGTTGTTGTTGTTAACTGTTTGTCCTCCTAAAGCTGTGGGGATGTGAATAAGTCACTGCAGCAACAGCATAACGCTTTGATCAGATTAACTGTTCGTATAGTCGCATGCCTGGGACCTGCAACACATAGAAAATGAATCAAAGTGAAGAAAATACAAGAAAACAAGATAAAAACACAGAACAATAAAAATGTGGGTAAGGATCTTAACAGGATCATAAAACTTTGCACTAACATTAATAAAATGCTTATTTTTACAGATGATATGATTATTTAGATTAACAATGTTAAACAGCTGAAATGTATAACTTTTATTAAAAAAATAATTGTACTTATTTGTCCAACATCATAAGTTCATCTTTTGCTGCACTGAGCTGTGATTACCTACCTGCTGCTTCTGCTGCGCCATCACTTTATGTTATCATCTTCTTCAAACCCCGCCTTCTAGTCTGATGATCTTTGACCTACGCCGAGACCCGCTCTCACGCCCCGGCCCCTGAGCTACAGCCGGACCCTTCTGGAGAATGTTGGCCCCACCTCAGTGTAATGTAGTGCTGTAGTGACTCAGAGTGACCACTGGAGGGCAGTAACTCCTCTGCTTCTTCCTCTAGGAGTCCACATCAGTCAGTCCTCATGTTCACATCTCTTTGTGTCTTTCAGAGCAGATTTGGAAACTCTGAACTTCAAACATCCAAAGGAAACAGGAGCGTAGCTCCCACTGAGGACGCTGACGTCCCGTCTTCAGGATTTCTTCTGTTTCAGAAACCTCCGCTGAGTTTACCTTCTACTCTAGTGGAGACTTTATTACCTGACTTCAGGATTTTTCCCTGTTTCTGCGAACTCGCTGCACTCGAGGCAGTCGGACCGGCAGGGTGTGGAACCAGGGAGACCGGGACCCAGAGGGGGACGAGCCAAAACTGTCTGGATCAAGCTGGGACAGCCAGACAGAAACCAGATCCACCTAAAAAACCTTTAAACCCACAATAAACATTAAAACCACCTTTAAACTTTATACCACCTTAAAAATCACAGGACCACCTTAAAAACATATAACTGTCTTAAACAAACGAATACCACCTTAAAAATCACAGGACAGAACCACCTTAAAACCATATAACAGCCTTCACCACACTAATACCACCTTAAAACCATATAACAGCCTTCACCACACTAATACCACCTTAAAACCATATAACAGCCTTCACCACACTAATACCGCCTTAAAACCATAGAACAGTCTTCACCACACTAATACCGCCTTAAAACCATAGAACAGTCTTCACCACACTAATACCTCCCTAACAGCTCC
>JALXJV020000025.1:22595041-22614309 GCA_024633595.2 Lepomis macrochirus | reverse complement strand
AAATAATGTGAAATTACATATTTTCTCATTGAAAACAACATTTTTCTTGGGGAGGAGCCCCAAACCCCGACCAACATGGAAACATTCATCTAAAGCTCACATTAAAGTGGGAAAACATTCTAAGGTGCATCACATGCTCATGGACACGAGAGCTGCTGAGACATGTTGTGTTGGGGTTTTAGATTCAGACAAACATTTAGCTTCATCTCCGCTGCTACAACTCCATCCTCTTCATCAGGGATGATATTAAATAAGTTGATCTACAAGAGAAAAATATTTGAAAGCCAGAAAAATGCCTGACTACATTGTTTTCTATTATAATTATATATTTTGTCACCTGCGAATTTTTAGACATTTCCACCCTAAATTGGTTCCAGAAATTAGGGGAGAAATCATCCACCAAGATGCAGGAAATTAAGTGTTTAATGCTTAAAATCTTCTGGGGGAGGACCCCCAAACCCCCCACTTATTAAGTGCCCCATCCAAGAAAAAAGTATTTTAGTGGTTAGGGGGGTGCTGGCCCAAAAAAGGTTGAGAACCACTGATATATCAGAATATTGTGTTACTGTTGAGCCCACTATGAATATTAAAATACGCTGAACCATCTATCCTGTGTCATAGTTACATGTCTGACCTTTGCAGCAAAAAACAAAAAAACTGTGTGAAAATCAGTTCAATATTCAGTGAGTTATGATTCTATAAATGCGCTGACAGCTCGTTGCACCTGCTGAGCAGATTAGACTTTTCCAACTGAGTTCCCACGGGACTTCAGCGCGAGACTACAGCTCACAGTCTCAAACACTATTTAGGTGAATTTAAACAATGCCTAAGTTGCTAAACGCATCTTGTTGTCATGTAAGAGTCCTGTTCATGTTGGACAGACATTTTAATTGCATTTTGTGTCTGTTAAGAGGCACAAAGACATCGGTGGGAGTTCCTGTCCTGTGGTCAGCACCAGCATCAACAAGAGGACAAAAAAACCAACAACAACCAAATTAGGTCCTTAGGATAGAAAACAAAGTTTAATGCAAACAATAGAATCAAATCCTTGCGTTGTAGGATGTCAGCTAAAGGCAGTAAATTTACCGTGATCATGTAACAAGCGTGGATTAGTTCAACCTGCAGCTGATCAAACTATTACTGTAACGTTGCAGCAGGAGTTTGTCTGAGATTTGATTTTGATTTTTAGCACAACCATTTCTTTACTATATGCACTGTAAAAAGAAAAACATACTATATCACATTAATAAATACCTTTGTGTTTACATGTCTATCAACAGTTTAGATGAGCACAACTCAAAACTAACTAACCCTCTGTCACAGAGCAGAGCTCCTCACACAACCCCAAACCAGATCAAAAGTATCCAGGTCATGTGCAGTTCTGTAAAAACTGAACTCTAACAGCAGTCTGGACTTAAACATTTTCTCAAAAGCAAGAAACACATCAACATTTAACCCTTCCTCCACCTTCCGTCTCCGGGTCATATACAACGCCATCTTTGCCTGTCCTAAAACAAAGTTCAATAATCTGACGATTGTTCTTCTTCCGGTGAGTGTCTCTATAACTATAAATAAAAATCTGCTTTGTAAAAAAGGCGTTCACGGTGTATTCCTCAGAGAAATAAACACTTTTCCACCTAGAAAGAGAGCGTCTGTTTTCTAGAGTTTACACAGTAAACGCAATGTGGGTAAAATTTAGAGATGATACTCTGACTTCCCGTTCCCCTGAAGGCAGCACGAAGCTGCACCACAAGTAGCTGATGGAGAAAAAATGCAGTCTCGTTCAGTCGCAGTGGACTAAACTGGCAAGTTTAACTGTTGCAGACCACAGTTTTTTGCAAGTAGTTCAAAGTTTAAACTTGTATTGTTGTGAATCTTAAGTGTAAACTCACCTTTGAATTTCCAACAAACGCCCCCCAAAAGCAGCTCAGCCCCCCCCTTTTTAAAATATTGCTTCCACCGCCCCCATCGTCCTCGAGCAGCCCTGAGGCGGTACCACTTCGATTGAGAAACACTGCTTTAAAATGTCCTTTAATACGTTTTGTGAAGCTGTTGTCATCAAAAGCTAGAGGAACACGGAGAGAGTCACGTTAGCTCGCCGGCTAACGCCGAGCAGTCGCTGACTGGTGCAAAGTTGTATCGCTTTCTACATTTCAGTTCACCTACAAACATTACCCATGTTACTATCCTGTGTACCACTGGTATTATGTCAAGTGTTGATTCAGCCTGCAAGAAAGGATGTAACTGTAAAAAGCAAATGTGGAGCCATTTGTTTGCTAACGTTAGCCTATAGTGATGCAGGCAGGGCAGCCAGCTAACGCTACATTAGCTCGGACCTGCCGCTGTTTGCTTCGTAACGTTCAGTTTAGGTTTATTGTGGTTTTACCGATACTCAGGTACACAGCTTCTCCACCTCTCAGCCGCTGTAACTAACGTGACCCACATAATATACAATACTGCAACAAAACGGGGACAACAGCACAGAGGAAGAGCCATCCACTAACACTACAGTAAAGTTACTGACTGCGGTCTGACTGTTAGAAAGTGGGACACAATCTCATTATAATATTCAGTCCAGCTCTCTACCCGTTTCATTATCATCCAGTACATGTAGCTGTGCTGACATTGCTGAGCCTCCGGTGACAGATTCACAGATAGTAAAGTTAGTTACTGAAAGCAGCAGGTGAGCTAACGATGTAGCACGTCGGCTAAATGCAGTAAATGTACCGTGATCATGTAACGAGCGTGGATTAGTTCAACCTGCAGCTGATCAAACTATTACTGTAACGTTGCAGTGGGAGTTTCCCTGAGTTCCCAGCATGTTGTGTGAAGCTGTCTCCCTGTCTGTCTATAGCTGCTGTCACTCTGCCTTTTTTCAGGAGTATGTTGCCAACATGCGGCTCGCTGCGCTGAATGAAAGATACGGAGCCGGTGTTGTTCTGCCTCTGAGCCGAGAACGTTTAAGTAACAGAGCCTGAACATGTCCGGAGAAAAGCCACAGCCTGCATGCTACTGTTTCTGCCTTTATTGCAGGATTTCTGTGTGAAAGCTGGTGTGTTTTGTTTGCAATCTTATAACCGCACCACTAGTGGCGCTGAAAACTCCCTAATGCCCCTTTAAGAGGTCTCAGTTTTTCCACATCTATGCTGCGCCTCTCTCAGTCGGTGGCTTTGCTTCCTGGAGAGGAGCTAAAGATCTTTTGCTGCTCATTATTAGGCATTTCTTTGGTTTTGGAGATGATGCAACATAACAATATGCAGTTACACAGTGAACGCTAGTCAGAAGAGTTTGAGAATGCAGCCGTGTCCTTCAAATATAAACAAGGGCGTCAAAGTGGGGGGGAAAGTGGGACTGATTTCCCAGGGCCCCAATGGGGGGAGGGCCCTTGAAAAAGAGTTAGAAAGCAAAGTGAAGGGAAACAGCTGCCTACTAATTTCTTTCCAAAGAAAGGTAATCACAATCACAACTTGTCCTGGTTTGGCTCGCTACCTCCCCAGTCCTGGACCCTGTACTACTTCAGGAGGAGCTTTGACTCTGACTACAACAGTTGCTGTGTGGTATGACCACCCCGGTTGTCATTATTTAATTGGCACCCTGCTGACAGTTGTATTGAAAAGCGAGCAGGCTAAGACAACAAACTGTTATTGGATCTCCGCTCCCTTTCAGCATTCTGCACAGCGCCGTTCCTTCACACAATTCCTAAGGACTTCACAATTTCACAGCCCAAATTCTGGAGCTTACAGTAGGGTAATTACAGGCTAGAATATTTGAAGAAGCCTCTACTTGCCAGCATGCGGTGCATCTAAAGTCGGCCTATATGGGGCTTCTTCTATAACTTTAGAATCTCAGAGATTATCTGAGCTTTTATTCTGAAATTGCTATGTATATAAATAACTGTATGTCGTTTTTAGGGCCGGGACTCTATTAAAAAAATTAATCTAATTAATTAGAGGCTTTGTAATTAATTAATCGAAATTAATCACATTTTAATTGCATATAAATATTTGACCTTAGAACAGTGAGAAGTAATTTTTTTCACATGGATTTTTAGTATACCTGAAACCAGTCATCTGGTGGAGTGTGGGTTGGGTGTGGGTCCTTGTAACTTTACTCTGAGTCGGGCTAACGTCCACGTTAACTCCTATATGTTTTGCGTCGAGGTGAAATTTGAGACTCGATGTGCTGCGGTGATATGCAAATTCCTTGTTGCATAGCTTGCACACAACTCGAACGCTAGTTGGTGCTCCAGTATAATCGGTCCGTCGAAATTCATTGAAAAACGTTCCGCGGTGCAAAAATAAGTGTGGTTAAAATTATGTTATTTATATTTTGCGTAATTAATCTTAATTAATGCGTTAAAGTCACGTAATTAATTAATCTTAATTAACGCTTTAAAGACCCGGCCCTAGTTGTTTTATTTTATTTTGAAATGTTACCATATTTGAATATATGTTTAATTAAAGCTGCAAGCAGCGTTGGGCGGGCCCTCGCACATGTAGCGCGTCGGGGTGTGAGCGGTCGCAGTAGCCTACTGTGGACCCTGCCTGTCGCGGCTGTGAATTTTTTATGCGATTCGGACGCTGCATGAAGGTGTTGTAACTTCGCTACCTGTTGCCAGCAGGTGGCGCTATGACTGTGGGTGAATGTCAGCATGTATATCTGTTCAGCGCGGGACTGTTAGCGTGTAAAATTTTGTGCAGATCTGAGCATCTACAGTGAAGTTACAACCACTTCCTGTGTCATGGCTGAAGAGTTGATCTTTGACGCCACGCCACAGACACGCCCATTGACATATATGCGCAGATAGCACAACTTTACATCGTCAATGCCTTTAGAAGGCACAGCAGAAATTTGAAGTCGATCCAACTCTATCTGTAGGAGGAGTTAGTTGAAATAACGGAGTGTGTAAATCACCAAAACTTTGCCATAAAATTCAAAATGGCGGACTTCCTGTTGAGTTTAGGGCATCGCTCCAAGAGGCTTTTTTGTGCGTCTGGACATGTTAGAGGTACCACAGAATTTTCGTACATGTAGGTCAAACGTGGGGCGGGGGCTGCTTTGTTTAAGGTCACTTCCTGTTGCCAGCAGGTGGCGCTATGACTATGGTTGAATGTCGGCATGTACATTTGTTCAGGGCAGGAGTCTTGTCAAATGTACAAAATTTGGTGGAGATCTGAGCATGTATAGCGAAGTTACTCCAACTTCCTGTTTCATGGCGAATCATCGACACCACAGACACACCCATCAACGAAAACGCGCAGATAGCACAACTTTTCATCGTCAATGCCTTTAGAAGACACAGCAGAAATTTGAAGTCGATCCGAGTAAATCCCTAGGAGGAGTTCGTTAAAGTACGTAGTGAGTAAATGATCCAAAAATGGCGGTAGAATTCAAAATGGCCGACTTCCTGTCGAGTTTAGGACATCGCTCCAAGAGGCTTTTTTGTGCGTATGGACATGTCAGATGTACCACAGAAATTTCGTAGATGTCGGTGAAACGTGCGGCGGGGGCTGCTTAGTTAAATGTCACTTCCTGTTGCCAGCAGGTGGCGCTATGACTGCGGGTAAATGTGCGCATGTAGATTTGTTCAGGGCGGGACTCTTGTCAATAGTGTCAAATTTCGTGCAGATCTGAGCATGTACAGCCAAGTTACAACAACTTCCTGTTTCATGGCTGAATCATCGACGCCATCGGACACGTCCATTGACGAAAACGCCAGATAGCAACAACTTTACATCGCCAATGCCTTTAGAAGGCACAGCAGAAATTTGAAGTCGATCCGACTAAATCCCTAGGAGGAGTTCGTTAAAGTACGGAGCGTGTGAATCGTCCCAAAATGGTCTGCCAAATTCAAAATGGCGGACTTCCTGTCGAGTTTAGGGTATGGGTTCTTGAGGCTTTTTTGTGCGCCTTGATATGATACACGTCCCCACCAAATTTCGTGCATGTAGGTCGAACGTGGACGAGGGGCTAATTTTTCCTAATTTTGCAGGTGGCTTAGTGAGCCATTTTGCTCCGCCCATCCGCGAAACCCACAAAATACTTAAATTTTTCACCAGTCCTGACACGCGTGCCAAATTTGGTGAGTTTTCGAGCATGTTGTGGCCTGAAAAATGAGCTTACTTTGCAGAAAAAAGAAAGAAAATTAAAGCTGCAAGCAGCGATGAGCTGGCCCTCGCACCTATAGCGCGTCGGGTGTGATCGCGGCGCGCTGCATATTCTGGAGCTCTGCCAGTAGTGGCTGTGCATTTGCTACTGACGCTGGACGCTGCATGAAGGTTTTGTAACTCACTTCCTGTTGCCAGCAGGTGGCGCTATGACTGTGGGTGAATGTCGGCATGTACATGTGTTCAGGGCGGACTGTTGTCAAACGTGTAAAATTTCGTGCAGATCTGAGCATGTACAGTCAAGTTACAACCACTTCCTGTTTCATGGCGAAGATTGATCTTGACGCCACGCCATGGACACGCCCATCGACGTAAAACGCACAGATAGCACAACTTTACATCGCCAATGCCTTTAGAAGGCACAGCAGAAATTTGAAGTCGATCCGACTAAATCCCTAGGAGGAGTTCGTTAAAGTCACGGAGTGTGTAAATCATCCAAAAATTGGCCGTAAAATTCAAAATGGCCGACTTCCTGTTGGGTTTAGGGAGTGGTCCAAGAGGCTTTTTGTGCAACCTGGACATGATACATGTGCCACAGAAATTTTGAACATGTAGGTGAAACGTGCGGCGGGGCTGCTTCGTAAAGGTCATAAAGGTCACTTCCTGTTGCCAGCAGGTGGCGCTATGACTGTGGGTGAATGTCGGCATGTACATGTGTTCAGGGCTGGACTCTTGATCAAACGTGCAAAATTTCGTGCAGATCTGAGCATGTACAGCCAAGTTACAACAACTTCCTGTTTCATGGCTGAATCATCGACGCCACGGACACGTCCATTGACGTAAAACGCCGCAGATAGCAACAACTTTACATCGTCAATGCCTTTAGAAGGCACAGCAGAAATTTGAAGTCGATCCGACGGAATCCCTAGGGAGGAGTTAGTTAAAGCACGGAGTGTGCGAATCGTCCCAAAATGGCCGCACAATTCAAAATGGCCGACTTCCTGTCAGAGTTTAGGGCATTGCTCCAAGAGGCTTTTTTGTGCGCCTGGACATGATCCATGTGCCACAGAAATTTCGTATATGTAGGTCAAACGTGCGGCGGGGCTGCTTCGCTAAAGTTCACTTCCTGTTGCCAGCAGGTGGCGCTATGACTGTGGGTTGAATGTCGGCATGTACACGTGTTCAGGGCTGGGCTCTTGACAAACGTGCAAAATTTCGTGCAGATCTGAGCATATACAGCCAAGTTACAACAACTTCCTGTTTCATGGCGTAATCATCAACGCCACGGACACGTCCATTGACTGAAAACGCGCAGATAGCAACAACTTTACATCGTCAATGCCTTTAGAAGGCACAGCAGAAATTTGAAGTCGATCCGACTAAACCCCTAGGAGGAGTTCGTTAAAGTACGGAGTGTGCGAATCGTCCCAAAATGGCGGCCAAATTCAAAATGGCGGACTTCCTGTTGAGTTTAGGGTATGGGTTCTTGAGGCTTTTTTGTGCGTCTTGATATGATACACGCCCCCACCAAATTTCGTCCATGTAGGTCGAACGTGGATCGAGGGGCTAATTTTTTCTAATTTTCTAGGTGGCGCTTAGCGAGCCATTTTGCCACGCCCATCCGCCGAAACCCACAAAATACTGAAATTTTTCACCAGTCCTGACACGCGTGCCAAATTTGGTGAGTTTTCGAGCATGTTGACGGCCGCTAAAATGGGGCTTACTTTGCAGAAAAGAAAAAAGAAAAAAAAAAAAAAAAAATCCTTACAGTTTCAATAGGGTCCTCACCGTTGTGCTCGGCTCTAATTAAAGCTGCAAGCAGCGATAGCGGCCCTCGCATCATGTAGCGCAGTCGGGTGTGAGCCGGTCGCGTAGCCTATCTGGGACCCTGCCCGTGCGGCTGTGAATTTTCTATGCGACTCGGACGCTGCATGAAGGTGTTGTAACTCGCTTCCTGTTGCCAGCAGGTGGCGTTATGACTGTGGGTGAATGTCAGCATGTACATGTGTTCAGGGCGGGACTCTTGTCAAACGTGTAAAATTTCGTGCAGATCTGAGCATCTACAGTGAAGTTGACAACCACTTCCTGTGTCATGGCGTAAGAGTTGATCTTTGACGCCACGCCACAGACACTTCCATTGACATATATGCGCAGATAGCACAACTTTACATCGCCAATGCCTTTAGAAGGCACAGCAGAAATTTGAAGTCGATCCAACTCTATCTCTAGGAGGAGTTAGTTAAAATACGGAGTGTGTAAATCACCAAAACTTTGCCATAAAATTCAAAATGGCGGACTTCCTGTTGAGTTTAGGGCATCGCTCCAAGAGGCTTTTTTGTGCGCCTGGACATGATAGAGGTACCACAGAATATTTCGTATATGTAGGTCAAACGTGTGGCGGGGCTGCTTTGTTTAAGGTCACTTCCTGTTGCCAGCAGGTGGCGCTATGACTATGGTTGAATGTCGGCATGTACATTTGTTCAGGGCAGGACTCTTGTCAAATGTACAAAATTTGCGTGGAGATCTGAGCATGTATAGCCAAGTTACTCCAACTTCCTGTTTCATGGCTAATCATCGACGCCATGGACACACCCATCGATCGAAAAACGCGCAGATAGCACAACTTTTCATCGTCAATGCCTTTAGAAGGCACAGCAGAAATTTGATGTCGATCCGACTAAATCCCTAGGAGGAGTTAGTTAAAGCACGGAGGTGTGAATCATGCCCAAAATGGCTGCAAAATTCAAAATGGCCGACTTCCTGTTGGGTTTAGGGCATTGCTCCAAGAGGCTTTTTTGTACGCCTTGACATGATACATGTCCCACAGAAATTTCGTGCCTGTAGGTCAAACGTGCGGCGGGGGCTGCTTCGCTAAAGGTCACTTCCTGTCGCCAGCAGGTGGCGCTATGACTGTGGGTGAATGTCGGCATGTAGATTTGTTCAGGGCGGGACTCTTGTCAAATGTGCAAAATTTCGTGCAGATCTGAGCATGTACAATGAAGTTACAACAACTTCCTGTTTCATGGCTGAATCATCGACGCCACGGACACGCTTCATTGACGAAAACGCTGCAGATAGCAACAACTTTACATCGCTCAATGCCTTTAGAAGGCACAGCAGAAATTTGAAGTCGATCCGACTAAATCCCTAGGAGGAGTTCGTTAAAGTAATGGAGTGTGCGAATCGGTCCCAAAATGGCCACCAAATTCAAAATGGCGGACTTCCTGTCGAGTTTAGGGTATGGGTTCTTGAGGCTTTTTTGTGCTGCCTTGATATGATACACGCCCCACCAAATTTCGCGCATGTAGGTCTAACGTGGATCTAGGGGCTAATTTTTTCTAATTTTCTAGGTGGCGCTTAGCGAGCCATTTTGCCACGTCCAGTCCGCTAAAACCCACAAAATACGAAATTTTCACCAGTCCTGACATGCGTGCCAAATTTGGTGAGTTTTCGAGCATGTTGCGGCCGCTAAAATGGGGCTTACTTTGCAGAAAAAATAAAGAAAAAAATAAAATTAAAGCTGCAAGCAGCGATATGGCCCTCGCATTACGTGGCGCGCCGGGCATGTGGCATGTGGTGTTTCATATTCTGGAGCTCTGCCAGTGTGGCTGTGCATTTGCTACGCGATTCGGACGCTGTATGAAGGTTTTGTAACTCACTTCCTGTTGCCAGCAGGTGGCGCAATGACTGGGGGTGAATGTCGACATGTAGATTTGTTCAGCGCGGACTCTTATCAAGCATGTAAAATTTCATGCAGATCTGAGCATGTACACTGGAGTTACAAGCACTTCCTGTGTCATGGCGTAAGAATTGATGTTTGACGCCACGCCACGGACACGCCGATTGACGAAAGCACGCAGATAGCACAACTTTTCATCGCCAATGCCTTTAGAAGGCACAGCAGAAATTTGAAGTCGGTCCGACTAAATCCCTAGGACGAAGTTCGCCAAAGTATGGAGGTGTAACTCGTCCCAAAATGGTCACTTAAATCAAAATGGCCGACTTCCTGTTAAGATTAGGGAGTGGTCCAAGAGGCTTTTTTGTGCTGCCTGGAAATGATACATGTGCCACAGAAATTACGCATATGTAGGTCAAACGCAGCGGTGGGTGCTGCTTCGCTAAAGGTCACTTCCTGTTGCCAGCAGGTGGCGCTATGACTGTGAGCCTAATGTCGGCATGTAGATTTGTTGAGGGCGGACTCTTGTCAAACGTGTAAAATTAAGAGCAGATCTGAGCATGTACAGCAAAGTTACTACAACTTCGTGTTTCATGGCTTAATCGTCGACGCCATCGGACACGCCTTTGACTAAAAATGCGCAGATAGCACAACTTTACATCGCCAATGCCTTTAGAAGGCACAGCAGAAATCTGAAATCGATCGGACTAAATCCCTAGGAGGAGTTAGTTAAAATACAGAGTGTGTAAATCATCTAAAAATGGGCTGCAATTCAAAATGGCGGACTTCCTGTTGAGATTAGAGGAGTGATCCAAGAGGCTTTTTTTGTGCGCCTGGACATGATAGATATACCACAGAAATTCTATAACTGTAGGTTAAACGTGGGCGAGGGCTGCTAAGTTAAACGTCACTTCCTGTTGCCAGCAGGTGGCGCTATGACTGGGGTGAATGTCGGCATGTACATGTGTTCAGGGCGGACTCTTGTCAAGCTGCAAAATTTCGTGCGGATCTGAGCTTGTGCAGCCAAGTTACTACAACTTCCTGTTTCATGGCTTAATCATCAACGCCACGGACACGCCTATTGATCTAAAATACGCAGATAGCAACAACTTTTCATCATCAATGCCTTTAGAAGGCACAGCAGAAATTTGATGTCGATCCGCTGTAACTCCCTAGGAGGAGTTAGTTAAAGTAAGGAGTGTGTAAATCATGCAAAAATGGCCGCAAAATTCAAAATGGGCGACTTCCTGTTGGGTTTAGGGCATTGCTCCAAGAGGCATTTTTGTACCTGTTGACATGATACATGTCCCCAAAAATTTCGCGCGTAGATAAAACGCGCGGCGGGGCTGCTTCGCTAAAGGTCACTTCCTGTCGCCAGCAGGTGGCGCTATGACCGCGGGTAAATGTCCGCATGTAGATTGGTTCAGGGCGGACTCTTGTCAATAGTGTCAAATTTCGCGCAGATCTGAGCATGTACAGCCAAGTTACAACAACTTCCTGTTTCATGGCTTAATCATCGACGCCATCGGACACGCTCCATTGACCTAAAACGCGCAGAGAGCAACAACTTTTCATCGCCAATGCCTTTAGAAGGCACAGCAGAAATTTGAAGTCGATCCGACTAAATCCCTAGGAGGAGTTCGTTAAAGTACAAAGTGTGCAAATTGTCCCAAAATGGCCACCAAATTCAAAATGGCGGACTTCCTGTGGAGTTTAGGGTATGGGTTCTTGAGGCTTTTTTGTGCGCCTTGATATGATACACGCCCCCACCAAATTTCGTGCATGTAGGTCGAACGTGGACGAGGGGCTAATTTTTTCTAATTTTGTAGGTGGCGCTTAGCGAGCCATTTTTCGACGCCCGTCCGCTAAACCCACAAAATACGTAAATTTTTCACCAGTCCTGACACGCTGCGCAAATTTGGTGAGTTTTCGAGCATGTTGCGGCCGCTAAAAAATGAGCTTACTTTGCAGAAAAAAGAAAGAAAAAAAAAAAATATAATCCTAACAGTTTCAATAGGGTCCTTCGCACGTTTCGTGCTCGGGCCCTAATAAAGTGAAACAATAGCCTATATACAATACTGGCTGGTTAGGAGGTTTGTGAAGGCATAGCGCTGCCCAGAGTGCTGAAAGGGAGCAGAGACCAAAAAGCTAGTAATTATCACATCATGGTTTGTTGTCTTAGCCTGCTTGCTTTTTTAAAATAACTCGTCGGTGCCAATTCCTTTTCCACTCAGTGTAGCAGCATGAGAGAGAGAGAGAGATGTTTCTACGTTTCCCCCACTGATTTGAAGTATTTATTGTGAATGCTCTGATTAATGCTAGCCTACACACAGAGCTTAAAAGTAGGCTACTGTAAATAAGGCAGCATACAAAAAATAAAATAAAACTATTTCTAAGGTCATTTATATAGATATATACAGTATCTCACAAAAGTGAATTTTCTGACCACTGTTTGCACTGATTGTTGTATTTTATGGACTTGTTTTGCTGTTAGACGCTGGTATACAAGTGAAACTGTGGATCTCATGGGATGCTGTATGAAAGTGATCACTTGTCTACCTGCAATAAACAATCACACGCAGCAATGGGATATTGGATTCTTTGGACAGTCAGCGTGTCTGGCATAATGGTGCTTTCACACCAAACGCGAATCGAGCGTTTGGGGCGGCAAGTTTATATACAAAGTCAATGCAGACGCAGCGTAGAGACGCATTTCCAGGCGGCGATGGCGGGCGGCGATCGCGATAAGGCAACGCCGATGGAATTCAGCGTGAAAAGATCGCGACGGCTGAGTCGCGATAGCCTATCAGTGTTGAGATTGTCCATACGTCACCGATGCTTCAGAGCGTTGTGTGCAGAGGGCCGGGCAGAGCGGGGGATTGAAAATCTGCAGGCCGGGTGAGAGCTGCTAAACTTGGGGGAGAGGAGCAGGGAGCAGTGCTCAGTAGTAAATAGATGCCAGCTTTGCGCGCTCCCGCGAACCCCCCCTTCCCCCTTTTTATTAGGGAGGGGGTTTTATGACCCGAGGTGTCGGATGGGGGGTTGTGCAAAACAGGCTGTTATGAAAACCCTATAAAATTCATGACATTACAGTTACCCCTATTAATTAAAATATAGTATATTATAATCCTTATGTGTTTCACAAACATTTATAAAACCCTATAAAAGTTATAATGTATCATTTAACTAACACCTACATATTAATTTAAATTATGCTTCACTGGTACTGTGGGGGGGAATGTCTAGATTCAACAGTGTACAAGGCAGAGAATCGGGGGTTACGTATTGTAACCCGGATTCTATGAGTATAGGCGCAGCCCTCTAAGGCTATCGCTATTGGGTATACCCTTCCAGCGCTTCGCGCTGCACTGGAGAATTTTAGTTCACGCTATGCAGACGCAGGCGAGTCCGCGACAGCAACCACGTCAGCTGCGCCCAAGGCCGGGTCACGTAAACAGCAGCCGCCCTTCCCACACCGTCCGGTGGGAGAGGACGCACTGCACACCTACAAGGAGAATCACTCAGCCAAAACACTCAGTACTGAGTGAGTCAGAGAGAGACGGAGACATCCCGCAGGTAAGAAACGGACAGAGCACGGGACAACCAGGAGGCCGCCGTGCAAATGTCGTCCACTGTCATCCCACCGTGCAACGCTACTGAGGAGGAAACGCTCCTCGTGGAGTGCGCCCTGATGCTCTCCGGGGGAAACTCCCCGGCAGACATGTAAGCCTGGGAATGGCATCACACAGCCAGTGAGACAAGTGCTGCGCCGACAGGGGAAGCCCCTTGGACCGTTCCCTGTAGTGCACAAACAGCTGCTGCGAACGGCGCCAGGCGGCCGTGTGACACTTAGCAGGACAGCGCTCGCACCGAGCAGAGGAGGTGGGACGTGGCGTCCTCCGCCGACCCATGGGGGGGGAGGAAAAACACTTGAGAGGGTGATGACCCGCGACCGAAAAGAGCTCATAATGCTTTTAGGCATGAACGCCGGGTTAGGGCGCAGGGTAGTTGAGCTGCCGTGGCCCTGAATCCTGAGGTACGACGGAGCCACAGAGAGGGCAGCCAGATCGCTGACCCTCTTGGCCGAGGTCAGAGCGAGGAGCGGGGCGACCTAAGCCGAAAGGAACCTCAGGTCCGCCGTCTCCAAGGGCTCAAAGTGGGCTAGAGTTAGCGCACGTAAAACCAGCGGCAAGTCTGTGGGGCAGCAGGTCGTGTCACAGGTCGGGAGTCGCCTTCGCACTCCCCTAACGAAGCGTTTCACCAGGGGGCGGGGGAATACAGTCCTGTCCCGAAACCCTCGTGACAGGACGAAATGGCTGCAGTGTAGGTTTTAACCGTACTGAACACCAGCCCCGTCCATGAGCAGCTGCAGGAACGAAAGCACCGCCTGCAGCGGGCGGGAGACCAAGTCCGGCCCCTGATCCAGACACCAGCGCTGGAAAAACCGACCACTTAGAGGAGTAGGAAGACTGAGTAGAGGCAAGACCCGGGAGAGACCTAAGTCCTCCAGGCGACGCCTCTCAGCGGCCAGACCCAGAGAGGCTGGCCGAGGAGCGGGAACTTCTGATCACAACCCCTGCCTGAGAGAGAGCGTCCCCCTTCCAGGGAAGTTTCCACGGCTGTCCCGACAGCAGCCGCTGGAGGCAGGGAAACAGGACGCGCTGGTGCGCTCTGGAGCAATCAGAATCACCGCCAAGGACGAAAAACTGCAGGCGGTCCAGAAGGCGTGGGATCAGCCGCACCGGTGGGAAGGCATACAGCAGCGTGGGGGGCCAAAGCGGATGAGCAAAGGCGTCACTCCCAGAGGTGGGAAGTCCCGCGGGCTCAGTGAAACCACAGGGCACACTGAGCATTCTCCCTGTTGGCGAACAGGCCCACTTCCGCCTTGCCGAACCGCAGCCAGATCTGGGCCACCAGATCGGGACTGAGACGCCACACGTCTGGGCGAGGGCCTCCCCTCGACATAATGTCCGCTCCTATGTTCAACACGCCAGGGATGTACTCCTCTCTGATCGAGAACAGGTGAGTGCGCGCCCACAGGAGCAGCCGCCTGGCCAAACCCAGTAGCTGTGCTGAGCGCACCCCCGCCCTGGCGGTTTATGTAGGCCGCCGCGGCCATGTTGTCAGCGCGGACCAACACATGCTGATCCCGCAGCAAAGGTGAAAAAAGACGGATCACCTTCCACACTGTGAGAAGCCCCAGCGCGTTTATGTGGAGAAGTCTGCGGCCCTGCCACAGACCGCCCACCACCAGAGAGAGGCATGTCCCGCCCCAGCCCGTCAGGGAGGCGTCTGTGAAGACCGAGATGTGGGATGTGACCCCGCCCAGGGGGACCCCGACCGAGAGAGAGAGGGGGTCCCGCCAGTAGGCCAGATCCGGGGCCACAGACCGGGGAACGGAGACACGGCGTCGTCGCGGCGTCGTCTCTGCGTCACCGGGTCTACACGCAGGCGGATGAACCACCGCTGCAGCCTCCTCATGTGGAGAAGCCTCAGGGGGACCACCACGTGAGCCGCCGACATGAGGCCCAGGAGCCTCATGACCGACAGAGCCGCCACCGTCGCTCCCGGGACAACATGGCGAGCAGCTCCATCAGAGCACCCACCCTCTCCTGAGAGAGCCGAGCTCTCTGGAGGGAGGAGTCTAGTACCACGCCAAGGTAGGTGAGTCTCTGGGAGGGGAGGGGGGCACTCTTCTCCCAGTTCACCATGAAACCCAGGTAAGACAAGTGCGCGACTAGCTGGGCCGTTTGCACCACTGCCTCGTCCTGGGACGGCGCCAGCAGCAGCAGGTCGTCCAAGTAAAAAAGGACCCTGATGCCAGATCGCCGCAGCAGCTCCAGGGCCGTTTTGACGCATTTGGAAAAAGTGCGCGGGGCCAGGGAGTAGCCGAACTGCAGGCGGTTGTATTGGTGCTGAGCGCCCTGGAATGAAAAACGCAGAAACTTCCTGTGTCCGGGGATTACGGGCACATGAAAGTACTGGCGTCCTTCAGGTGCGATGGAGGAGAGCCAATCCCCTTGGCGCACACACTCCAACACCTGCTTCAATGTTAACATGCGAAAAAGGTCTCACCATAATCGCTCTGTTGAACAGTGACAGATCCAAGATGGGCCTCACACCGCCCGTCTTCTTCCTGACCAGGAAGTAGCGGGAGTAAAACCCTGATTCTCCCTGTCCGGAGGAACCCTGGAAATGGCCTGTTTTTCCAGGGAGCCGGGGATGAGCCGGGATGAGAGTATCGCCTCTACAATCCCGGTGAAGGGGAGGTGGGAGGTGAACTGCAGCCTGTGACCCCGGGCGGATCAGGCTGTCCGGTCCATTTGTCCATCAGGCAGGAAGCGCAGCCACTCTGAGTAGCGCTCTGTGAGTGGTTGGACCTGCTGATGAGGCGCCCTGGTGGCCCTGAAGGGAAGCCACTCTGCTGCCCTGTCGCCGCCACGCATTCGGTAGGGGCAGCAACCTCCCCGCTCCACTGAACAGGAGAGTGAGCACCAGGCAGGGGAATGGGAGGCTCGTGGGCCAACACACGCAGGGCAGTCAGGGGGGAGTGCATCCCTGTGTTGCCTGCATGTGCGAGTCAATGTGACGGCAAGGCACGGCCACCGGGGGAGGCGAGCCAGTACTCGCTCCACCAGGGCCCTCCGCGCTCCGCTGCCTGGGGGGCGGGGGGCACGGGCCACATCGTGAGAGACCTTCACACACAGTCAGAGGGGTCTATTGGGTGTCCTCCCGTGTGTTTGCGGGAGGGACCACATGAGGCAGCGTAGTTGCCTTCGTGGGTCCCCTGCTGTACTGCATCCCCGGTGGGGGGAGGGAGGCAGAGGCAGAAGCAGTCGCCGGGGCACGAGGTGGGGCAGCCACACCCGTAAGCCCGTAACCATGCCGCTCCCCCGACGGGGACGACATCGCAGCCAAGCTGCATGAAGGCCACACGGCCAGCTGCAGCCGGTCCACACAGTGTGACGGCAGCCGCTGACTTCGTAAAGACAGTGGCGGGCCGAGGAGGAAATATCTGCTTGTGGCATTGGAGCCAGACTGCATGAAAGCCACCTGGCCAGCTGCGGCCTGCCTGTGTTATGCCACTCCCCTGGTGGGGGGGCAGGGCTCATCGCCATGCTACTCGACCGGCAAGGGAAGAGGGCAGGAAGGCCTACATGTGCGCTCAGGCCAGCCACCTGACCATGTCAAGAGGAGGGAGGATGTGTCTATGAAGATTCTCAGTCATCCAGGTCATAGTTATCCAACGAAGGTTAAAGTCAAGGGCAACTGGACTTGTTTGAAAGATACTGGAAGACGTTTCGCTCCTCATCCAAGGAGCTTCTTCAGTTCTGACTGACTGGAAGGGAAACTCAGCTATTTAACCTCAGTGGGGTTGTTTGCCAGGATCGTCGATACTGCTGGTTCGTTAGTGTTCCTGGTTGCTGTAACGACAGTCGTTACAGTCGTTAGGACTACCCGAAACCAAGCCTGAACGACCATCGTTAGTTTCTTCACCTGAAACCAATAGGTTACGTTTGTTGAGTTTCCTGGGAAGTGATGAAAGGACAGCATTGTAAGTGGGGCTCTGTTCAATGATGGCTTCTCGACCCGTGTGTAGATGGCTTCCTTGACCCCTCTTTCAAACCATCCATCTTCTCTGTCTAAGATGTGCACTTGCTGGTCCTCAAACGAGTGTCCTCTGTCCTTCAGATGTAAGTAGACTGCAGAGTCTTGACCTGAGGAGTTGGCCCTTCTGTGTTGGGCCATGCGTTTGTGTAGTGGTTGTTTGGTCTCCCCAATATACAGGTCTGTGCATTCCTCACTGCATTGGACCGCATACACTAGATTGCTTTTCTTGTGTTTGGGTGTGCGGTCTTTGGGGTGTACCAGTATCTGCCTCAGTGTGTTCTTGGGTTTAAAGAACACAGGGATGTTGTGTTTGTTGAAAATCCTCCTGAGTTTCTCTGATACCCCAGACACGTAGGGAATCACAATGTTGTTGCATTTGACCTTCTTTTCCTCCTCCCCTGTAGTTTTGTTCTTCTTGGATCTTTTGGCTGTTTTCACAAAAGTCCATTTAGGGTATCCACAGGCTGTAAGTGCCTTCTTCAGGTGGTTCTGTTCCTTCTCTCTGGCCTGGGCGCTTATTGGTATGTTTTCCGCTCTGTGGTGCAATGTCCTCATTACCCCTAGCTTTTGCTCCAGTGGGTGGTGGGAATCAAACAGCAGATATTGGTCTGTGTGTGTGGGTTTTCTGTAAACCCCAATCTGTAAGCTCCTGTCCTCTTCAATGTGTACAGAGCAGTCCAGGAAGGCCAAACTGTTGTTGTGGACATCTTCTCGTGTGAACTTGATGTTACTATCCACAGAGTTGATGTGTTCTGTGAAAGCTTGCACTTCCTGGCTTTTAATTTTGACCCAGGTGTCGTCCACATACCTGTACCAGTGGCTTGGTGCTGTTCCTTTGAAAGAGTTGAGGGCTTTGCTCTCCACTTCTTCCATGTAGATGTTCGCCACAATAGGGGATACCGGCGAGCCCATGGCACAGCCATGCTTCTGTCTGTAGAATCCCCCCGTTGTACTGGAAATAGGTGGTGTTTAGACAAAGGTCGAGTAATTTACAGATCTGGTCAGGGCTGAGGCTAGTTCTGTTGTCCAAGGTGTTGTCTTGTGTTAGCCGTTTCCTTACGGTTTCTACTGCTACTATGGTGGGGATGCAGGTGAACAAAGAGGTCACATCATAGGATACCATGGTTTCATCTGGATCCAGTTTTAGTCCTCGAACTTTGTTTACAAAGTCAATAGAGTTTTGGATGTGGTGAGGTGTCTTTCCCACCAAAGGAGCTAAGATGACCGAAATGTGTTTAGCAATGTTATAGGTGACCGGTTGATGCTGCTGATAATTGGCCTGAGTGGGGCTCCTTCTTTGTGTATCTTGGGTAGTCCATAAATGCATGGAATGGCTTCTCCAGGATACAAGCGGTAATATTGCTCACGGTTGATGGTGTTGTCTTTCTGTAGCTGTTGTAGACATTCTATGACCTTTTTCTTGTATCCACTGGTTGGGTCTCGTCTCAGTGTCTCATATGTGTTTGTGTCCATTAGAAGTGCGTTGACCTTGTTCTGGTAGTCCGCTGTGTTAAGGACTACCGTACATCTTCCTTTGTCAGCAGGTAGGATGGTGATGTTTTGATCCTTGCTCAGAGATATCACAGCCTTCCTTTCCTGGATGGTGAGGTTGGAAGGGGGGGCCTTTGCATTAGAAAGGGCTGCAGATACCTTTAGTCTGAGCTGTTCCGGCTTCTGTTTCTGTTAATTTGTTTTTTCCTAATGGCCGCATTCTGTGGCCGTGATCAGGTCCACTATAGGTAGCTGCTGTGGTGTAATGGCAAAGTTTAATCCTTTGGACAGAACATCTTTCTCTGGTTGGGTGAGTTCCTATCTGACAGGTTTTTTCACCCATCTGCTGTCCGCTTCATGTCGTGGAGTGTTGTCCTTTTCCC
>JALXJV020000025.1:22567547-22594541 GCA_024633595.2 Lepomis macrochirus | reverse complement strand
GTATTAACGTTTAAGGTGGTATTACAATGTTTAACATAGTTTCACGGTTTTTAAGGGGGTATTAGAGATTTTAACATGGTTTCAAGGTTTTTAAGGTGGTATTACAATTTTTAACATGGATTTAAGGTTTTTAAGGTGGTATTGGAGTTTTTGATATGGTGTTAAGGTGGTTTAAAGTGATTTTAAGTTGACATCAGGATATATAAAGTGACATTTACCTTTAAGGTGGTATTAGGATGTTCAATATTTTTTTATGGTCTTTAAGGCGGTATTAGGATTTTGAATATGATTTTAAAGTTTTAAGGTTGTCTTTAGGTTTAAGGAGGTATTAGTATGTGTAAGATGTTTTTAAGGTGGTATTAGAATTCTTAACATGGTTTTAAGGTTTTTTTAGGTGGTATTTAGGTTCATGGTAGAATTATAATTTTTAACATGTTTTTAAGGTGGTATTCAGGTTTAAGGTGGTATTAGACTTTTTGAAATGGTTTTTAAGATTTTTTTAAGTTGGACTTTTAAGGTGGTTTATAGGTTCATGGTATTAGTACATTCATAAGGTGTTTAAGGCAGTATTAGGATTTTTGCGGTAGTATAAAGTTTAATGCTGGTCTTAATGTTTATTGCTGGTTTAAAGATTTTTTTGAAGGTGGTCCTGTTTATCTGGTCTCTGTCTTGATGTGACATCAGCGTCCTCAGTGGGAGCTACACTCCTGTTTCCTTTGGATATTTGAGGCTCAGAGTTTCCAAATCTGCTGTGAAAGACACTAAGGCCCAATCCCAATGTCCCCCCAAATCCTAAGCCCTGAACCCTGAGGCTGCAAGAGCTCAAAATGCTGTAAACAGGAACAGAACAGGGACAGAAGGGACAGAACTTTGCCACTTTATCATGTTACCTTGATGACGCTGAAACACGTTGCACACTCTTTTTTCATATTTTTTACTTGATTTTTAGTTCAAGTTCAAGTTCATTTTATTTATTTATAACAGCCACTGACTGACCAAAGTGCTTTACAGAATTACACAATTAAAACAATAATAACAATCATAGTAGCCAAGATAGATAAAAGCCGCAAAGCTAAAAGCAATATTAAACAGGAATAGCAAAACATTGTCAGGCTTAAAAATAAAATAAAATAGAAAAAGCAAAAGCAAAAAAATAATAATAATATCAAACTCATCAATACACAGAATATGGCAGTGTCCGACTCAATAATCGTAAAATCGAGATAATAGTATGAAACTAAAATAGAGTGACCGCATCAGACTCAGAGGATAAATAATAAAACTAACCGATCTTATTTATATGCCAAGGAAAACAAGTGCGTTTTTAGAAGCGACTTAAAAGAGATTACGGAGGGAGCTGTCCTAATTTCTAGGGGCAGATTGTTCCACAGCCGAGGCCCAACCACAGAGAATACTTGATTTTTCAGTCCTGCAGGCTCTCGCCCTGCAGAGTGGAGGAGAGTTAAATGTCAATCTACATTTGTCATTAATCATTAATGCACTATTGTTGGTCAAAACAGCATCATTAAGCAAAACCTAAAATAAATAGTTAATAAACTCAGTGTGTAATAAGGTGACTGCATTCCTCTGACTTCATGAGTTCCATGTACCACCTTAAATCTATGTTAAGAACATTTCTAACAATCTTTAGCATCAGCGTTGGTGTCCATACTTGTTTTTTTAACGTTCATCTTCTTCTTCTCTTATCAGGCGGCTGGAGAACAGCTGTTAGTGTCGGTGAATGCTGGCAGCAGATTTAGCTGCAGGACTGATGTGGACTCAGTCTGGAGGCAGAGGGGGGCTCCCAGCTTCACAGAGTGAAACTGAGGAATCCACATCTGATCACACAGCAGCAGTGAGGAGGAACATTACAGGACTGATAACAGCTGGAGGACCACGGGGCAGCAGGTTGGTGTTTGTGACCTGAAACATCCGGCCGAGACCACCAGGAGCTTCAAACAGCCGGGCTCAAGATGTCAGAAGGAAACAGGAGGGAGACCTTAAATCCACTCTGACTGAGAGAGGACATTAATTTAACTCTGTGGTCTCTGCTCAAAGCGCTGGACTAAACAGCCTCACGTAGTTCTGCTGAGCCCGGAGCAAAGATTTTCCTGGGGCCTGGACAAGGAAACGGCAGATTAATCAAAGCTACGGCCACAGAATTCCCCCAACAGCTGAAACATTTTAACCAGCCAAACTCAGAGACAGTGATTCAGAGGAAAATAATATATTTGATCCATGTTGGAAACATCTGTTCCATAAGAACATGTGGAAAACGTGAAGCGCTGTGAAAATGTTCAGGATGAACTGAAGGAGTCTCTGATGGCTCCAACAGCAGCAGCAGAGACTCCTGTCTTTACCACGCTGGAAGAAAAGAACAGGACCGGCTGAAGACACAGCCTGCTCACCCTGCTGCATGCTGGGAAGAGAGAGCAGCTTTTCCCCGAGCTATCAGACTGTTAGACTCTGATCCGTCCTCAGCTCTGCTCCATGAAGCTTTTAAAATGTGGATCATGTTCTGTTTGTATTTATGGTCTCAGAAGCATGAAGGAGCCACAGAGCTCATCTTGTTCCCCTGTGCTGTAAAATAACACATAGATCCAGCTGGTAGCCTTGAACACACACCTGTCAGAGCTGCTGTCTGACTGCAGCCTGACTGTCTGTCATGTAGCTGCTGAACCTGCACGGTTACATTTCTACATAGTTGTGCTGAATGGAACCACAGAGGCCACCTGAACAGGATGGACCTGCTCACTGTAACCCAGCTGGGGCACCAAACCAGTCAGACTGTGGAAAGTTATGAGGAAACGTTCAGAAATGATCGTGTAGCACAACAGGAAGTCCAGACTACATCTGGTTACCCTGTGCTGTGAAATGAATCCACCTCGTAGCCTTGTACAGACACACAAACACACTTTGTGGACTTTGATCTTAGTGTGTCGGTGACACAATGCAGCAACTGTGCTGTGGCTCAGGAGGTAGAGCCTGTTAATCAGAAGGTCAGTGGTTCAATCCCCGGCTCCCCCAGCCTGCGTAGTGAAGTGTCCTTGGTATAGTTGGTATAGTATCAGTGTTAAACCACATAGGCAGGTTTGAACACGGTCATGTCAGCCAATAAGCTGACACTGCTGGTAGGTTATGTGTTTTAGAGATGCCCTGTCCTTTGATTACAAATCAAATCTGTCAGGTAGGGAGTGAGTAGTATCTGAGTCGGCCCCACCAGGGGGGTAAAACAATATTACATCACTTATTGAATGAGTTATCAAAGGAGATCACATAGAGCCTACATGTGTGAGAGTTCAGAAAGACAGAATGGTTTGGGAACAGTTTCCTCATCAAGTCTCAGACTTTGAGTCCAAGTCAGGTCTCTTTTGGTTAAATGAAATTCTGTAACCTGTTTTTCACTCACAGAGCACAGCCATGTAATGTGCAATGCATCTAGAACTAATGACGGCTTCTAAACTTAAGTAAGTCAACACTTCGGCTGCAGTCTCAGCTCATCGCTGTTTGTAACATTACATTTATTCATTGAGCTGATGCTTTTATCCAAAGTGACTTACAATGGCTGTATGTTAGAGGTCACAGGCCTCTGGAGCAACAAGGGGTTCAGTGTTAACGTGGTTATTTATTGTAGAGCCAGAGTCCTGCTGTAGACCAGGAGGACCATAACGTTCAGTGGGTGATGATGAAACCCAGACAGTAAAACAGATTTCTGCTGCCATGCTGACTGAAAATCCTCATCTCACCTCTGAGCTCTGACTCCTCCTCTCTTTCCTCACAGGGGTCCATCGATGCTTCACCTGGACAGGAAACACAAATCATTACATCATCAATATTTAAACGGTCAGAGGCTGAAAATCACACCGAGTCACTACATTTATTCATTTAGCTGACTTACAGCTGCTGTACGTGTCAGAGGTCTCTGCAGCGACGAGGGGTTAAGGGTCCAGCTCAGGGACATGTTGGTGGATTGGTCACATCGGGGATTGAACCCGGGTCTCTCACACCAGAGGCAGGCGTCTTATCCATTACGCCATCACCACCAAGATAGACTGAATATGTCAAGACGAGAAAGGAAAGCTTTGCAGAATGTAGCAGAAGCACAAACAATAGCAATTAAAAACACACTTCTGAGACGCTTCCAGTGGATGGTGACGCCGTAAATAAACCGCTGTGCAGCCTACGTCCGTTCCTTAGAATTCCCATGATGCATTAGGGTGAAGGGAGTTTTGTTGAAATGTGCTAATAAGTTTGCCATTTGTTTGAAATACAAATGTGACTTTATGATTTCTGTTTATTAAAACGTGTCTCCTTAGAATCTGGTGTGTTTGTTTGTAGTTTCCTTCTTGTGGTTTACTGTTGAAACCAGGAGTGAAGAGTTTCATTTGATAAGAGCTGCTGAATTCTCCCGGTACATCGTATCTTCATACACCGTTGTTGTTTGTTTGTATCTGCTATAATCAGCTGAGCTAAACTTCACAGTCCACATAGTGGCCCCTACCAGTATGGGCCCTGGGTCAGCCGGCCCCATGCTCCCACTTACTGGTCTTGTTGTGTGAAGTTTTAAAGCCAAAGTTTATGATGAACGGCTCAGCAGCTGTTTGTTGTCCTCTCTCACGTGCGGCCGCTCGCAGCAGATGCTACGTGTTACGTAGGCAGGTTACAGGTAACGGAGGGAATAACAGCGAGCTCATCAGACGTTTACTGAAAAGAAACTTTGTTCACGAGTCCCGCACCTCGAGTCCGAGTCGAGTCTGAAGTCACTGTGTGTGCGACTTAAGCTGGACTCGAGTCCAAGTCTCTAACTCGAGTCCCCGTCTCTGTTTGACACTGCTCGGCCCCGGTCACTGTGACTTCCAGTCCAGTAAGCTACCCAATAAGCTAGGTAATGTTAGAATAACAGGGTGGGCTCAGTTATCATAACTTTGTCTGTATTAAAGACAAAAGAATCAGTTCATCCATGTTTAAAGTGCATAAAACAGCCCTGCAGCCGGCTGAACGTGACTGGAGCTCCCCGACTACCGGAGGATCCAAACTGGTTTTGTCCTCCTGTAAGAGGGAAACGAGGTGGACCAAACCACTGTGAGGGAAGTTCTCCTATTTACACAATTATTCCAAGTGTACATCATTATATAATTTAATTGTCATGTTTGTTGTCTGTTGTAAATGAACTTAGTGACTTGCAGAGTAACAGTGAACTAAAAACACATTCAGGGAAAAGCAGATCTGATTGGACAGTTTCTGAGCCTAACTGTATCTCCATCCTGCACAGAACTGTCCAAAGTGTTCAGTCAGGTAATAATGTGCCTTTTTGGAAGCAAATATCTGTGTGAGAGTGTTTCCTCTACTATGAGGTGTAAAGTACAGGTCCAGGCTCACTGACTGAGCCCATCGTGAAGCTGCAGCCTGTGAGCCAGCAAAGTGTTCAGGGTTGCATTAGTTAGTTAGTTAGCTGCTGTAGCCCTCCTATGAGGTGACAGTACCAAAGTGGCCCCTGGGTGGTTTGAGTTTGAGACTCCTGCTGTAGATGGTTACAGGTCTCAGCTTGCAAAACACCAGGTGAACTGGTTTCTGTGGGACTGACTTTGTGTCTTCAGACCAGTCAGACTGCATGTTCTGATGGTGAGACAGCAGCTGCAGTCACATGACTGATTATGGGAGGAGTCACCATAATCTCTCTCTCTACAGACGGACTTGGACGAGACGCCATCAGGCTGCTGATCTGACGGACGTCCACAGGAACAAGCTGAGTGAGTCTGATGTTTTTACCTTTGAAAATAATGATGGGCTGGGGCGGTTTTAGGGGGGGCGGGGCAGCAGGGGCCAGTGCCCCTGTAACACAGCCCTCGGACCCCCCTATGGCCCCCCCTTTGAACGAAAAGTCCAGATGCAACCTCCATGTGGCCCAGGTTATGATCTAACATATGACAACAAAAGTACACTACATGTATAGTGTATGAAAGTATCTACAGAGTGAGCTGCTGTAGGCTGAACCATTCCTTCTCATCTCTGTTGAGTTTCACATGCCTGTACCGATCACCGCCAATCAAGGCTCAACACTTCCTGTCGGACCTGCAGCCTCTCCGCTCCTCTGTGTGTCTGCAGAGGTCTCAGGCAACGAAGTCAGCCAGCTGATCAGTGGTAATCAGCTGATTACCGACATTGATGACTACTCCTCTCGTTAGTGTACGTACTGTATGTGGTTCAATAAAACCTTTGCCAGTAAAAAGCCACTACTTTACCGCTGCAGCTGTCTTTAGGTTTCACACAGGCACAGCGCTGCTTCAGCTAATAGCTTATTGTTAAAAACAAGCTGAAGTGAAAGCTGTCTGTCAAGTTTTGGATTTGAAAATAACGGAAATTTTCGGGTGCACCCCGGAGCAGTCCCACCACCCCATCCAATCAGTAGGCTATCCCTTACATTTTAGGACAGGTGTTACAGCCTAAATGAACACAAAAGGGTGAAGAGCATTTATTTAAATGCTTATTTGCGTATTTTCTGTTCATTTATCATTATTTGTCTTTACATTTAGCCAACATTTTATTTTCATTCCACACATTCTTTTCATTTCATATTGCTTTTCTTTTAAAGTTTTTCTTTTAATTTCACATAACTTTTCTTTATTCTTTAATGAGTTATTGTACAAATTTGTTGCAGACTTTGCTTCTTTAAGACTGTTTTGGAAGGAGTGTATTTGTGGGCCAGAGTGGTTCATTTTACTGGAGAGAGCGCAAACAGTTCTGTTAGGTGCGTTCGAGATGACGGCGGCTGACTTTCGCCGACTTGATAGTCTAACTTGCTGCATGGGCGGGGTATAAAAACGGCGCATAACTTTCCCGGCCAAAACGGGATACTTGACAGGTATGAGTGAAAGCTGTCTGTCTTTAGTAACTGTTCAGCTTAGTTTGCCTGTATATTAAAATATGGCACATTATAAACTCAGCTGGTGGCTGAGACAAACCAGCAGCAGCGGGAGGAGGAGGACAGGAGGGACTAAGCTGTTCATCATTTCTAAACTTCACACAGTATGTTGATGTCAGGAATATGTAATATTTATTTTACTGACATGTTAAATTTGTTTGTTGTTTGTTGCTGTAAATCCTGTTGCTGCAAACAACAAAACATTTTAATATATTTAATTATTAAGTAATAAATAGGACTGATAAGAGCATCAGTAAAGAACTGAACCAAAAGGATTACCAATACAAGTGTGTCAATAAAATCTTAATGATCCCAACTCCTGAGAAAATGTCCGGCCAATCTCTGTGTCCTGGTTTTAAAATCCGTCCCAATTAACTTTATAATTGAACAGCCCTGGTCTACAGTAATCATAGTAATGTATCTTCTTGCGACAAAATTAAACTGAATGCAGCATTGTAGACAATATTTTGTCCTTGTAATCCATGTTTCCACTGCATGGACAGCCTTTGGATATTGCTGGAAATTTTAATTATTATCACAGCACTTTTCATGCACAAAATGCGATTGGTCTGACAGGAATGTTTTGTTTTGTGTAATGTAATTTAATAAATATATAACTAAGTTACTGAAAAGATCCTGTTACTAAAACATACTAAACACTCCAACAAGCAGACCAGCTCAGGTTATTGTACAATAAGACGACAAGTTACAGCGTAACGTGCAAAGTTGATGCTTCGTCTGCTGTTAATGTTTGTAGTAGTTGTTCACTTCTTATTTCAGTAGAAAGTTTGGAGAACTCTTGTGTTTGAAGAGAAATCTCCATGTTGTTGGATTATTGATTTACTGGAATCAAACAATCTGATGAACAGCTGATGTTTCTTTCCTTTCTTCAGCTGGCAGAAAACAAACTACATTGTGCTTTTCAAAGCGTCGTCTCCACCAGCGTAAAGTCAGACACAGCAGGATACTGACGTTTCCTGGCAGACCTGAAATTGTTAGTTTGCTCATGTTTCATATCAGTGAGTCAGTGAATGTAGCCGCTCCTCCATGCATGGTGTGTGTGCTGGGCTGCAGCTTCATGCCTCCATCTAGTGGACTGATAGTAGAAGTCCAGCAGCTGATGGCAGCTTCCTCTGCCTCACACTGCTGTCTGACTACATTCAGCTGCCACTGATATGAAACAGAAACTAGCAGCCAATCAGTGGAGGAGCAGCTGATCTTTTTCCAGGAGAAATGATGGAAAGGAGGATTTGAGTTGATGTGCAGATGAATGATTTGTGTTTCCTCTCCAGGTGAAAGTGGATGTGAGTTCAGCAGCATGAGTCAGTGTGAGGACAGAGAGGAGGGAGTCCCTCCCTCTAAAAGCACTCTGTGTGGGGAACATGACAGCCAGACCAAAGCTCAGAGGTGAGATGAGGATCTCTAACTGTCCAGGACTCAAATCACTCCACCATCATTATTCACTCTCAAAGCTCTGTGTGTGTTGTGTTGAAGCCCAGAGCAGCAGCAGGGACCAGACTCTGCTGGACCTGGACCTGGACCTGATCCAAGCTATATGTCCTTCAAGAGTGACGAGTCAAAGGGTTTTTTCACCACGTTTAAACAAAGACTTACAAAGAAATCTAAGAGAAAGTGAGTATGTGTCAGTATTAAATAGGGGTGGGAATCTCTGAGCACCTTACGATTTGATTACGATTCAGGCTGCGATTCGATTATAAAACGATTATCGATGCATCTTGATGCATCATATTTTTTCTATACAGGATCCCTGGATAATTACTAAGTATTTTATTTGCACATTAAAATCCAAAAGAAAATGGCTAATTAGCTTAAAAGGACTAGTTTACGTCCCTAGTTTACTTTATTAACCTCAGCTCCATGGTCCATGTCATTAACAACCAGCTGTCAGACTGAAAACTGAAATATAATTATCAGCGTGTACAGTATGTGTACGCGACAGAGCTGTACACAGTTTAGTCTCAGCTTGTACCTGATGTTTTCAACCCTTGACTAGTAGGTTAGTTAGTAATGACCTACAGCTATTAATTAATATTACTTCATTACTAATTTTGCTAATGTTACATTAATAAATAAATCTTTTTAGCAACTTTTACGGGACCCAAGGACGCTTTATACAGAGTTACAGTGAAAGAACAACAGAAAGTCATTCAGGACTGAATGCCTGGGTAAAGAGCTGTGTTTTAGTAGATCTTTGAAAGTGTCCAGACAGGGAGTCTGGTGTGGGGGGCAGACTGAGCCCTTGTACAGGGAGATGTTAGCTCACGCTAACAGCCTTCACTTTTCCAGCTGTTGGGGAAACTACAGACTTTTATTAACGGTCACACAGCGACCTGCGCTGCACGTTTACTACCAGACTGAAACTTACTGCTAATATATTTCACCGCTAACTTTCACCGTCACGTTCCGCCGCTCACTCTCTCTCACTCGCTCGGCCTCACACACACAGCTGCAGAGCGTCACCATGCTCGCAGTTTGAGAGTTAAAATAATTACTTACGCATTGATTTTAATGATTGTGTGACATTTTGGGGTGGTTATTCATTCCACAGCGGTGAATATAGGGGAACACTGCTCTCTCTGTTGTGTGCGCTCCTCAGACAGGTCCTGACGCTGCTCTTGCGCGAGTTCCGCCTTTTGCGTTCCGTCAACATTATGTTATCAATTAACATTAAAATAATCGATTTTTAGACATTTGTGTATCGATTAATAATCTTCCACATCCGCATCGCGATGCATCTTTTGTCCTGAAATGCTTCACCTACCAAAGTCTGTAAATAGCAGTCAGGATATTTGTGCTGAGTCTAGTAATGCAAACGTTAGAATACAGGCCAACAGAGCTGCTGCTGATGGAGCCACAGTTAAGTTTGGTATCTGTCAGGAACAGTAAAATCTGCTCAGAGATCAGAACATTTAGTCCTGGTTTGGTCCAATATTTGTTGGAAATGAAGCGATGATACACAGACTGAAATCATTCAGCTTCAGCTTTTAGTGAACTTTGATCCTTTTCTTGTTGAGAGCTGCCAGTTTCTCCAGAAGCTTCTGTGGCTGAAGGCTAAAAATGACATTTCCATCCCTGGTGGTCTTCCTCTCTGTCTAACAGGATCTATGGGAGACCAGCCTCTGCTGGAGGTGGACCTGAGCCCAGCTGTGTGTCCTTCAAGAGTGACCAGTCAAAGGAGGATTTAATTGAATTTAAAGAAGGCCACCCGTCTGCTGCAGAGAGGTCAGCTGTTAATCCCATTAAACTCTGACTGATTCATGTTTAACTGTTATTTATCCAGAGAAGTTTTATTAAACCTGTGTGTTTATTTTCAGCATCGTTCTTCTTCACATACATTTATATTCTCCCATCTGAAGCTGCGCAGTAGAAGCAGTAAAAGCAGTAGAAGCAGCAGAAGCAGTAGAAGCAGTAGAAGCAGTAGAAGCAGCAGAAGCAGCAGAAGCAGTAGAAGCAGCAGAAGCAGTAGAAGCAGTAGAAGCAGCAGAAGCAGTAGAAGCAGTAGAAGCAGCAGAAGCAGTAGAAGCAGCAGAAGCAGTAGAAGCAGTAGAAGCAGTCTTCAGCTCTTGGCTTCAGTTGAACATTTTCTCCACACACGTTCTGACTGTTGAGCAGCTCCAAAGCGACTGCCTTTACCTTGTGTCTGTCTCTGTGTGGACAGACATAATGTGAGCTAACTCTTCGTGATTCCTCCACAGAGTCCACCAGGAGAGCTCAGAGGTTCCCAGTGGTCAGTCTGCCCAGCAGCATCAAACACACCTGGACTCCATATTTATGGTCTGTACATGTACAACAACTACTTTTCCATCTATTCTGTTCACAATAATCTCCACGCTGCACTTTTTAGACCAGTGGATTGTCAGTCTGTCCAACATGGATCTGATGTTTGGTTCCATGATTTGACTTTGATTGTGTCCTTCATATAATATTCTGTTCCAGCTGCTGGAGGACAACATTGTCACTTTTGTGAAGAAGGAGCTGAAGAAGATCCAGAAGGGTCTGAGTTCAGATTACCCAGAATGCTTAGAGAGTCAGAGGGAGGATGAGGAGGTGTTGGACGGTGAGGAGGAAGAGCAGTGGAGGAGCAGCAGAGAGGCATTTCTGAAGATCACACTGCACTTCCTGAGGAGAATGAAGCAGGAGGAGCTGGCTGAGCGTCTGCAGAGCGGTAAGAGGATTTCTCTAAAGATTTAAGCTGCTGGATAAACGGGACATTTACTGATGGCTCAGCAGATGGAGGGAAACATGTTTATATAAGGAAATGAAACTGTCACATGGATCTTGACCTTTTTTGCTGCATCTTCAGTTCATTTGGAGAAATTCACTTGTCATATTTTCTTCATTAAAAATGGTGAAATGTTGACTTTATAATGTATTACTTAATCTAATTTGTGGCTTTTTTGTTCAGAACCGCCTTTTTCAGTCTCTCAACGTAAACTTAAATCTAAGCTGAAGAAGAAGTCCCAGTGTGTGTTTGAGGGGATTGCTAAAGCAGGAAACCCAACCCTTCTGAACCAGATCTACACAGAGCTCTACATCACAGAGGGAGGGACTGCAGAGGTCAATGATGAACATGAGGTCAGACAGATTGAAACAGCATCCTGGAAACCAGACAGACCAGAAACTACCATCAGACAAGAAGACATCTTTAAAGCCTCACCTGGAAGAGATGAACCAATCAGAACAGTGATGACAAAGGGAGTGGCTGGCATTGGGAAAACAGTCTTAACACAGAAGTTCACTCTGGACTGGGCTGAAGACAAAGCCAACCAGGACATACAGTTCACATTTCCATTCACTTTCAGAGAGCTGAATGTGCTGAAAGAGAAAAGTACAGCTTGGTGGAACTTGTTCATCACTTCTTTACTGAAACCAAAGCAGCAGGAATCTGCAGCTTTGAAGAGTTCCAGGTTGTGTTCATCTTTGACGGTCTGGATGAGTGTCGACTTCCTCTGGACTTCCACAACAATGAGGTCCTGACTGATGTTACAGAGTCCACCTCAGTGGATGTACTGCTGACAAACCTCATCAGGGGAACCTGCTTCCCTCTGCTCGCCTCTGGATAACCACACACGACCTGCAGCAGCCAATCAGATCCCTCCTGGGTGTGTTGACATGGTGACAGAGGTCAGAGGGTTCACTGACCCACAGAAGGAGGAGTACTTCAGGAAGAGGTTCAGAGATGAGGAGCAGGCCAGCAGAATCATCTCCCACATCAAGACATCACTGAAGCCTCCACATCATGTGCCACATCCCAGTCTTCTGCTGGATCACTGCTACAGTTCTGGAGGAGTTGTTGAAGACCAGAGAGGGAGGAGAGCTGCCCAAGACCCTGACTGAGATGTACATCCACTTCCTGGTGGTTCAGTCCAAAGTGAAGAACGTCAAGTATGATGGAGGATCTGAGACAGATCCACACTGGAGTCCAGAGAGCAGGAAGATGATTGAGTCTCTGGGAAAACTGGCTTTTGAGCAGCTGCAGAAAGGAAACCTGATCTTCTATGAATCAGACCTGACAGAGTGTGGCATCGATATCAGAGCAGCCTCAGTGTACTCAGGAGTGTTCACACAGATCTTTAAAGAGGAGAGAGGGCTGTACCAGGACAAGGTGTTCTGCTTCGTCCATCTGAGCGTTCAGGAGTTTCTGGCTGCTCTTCATGTCCATCTGACCTTCATCAACTCTGGTGTCAATCTGCTGGCAGAAGAACAATCAACCTCTCAGAAGTTTGAAACAAGAGAAGATAAATCTGTGACACATCTCTACAAGAGAGCTGTGAAGAAGGCTTTAAAGAGTCCAAATGGACACCTGGACTTGTTCCTCCGCTTCCTCCTGGGACTTTCACTGCAGACCAATCAGAAGCTCCTACAAGGCCTGCTGACACAGACAGAAAGTGACTCAGAAACCAATCAGGTAACAGTCGAGTACATCAAGAAGAAGATAGAAGAGACTCCCTCTGCAGAGAAAAGCATCAATCTGTTCCACTGTCTGAATGAACTGAAGGATCGTTCTCTAGTGGATCAGATCCAACAGTCTCTGAGTTCAGGAAGTCTCTCCACAGATAATCTCTCTCCTGCTCAGTGGTCAGCTCTGGTCTTCATCTTACTGTCATCAGAAAAAGATCTGGACATGTTTGACCTGAAGAAATACTCTGCTTCAGAGGAGGCTCTTCTGAGTCTGCTGCCAGTGGTCAAAGCCTCCAAGAAAGCTCTGTAAGTGGGATTTATTCATCAGTAAATACTCTATCTTTCAACTGGAGAAAAAATAAATGTGTTATTACTTGTTTCCTTCCTGTTGTTTCTCCAGACTGAGTAGCTGTAACCTCTCAGAGAGAAGCTGTGAAGCTCTGTCCTCAGTTCTCAGCTCCCAGTCCTCTAGTCTGAGAGAGCTGGACCTGAGTGACAACAACCTGCAGGATTCAGGAGTGAACCTGCTGTCTGCTGGACTGGAGAGTCCACACTGTACACTGGAAACCCTGAGGTCAGATGAAGTTACACTTTGTCTTAAAATATGTATGGATTTCTCTAAATATCAAGCTCAATTTAATTTAAGCCTCTCATATTTCACAGTATAAAAAAATCTTCTAAATTTCAAACGTATTTTGTTTTCATTCAGATTCACATATTGTATAGCATGAAATATGAACTCTGGATGAAATTAAAATCCATATTTATGTCAAATGCTACATTAATTCAATTTCACAATTACTGGTTACTGATTAAGTCATGATTAAATGTCAAATCTACAGCATGTTTAGAATCAAACAGCAATGATTTCAACGCATGCTGAGAAGATGTTCTAAACACATTGTATCTTCAAAAGTCCAAATTCAGTATTTTAATATTTCAAATCAAATATTATTTGTCTTGTTGATTATTTCCTCTCCAGACTGAGTGGCTGTAACCTCTCAGAGAGAAGCTGCGAAGCTCTGTCCTCAGTTCTCAGCTCCCAGTCCTCTAGTCTGAGAGAGCTGGACCTGAGTAACAACAACCTGCAGGATTCAGGAGTGAACCTGCTGTCTGCTGGACTGGAGAGTCGACACTGTAAACTGGAAACCCTGAGGTCAGGATTCATTAACCCACTGAGCTGATGACCATCTAAAATCTGATTTACATTGGTGAATAAACAGCTAAACTCTGTAGGGTTGTTTCTACTGATATTAACTAAACTTCAACTGTAGTTTGTAGACTGAGAAAATTCCCATTACTATTCTTTAAATAATTTTCTGTTGTTCATTCTTTGGTTTTTGAATCATTAAATGCAACTTATGATCTTAAAGATGTCTTTTACATTTGTATCTGACACAAAAAAAACATCCCGCCTCTCAGAGGGTTTCTGTGTGTGTTGGTTTGTGTGTTTGCAGGCTGTCAGGCTGTCTGATCACAGAGGAAGGCTGTACTTCTCTGGCCTCAGCTCTGAACTCCAACCCCTCCCATCTGAGAGAGCTGGACCTGAGCTACAATCATCCAGGAGACTCAGGAGTGAAGCTGCTGTCTGCTGGACTGGAGGATCCACACCGGAGACTGGACACTCTCAGGTATGAAGAGGCCTGCTGCAGCCACTGACAGTCTGATAGAGGAGGTGTTTTTGGTTAATGGTGGGCATGAGTGTTATATGAACAATCACACGTGTAAGAGCCTTTTTCCTTTGCTCAGAAAAGAAACACTGGTTGAACCTAAAAAGGAGATCTTTGTGTAGGAGGTCTCCAAGGAGAACAACTCCAGGAACAAAAAAATAATAATAAATGCCTGTTGGTGTTAATTGATGCAGTTTTGACAGATCGCTGCATGTTAAAGGAACTGTCTGTTAGTCTGAGAAATATTATTTATTGCCCTCTTACCTGGGATCGAACCAGTTTCATCTCTGTACAGACATAAGAACAGGACATGTTTAGCCTAGCTTAGCAGAGAAAATGGAAGCAGGTGGAAACTGCTAGCCTAGCTCCATCAAAAGAGAAAAAATAAACCTTCCAATAACTCCAAAGCAGTTATATTTAGTTAAAACTCTGCTGAAACCTGACGACTACAGGACAGGACTTTGAGATGCTACATTCAAGTGTATTTCTCCAAATGCTGACTGAATGACTATTACTTTGTGTAGAACATTTGTAGAATGTGTAGAATCACATATTTACACAAATGTGAGGGGTGGACTCACTTTTGTGAGATACTGTATATATCTATATAAATGACCTTAGAAATTGTTTTATTTTATTTATAATACTTCAAATCAGTGGGAAAAAGCGTAGAAACATCTCTCTCTCTCTCTCATGCTGCTACACTGAGTGGAAAAGGAATTGGCACCGACAGTTATTTTGAAAAGCAAGCAGGCTAAGACAACAAACCATGATGTGATAATTACTAGCTTTTTGGTCTCTGCTCCCGTTCAGCACTCTGGGCAGCTCTATGCCTTCACAAACCTCCTAACCAGTATTGTATATAGGCTATTGTTTCACTTTAATTTTTTTTAGGCCTATGTTTTCCTATTCAATACAGTATATATTTTACACTATATACTATATTGAATGGGCTGTACAGTAGGCCAACATTTTATAAAGTCCTGTGTTGGCGGTCAGGAAAAAAACATCTGGGCATATTTGAATATATGTTTGATTATCTATTTTCTGTAATTATCTGTAAAACTGTCCCCAGCATTGCCAACATTGATCTTTCCCTCTACACCTGATTTTCCACATGATCCATGAGGATCTAGAAAGATAGAAATGAATGGTTTTAGTGCTATAGCAGCTGGAGGCTGATCGGTGATCACTCTCTTTGGCTGGATGAAGCCAGACACTCCTGATTTTACGCATGATCCATGATACAGAAAAACAGAAATGATTGGCAAAATTAGCATCTTGGTAAAATTTTTGTAAATTTTTTGTAAAATTTAAAAGTGCAATGAGAGGACTTTTGTTCTGAATTAGCACCGCATAAATAAAGCTGAAACTGAATCTATTTGAAATCCCGAACCTGGATTTTAACATTTATCTGGGCAGGTAAAACAGTGAAAACAAATGGCTACGTGTTGTAAAAAGACTCCCAAAATTCTTCAGATGAAATAATGAACTTTATATTGATGTCAAAATGTGTCTCTACAATAACTAATGCTCTGTTTCACTGCTCATGCCTGAGCACCAGTGTTGGCTGACAGTTAGATCAAATATAGAGTATAGAGTTTAAGTTGCCTTTTCTGCACAACCTTTAGATCTGGAGAAAGTCATTTGGTTGGTTCTGTTGCTCCACAGTGATTTTACAGTGATGGCACAGTAGGGATGGGCGATATCTTATCGTTCGCGATATATCGCGATAAATTCTCCTCACGATAAAAATGTGTCTCCTCACGATAATAACGATAAGTCTAGTTGATGACGTAGTTTTGTGTACACGCACGCGATTTACTGTTCACGTTTGCACTATTTTTACAATTATGACAGGGAGTACAGTTGTACTCTGTTGTAATTTTGAAACACAACTGAAGACATGGTTGGTGATTGTTACTTTTGCTGTTTGCTTTGCACTATTTTTCCACCATGAGAGTATAAATAAATAAAGAATCTGTGTTTACATTTTAAACTTGTAATTGATTTGAATTATTATTGTGTAATTGTTGTTGTGTGATGTTTTTAAGCACAGTCACTGAAACACAACTTAAACATAACATAATCTGAAATTTTACAAAAGAAAATAATTTATCGTCATTTGTATCGTTATCGCAATAAATCCCTGAAATTATCGTGATAAATTTTTTAGGCCATATCGCCCATCCCTATGGCACAGCATGTTTTGGGGGTCGCCCCCTAAAACCCTGTTAATGTGACCTCAGAATCATTCTAGATACGACTGTTCATGTTTTTGTGTCTTCATTTTCCAGCTTCTGACATTTATCTGTAGACATTAATATAAAAAACAGGCAGCATGAGAAACCTCCTCCCTTCTGAGCTGCATTTTATTTGCACATTAAAATCCAAACAGAAACGTCTCCTCATTAGTTTGCATCACTAATTAGCTTCACTAAGCTCAGCTCCTCCATCACCTCCGTCCTTTCTTTTCCTAAACTCAGTCTGTACAGGACAGAGCTGCAGGCTACGTCAGTTTAGTCTCAGTTTGGACCTGATGTTCTCAACATTGGACAAGTAGGCAGTAATAAAATCCAGCTTCCAGTTCCTTTCTATAAACTGAGCTAATGTTCAGTTCCATAGCAGCTCTGTAGCTGCTGGAGAAGCTTTCCTGCTCAGCTGCAGTCTGAAGGGGAGATGTTAGCTAACTTAGCGCGCTAATCGGAAACAACAGCAGATCTAACGTAATTCTATTCAAAAAGTGAATCTCTGATATATAGATTCATTACACAAAGTGAAGCATTTCAAACCCTTTTTGTTTTCATCTTGATTACGGTTTACAGCTCATGGAAATATTTATTTTTCAAGAGAAATCTAACAGGATATCATATGTTTGGTGGGCGACACATGTAGCCTACATACTGTATAATGTAGCCATGTTAAATTTAGGCCTAATGCTGCACCCTGCTGTTTCCACTCTGTGTACCTGCTGATACCACAGAACTAGATACAGGGCTGGATGAAATCTGTTCTTCTCTTTTAAAAAGAAATCAATTACTGGGGCATTTCTACCTTTGCTACAACTAATCTGTTATCTGCAATGGATTTTGGTCCAGTAACAGAAGTGAACTGTCATCTAAGCTGTGTTCAAAATGATGTTTAAAGATGCTTTATGAATAATGAGATTATACTGGGTGTCTGTGGGATTGGTTAAGATTATTAGTAGCTACCCACCACTGACAAGATGCTGGTCTAGCAGCCAGCTTTAGTTGATCTTAATCTACATCTCCAACAGCTCTAATAACTGGTACCTTGGTTTGCAGTCATGTCAATAATAAAGTGCAGATACGAGGTAACTACAGTGTACAGTGCTGCTAAACTGAGCTGAACTGTTGACAATCAACATTTCTCCTTTACTGTCTGATTTGGAATAAGAACAAGTTCAGAAATTCATCCTGCACTGCAGCAGCTAACAAACGTACCTTTCTCAAGTAATACAGTGATGTAGTAATGTGAAATATATGTATGTAATGTATGGCCTATATGAAGTGGGATCAAACATATCTAATGTTAAACTGCTGAAATTAGCCGAGCGGCTAGCGGGCTTTCCCTGTGCTCATAGCTTAATAACATTACGTGTATAATTATACTGTTTCTTCCTCACGGCTGCTTTGAGTTGCTGCCTCTCCCGACACAACAACACCGTTGAATTTCAGTCTGCATTCACATTTTGTTGAAACAGCAGCTGACATTTCCTTGGCAAAAGCAACAAGCTGGCACATTCAGGCAGTTCAGAGGCCATTTTACTTTGAAATGTGGAGGCACCATCACGTGGTCTCCGAAAGCAGCCGAATGACACCAGTCGATTTTCTTTGTGTGAAGAACTGAGATCCACAAATACAGGCGGGACTCACAAATGTCTCTTTGAAAGATTTTCACAAATGTGCTTCATTTATTTGTAAACTATTAAATATATTCACAGATATTTTTTATTTGTGGAATTTGTTCATGTGTTTGCAAATCTGTTTAATATTTGCAAAATAATTTTGTGAGTTTCCAAATCTTCATTTTCTGTTTTATATTTCCAGATGACACATTTCCACACAGATCGCTCATCTGTTCACACAAATAATATTGAAACATAAATAAGCCCATAAATGTCCATGTTTGATGCTGCTCTGACCCCCCTTCCTCCTTTCAGGGTGGAGCCTGCTGGAGCCGATGGTTGAGACCAGGTCTGAGGAAGTGTAAGGGGTGTTTTCATTTGATTCATGAAAACAAAGCAGCACACATTCAACCATCTTCAGACTGTGACATCACTCATTCAAAGTGCCAATCAATGAACAGATGATAGATCAATAACTGCAGCTGAATTCTCTCATCAGATTCCTGTCAACTCACAATCGACACAAACACAGTAAGCAGAGGGATCAAACTGTCTGACAACAACAGGAAGGCGACATTTGTGGAGGAGGATCAGTCATATCCTGATCATCCAGACAGGTTTGACTGTCCTCAGCTGCTGTGTAGAGATGGTCTGACTGGTCGCTGTTACTGGGAGGTCGAGTGGAGAGGAAGAGTTTATATATCAGTGAGTTACAGAGGAATCAGAAGGAGAGGAGGCAGTGAAGACTGTGTGTTTGGAAGGAATGATCAGTCCTGGAGTCTGAACTGCTCTGCTGTTGGTTACTCTGTCTGGCACAACAACAGAACAACATCCATCTCCTCCTCCTCCTCCTCCTCCTCCTCCTCTCGTAGAGTAGCAGTGTATGTGGACTGTCCTGCTGGCTCTCTGTCCTTCTACAGAGTCTCCTCTGACACACTGATGCACCTCCACACCTTCAACACCACATTCACTGAACCTCTTTATCCTGGATTTGGGTTCTCGTGGTCTGGTTCCTCAGTGTCCCTGTGTTCTGTGCAGGAGCGAGAGTCTCCTCCTGGTAGAGAACAGATCAGATCCCAGAAATCTTTCAGCTTCTTGTAATAAATCCAAAGTGATTCAAAGTGATTGAACAGATTCCTCATTTCCATTGTAAACTTCTTCCACTTCCAGTCCTTTAAAGATGGAAGCTCTGCTCATTAAATGGTGGAAATGCCGTTGACTTGTACCTTCTGTCATGTGTTGCTTTGAATTCTGGCTCTTGTTCCAATAAAAGCAGAATGTTGCTGTGAGTGTGTTTGTTGTCTTTCTCAGCTCAGGACTGCTGACACCATTCAGCTGGGAGGAGCTTTTAAGGTGGTATTAGTGTGGTGAAGACTGTTATATGGTTTTAAGGTGGTGTGAGATTTTTTAAGGTGCTCCTGTCCTGTGACTTTTTTAAGGTAGGTCAAAGTTTAAAAAGACTAGAAAGGTGTTATACAAATATGGAGCATTTATTCGTATGTTTTATAAGGTGGTATTAGTGTCTTTAAGACAGTTATATGGTTTTATTATTAGTTAATTATGGTATTAGTGTGTGTATAAGAAAGTTATATTTTTTTTGAGATTTTTGAAGGTGTTCTTGTCCTGTGACTTTTTACGGTGGTTCAAAAGTTAAGGGGTTTTAATATTTGTTGCTGGTTAAGAGGTTTTAAGGTGGTATTTATGTTTAAAGTGGTATCAGTATGTTTTATATGTTTTCAAGGAGTAATTAGTGTCTTTAAGACAGTTATAAGGTTTTAAGGTGGTATTAGGTTTTTTGTAGATGGTCCTGTACTGTGGTAATGTGTTTATAAGGTGGTATACAGTTTGAAAGTGATTTTATTGTTTTTTGCTGGTTAAGAGGTTTTAAGGTGGCATTCTAGTTTAACATGGTATTAGTACTTTTCACCTGATTTTAAGGTGGGGTTAGTGTGTTTAAGACAGTTATATAGTTTTAAGGTGGTATTAGTTTGTTTAAGAATGTTGTATGGTTTTTAAGGTCGCATTAGTATGTTCAAGACAATTAACGTTTCACATTTCTGGACACAAAGTGCCGTGCCAGGTAATGTCATTGAGTTTGTAGAGACATCAGGACCTGTGTCAGATATCATTCACTCTCTGCCTCCATTTTCCTGCTGAAATGAAGTAGAAATGCCTCCAAGTAATCTTAAAGCTTTTCCCACCTGCTGTGTGTTCAAATCTTTTTCACTGATGCCTGTTTAGGACAACAGACAATGGCAATGGAGTTTGCGATAGTGGTCACGTCTGTCCTGGCCAAACTGATCACTATAAGCACCAACGTTTGTTTATTTCTCATGCAGGTTACCATCTAATTGGCATTTGTGTATTTTTTACATGGATATATATGAATGAAATGGAGCGTTTTAAAACTTATTTAAAGCTAAAATAAGAGAAGCTGAGCAAAGGCCCTCTCCTGCTCCGAGCCCTGTCTGAAGGCTCAGGGTGAAAGCATTACACTCCACTCACGTAACATACAGCAGGCCAACCTACTGCTGTGATAGAGCGGGGACAAAAACTGTGCACCGTCCCAAAATGCCAGCAGAGAAGGAATGGAAGGGCCAAAAAAGTCAGTGAGCCTCAGTAGTGTGAGCAGAGGAAAATATCCCATGATGCTCCACTGCACACAGCAAGCATATGTTCACACACAGCCTAAATGAACACTGTTGGAAATGATTCTTCTAAAAATAAATGTATAGGATGGATTCTGTCCTGAGCTTTTGGATCCATTTAAATAGTTGATCACTGTGACCGTTATCATTAGAAGCAGTTTCCACGTTAGTAGGATAAAGCTCAGCGTCAGTGTGTGTGATATCGTACGACTTTGCCGTAATCACAGATCAAGTCCAGCAGCAGACGGCTCGATGGCTTCGGGCTCACAGACGGGGAAGGAATGGAAAGGCTGTGGTCTTTCCTCCCAACATTTGCCAGAGTCCCAAAGGAGATGAGTCCCTGGCAGCGCCTGGACCTGTTGACTGATGCCCTTCTGCATTATGGACGGAGAGGTTTGTCTGCTGCTGTATGACAACATTCTGTCCTGGTGCTTTAATACGCTGATGACACACAAACTGTCTTTACAGAGGTGCAACTCCTGGCAGAGAAAAGCTCAATTCTGGCTCAAGAAGACATCTCATCTGTCATCAGAGAGGCACCAGGTAAGTCACGCTCATGCAGGTAACAATGGCTGTGAACGGGACAACTTTAGATTCTAGTTCCAAGCGCCCTTTGCACAGAGTATGTAGCACTGACAGCTGTTTCTTTTCTCTTCTGTTTATTGTCTAGTGTTAATCTCAGAGCTAGACATGGAGAGATGGAAGCTTTTTCTCGGAGCTAGCCCAAGAAAAAGCCAAGCCAATAAGGAAGGAAGTGAAGTGAATGTGTTGAATATTGTAAAAAGGTAACACATATTAAGATGTAAATGCTCCGTACTTGTCTAGCGCCTTTCTAGTCTTTTCGACTACTCAAAGCGCTTTTACACTACATCTGCATTCACACACACATTCACTCACTGAGCCTAAGTGCTCAAATGGAAACTAACATTCACACACATTCATACACTGGCGGAACAGCCGCCAGGGGCTTTCATTCGGGGTTCAGTGTCTTGCCCAAGGACACTTCGACACGCAGCCTGGGGGAGCCGTGGATTGAACCGCTGACCTTCCGATTAACGGCCAACCCGCTCTACCTCCTGAGCCACAGCCGCCCCGTGAAGAAAGAATATTGCAAAGATGTTTTGCTTCCTTTTCCATGTACAGTATAGAGTATCCTGTAAGCTGTGTCGGGGAAGAAGGAACATGAAATGAAGCACTTTAGAGAGCTGTAGTAATGTCATCATCTGTTCTCCAGACACTGTCTGCAGATGGAAAAGGGACGACATCACTAAGCTCATTCACTTCTACAAGTTCACTTTGTTTCTGTGAGACTATCTGGGGATTCCAGCCATCTTTGAGGGCCTTACTGATGTGCTTCAACATGGAAGCCTGGCTGTGATTACACAGCTATGAGCCAGACAATAGCAGGAAACTGTCCCAATGGAAGAGTTGCCCTAAAGCTGCACTAATTAAATATGCTGTGATTAATAATCGGTTAGCACCAAGCTCCCCCTGTAACTTCCAATGTTTGCTCAGGTGGACCACAGGAATGTTTTCTGCTTGGTAACTACTGATGTGTTGGGCTCTACTTTTTCTAATCTATAGATCTGGGACTCGTGAGTCACACATGGAGGATGAAACAGAGTGAGGAAGCAGCATCAGTCTGTTACTGTTCTCTGATTAAGAGCCTAAATAACAATCAGTTTGACTCTCTGACCATTGGAGAAGTGAGAACTCTGCTAAACATGGAGAAAAAACAGATGGCAAGAATCTGATTGAATCTTCCGGTCTGCCCTTAAAGATGTTGACCGTGACCTCAGAGGCCGACTGATCTGCGAGGCTAGAAGTGAATCAGAGGAGAGAGCCGTCCTCCTCCATCTGAAGAGAAAATATCCAGGTAAAGTGCTGTGGATAAGTATTTTTTTATTTATTTTTTTTAATTTATTTAATATGGACATAACAATAACATTGGACAAACCAGATGCATTGTTTAAAGTGTAATAGCACCTGTGCTAATTTTCAACACCTGTCCATAGGGGCTTTTACTATAGATAAAAACATTTTTAAACAAAACCAAAAAACATTTACACATGTGAACAACTTTGGTCCGATTTCAGCCACTGTTTAAGGTCTCTGGTAAAGATGTTAATATTTCTCTGCAGTTTGAGTCCAATTGGGAGAGAGTTCCATAGTGTAGCCCCTCTAAAGGAGAAGCTAGACTGACCAAAAGATTTTCTGAACTTCGGTAGAACACAATCCCCACTAACTGTGGCTCTGGTGGAAGGTCTTAAAGAGCCCTGACGCCTCACTATGAGGCCAGAGAACAGTGGTGAGACACAGTTGTTCAAACATTTAAAAGTCAATTTCAAAATACTAAAATTTACAAAATTTTCAAAAGTAAAAAGCTTATGCTTTTGTATAATATCACAATGATGATACATCATGGGTTTTTGTCAAATATCTTAATTGCCTGTTTGTATAGAGAAATGACTGGTTTCAGAGTGGGCGCTGATGTCTGTGACCATGCTGTGATACAATATGAAAAATGTGAAAAAACCATTGCATGCATAAATAATAAAGCCGCATGATGTGGCAACTCTCTTCTGATAAAACAAAAGCAGTTTAGATTTGATTTGACTTTCCTACAAACATGGCTTACATGACTTTGAAACTTCAGGTGTCTGTCCAAGATTATGCCCAAGTATTTCGTTTCATGAACCTCAGAGATGGCTTCATGGTCTAAGTGCACTGCAAAGATGTTGTCAGGAGACCTCCGGTTGATAGAAAAACACATGGAAAAGGTTTTCTGAACATTTAAAGTTAAATGAGACAGTTGAAGCCATTTCGATATGTTATGTAAAGCCTGTGTTAACTTCTGCCCAGCCAATGCAGTTGTTTTGCTGACACATGAATAACGGTTGTCGTCAGCATAAAGCTGACAGTTTACATCTTGACAACAATCTGGGAGATCATTTATATACATTGAAAACAACAGCGGTCCTAGAACTGACCCTTGGGGAACTCCTAAGTCATTTGGACTCAGATTGGATTTAACTGATCCTACTTTCACACATTGTTCTCTACCCTCCAGGTAGGACTTAAACCATAACAGGGCTGCATTAGAAAATTGAAATTGCTGCAATTTCTCCAATAAGATACAGTGGTCTACTGTGTCGAAGGCCTTCTTCAGATCTAAAACACAGCACCAACAACATTCCCTTTATCCAATGAGCCTTTGATCTGTTCCAACAAAAAACAGTTGGCGGTTTCTGTGCTGTATTTTTTCTAAACCCAAACTGCTGAGGATTCAACAATTGGTTATTTTCCAGATGTTCTATTAATTGCTCCGCCACTATTTTTTCCAGCACTTTGGAAACAACAGGGAGGATGGAAATAGGCCTGTAATTGCAGGCTTGATCTTTATCGCCCTGACTTATAAACTGGAGTAATTACAGCAATCTTCCAGCTCTGTGGGAAAGTGTTTGTTTGTATTGACAGGTTTACAAGGTGAGTGATAGGATCAAGTGAAACTGCTTATGTGTTTTTTAATTAGAGTTATATTAAGATTATGCATGTCTCTTGATGTAGAATCTTTCATTTTGACAATAGTTTTCTTTACTTAGTCATGCGAGACTCCTCTGATTTTAAAAACATCTATACTGCTAAACTGATCTTTGTTCTCAAAAGGTAATCTGCCCTTAAAAGATTTCTCTAGATGCGTAGACTGATTCTACAAAGAATTTGTTTAACTTCGTTAGCAATTAACTGGTTGTCATTGGCGTAATCATCATCAATTTTAAGGCAATCTATCATTTGATGTTTTTTTCTTATTAGGATTTGTCAATTTGTTTATATGATGCCATAATTTGGAACTATTTCCATTTGCTTCTTCTATCATTTGTATAAAATATTTTGTTTTTTGCTTTCATGTAGCTCACTTATAACTTTATTTCTGAGACCAGTGAAAATTAGATGGTCAGTATTATTCCTAGATTTTAAAGACTTTTTAAGTGCAAGATCACGATTTTTTAGCCATTAACCGAATAGTAGTTATTAAACCACGGAAGAGAATACTTTCTTGGTTTTCTTGTCCAGGTTTCTGTGTACTTATTTATTACATCATTAATTTTAGTGACAAAATTAGATGCACTCAGATTTAAATCAGTCTCTGTGATAATTCTATTCCAATTAATTTGGTTTAACTCATTTTCAAAGGAATTCATTTTGCTTTAGTAATACCTGTTGTTTTCATTTTATTCACTGCTTTATTATGGTTAATAAAAGCGCTTTTAGTTAACTTTCTGACAACTAATGTCATGTTATGATCGGTAAGCCCTGTAATTAAGTTATAAGTTTTAGTTATTCTTTCTGGTCTATTTACTGAAAATTAAATCAATCAATGTTGCGCTGTGTTTGGTAATTCTAGTAGGTTTGTTTATCATTTGTTTGTATTTGAACTTATCCATCAGTGCTTTCAGCTTTGTTCTGCTGCTGTTTTTCTCCTGCCAGTTTATATTAAAATCACCCATAATTATACATTCAGTACGATTGTCAATATTCATTATAAAACTCTTAAAATCATCATCAAAATTAGCACCATGTGAAGGTGGGTTATAAATGACAATTAATTTAAATTTCATTGTTGGAGATAAAATTACATTTAGCCCCAGGCATTCCAGTTTCACATCACATTCAACTTGCTCACACTTAAATGTTTCTTTAATGTACACTAGAACCCCGCCACCCCTCCCTTTATCCCTATCTCTCCTGTAACACTTGAAGCCAGGTATGTTGATTAGTTCTGTAGGAGTGGATGGGTTCAACCAACTTTCAGTCACGCACAAATAATCCAAGTTAGAGTCAGTTAACAAACTATTAATTTGATCTATTTTTGGTAAAATACTTCTTATATTAATGTGCCCTCCTAACATCCCCTTTGGTTTGGTTTGGGGATTCCAGATAATCTGTGCATGATTTACAGTTTGAAAAATCTTCAGCTCTTTCTGCTTGAGCGCTGCCCGATTTGGAATTTTGGACCTTATGTGTTGCCGTCCTTGTTTACATTCGTCATCCATTGAGATACATGCTTCGTGTAGATCGAAACCCACCGCACCGTTCGAACCCGGGCCACAGACACCGGCGCTCCGAGACTCCGCCGCTGGAACCGGATGGCGCGCCCCAACACTCCGCTCCCCACCGCGATCAAGGTCCCGCATCCGCTGCGGCCCCAGCACGGCAGCGCCAGCAACCGCCCCATCCCTCTCGCCGGCGAGTGCACCCAGATCTCCAGACGCCCAAACGGACTCGGCAGCAGGAAGGAACACGCCACCCAGAGCATCCACCTGTGAGACGTGACCCACTTCACCCTCTTCTTCAGCCAGAGAGAGAGTACATTTGTTGTCATAATTACTCCCGGAAATGAATCGTTGGCCCGGCACTGCTGTTCAACGATGTTTTGGGGTATAACAGCATTACGTAGAGGCCCGGGATTTAGATGTACGTCTCCCGATAGAAGCAGCAACAACATTAGAGTTTTAATTACTCTTGAAGGAGTATGCCTCTGATTACTCGTGCGGTTGCGTTGGTTCAGTCTTTTAGATGCCGGTACTTCAATAGCAGCAGATGTATGGGAGAAGATGGTAGCATAGCCAAAACCAAAGAAATATAGTTTGGTTTTCTCACCCCAGATGCCAAATGGATCTTGATCGGCAGCGGCAGCCCGGTTAGTGTTTTTATCCGCTTTTGTTGGTACATCGCATGTGAACAGAGCAGACATAAGCACCAAGATGCAACAGGTAGCTAAGACTACCAAACGGTTGTTATCGTACTCATGTTTGCAGTTTCTCTTTTGTTTGAGAAAGCATTTGTTGTTATAATATAAAAAAGCATTAAGCCAAAACTTTAAAATACCAATTGCACATTGTTTGGGGACTGTATACTGCGGCAATAAGTCCTGATTTGCGCTCGTGAGTGGAGCCTCCCAAA
>JALXJV020000025.1:22465771-22567047 GCA_024633595.2 Lepomis macrochirus | reverse complement strand
TACAGTGCATAATATTCTACTTACAGAATAATTTAATACTAGTGTCAGAGGTAATTACACAACTTCACATAGTGTTTTCAGCATGTTAGAGGTGTTTATTTGTACTGGGGCAACTAATCATATGTGACGACTTCGCCCCAAACTGACATGTGTGCTAATGTTGGCTAAATCTCAAGGTTAGCTTAGCATAGCTCTTCAGCTGAAGTATCAAAAGACACGTTACTGTCTCCTCTACGTTGTGCAGAGTTTTCATTTTGAACATTCACACCTAACAGGGCTGGAATACATAAAATGTGAAGTGCAAAGGTTTTACTTTTGAAGTAAAAAAATAATAAAATTGTGCTCACCTCTGATTAGTGACCATGACCACATGTGAACAGGAAGTGAACATAGAAAAAGAAGTCACACAAAATGGCTATTTGATTTTTGTCATAGAGCCTCTGGTGTTGGAGTTACGAGCAGTGTGACAGCTTACACACGAGACAACTTACCCCGCTCTCCCCTACAATTAAGATTTAAGTTTTAAAATTAAGTTTTTTTTCTATCATAGAGCCAGTCCCAGTGTAGACTGGCTGTATGAATTGATCTTATTTGAAGTGAAGCTGATGTACTGTGACAGTGATTTAAACAGCTCCCTATGTTGGGACAAGGGGGGAGATCTACAACACATGTATATAAATATTTATCTTGTGTTTTCTCCTGTTTCCTGTCTAATCACACTTTGGATTTTGTATTTTTTGCATGTGTTTCCTGACCTGACGGTGGAGCCGACCTCAGAGTGGATCCTTTTATATACAGTCTGTGGAGTGGAGCCTAGATCAGGAGGGCAGAAGGCAGACAGTCTTTGAACACCTCACTTGGGTGATGTGAGCAACACAGGCTACATTATCTCCATGAGACAACGTCCAGGTGGGATTTGATTTGTAAAGGTAGTTTGCTAACGGTACAGTAAGGCAAACCTTTGCTTGGTAAGTTTCACTCAGTTCCTGGATGCTATGGGATCATGATTATATTGTTAGATTATCAACAGCTTACTGGGGCTATTTAGTGAATTAACAACACCAGACGAAAATGGACTTGGTTTTGTCGTGTTATTCAAAGATGGCTGCACGCTCACAGTGCTGTGAGTTGCGTCCTTAGACAGCGTTGGAGCAGTTCCTACATTTTGCACTGGCGATACACAAGCTTCAAGCTGGTCCTGATGGAAGTGTCATCCTGCATAGAATTCCCCTCACATTTATTCATGACGCTGACGCTTTTATCCAATTAATTTATTTATTTAGTGCGATATATGAGGTCGCACACCTCTGGAGCAGCTAGGTCATGTGTCTTATCCACTGCTTCATCACCACCCCCTCAATCCTGGTATGTCTGTCAGGCTTTGCAAACTTCTCCTGCAGAACAGAGGAATAGACAGTGTTTTTGTTTATATTCCGACATGCGGTCAACCATGCAGGGATCAAAGATTTTTGTCGCTCTTTGATTGGACAACAATTTGGAGTATGTTTTGTAACATGGCTACAGTCAGCTAAAATAATCCCCATTATGATACAGTGCTTCTCAAAGCAGATTTGATTTAATTTATTTTGATGTTATGGTTGCTTTAATTTGTGTTTTATTTATATACCTTTACAGTTTGAGCAGTTTTGCCCATCCCTGCGTAACATTGGTGTCGCTTGTTCTTACATTAGTTCCTTTTCTGCAGGATGTAGTGAAGGGCCATGCTTACTGAGTTGGATGCAGTGTCTTCACTGACTTCCTCTGGCAGCAGTTTATCTACATGGTTATGGGGCTCCAGGTAGGCTGACAGAACAAAGGGGACAAAGAATGTGTTAATGAAAGGTGGTTACTTTTAATCTACTAATCTCAAAGTTTAGTTTTGGAAGAACAACATGTAATGTATTTGTTTCAAATAAAACATTTCTAAAAAACAGTGCCTTTTGTGTTCAGTTCATTATTTGATTATAAATACTGGCCAATAGCCTACCTCACACTGTTCAATGTAATCTTATATTGAATCTTTTGCCCTTGTTAAATTTCCAGCTTTTCAATACAAATTTTAAGATGCAAAGTGTTATATACATTAATTAAATTATATATTAATTAAAAATCACATTGTGTAAGATTCACTGGTAGTGTGAGGTTTATTTTAAAGTACATTTTTCAAATAACTAGACAGACATTCATAGCCTGGGAGTCACAGAGAGAACCTGACATGGTCATCTCACATCTCCACGCTGTGGGGGGAAGCCCAGAAACGACTGTATTTCTTGAAGTAAGAGTCTTGTGTAAGAGGGCCAGATTCCCACAGCAAGTACAGAAAGAGCAACAGAAAGCATCCTAACTGGAAACATCACTATGGGATGTGCACAGCCAGGACCAGAGGGCTCTGCAGCAGGTGATAACAACTGCTCAGAAGATCCTCCTGAGCATCAGTGACATCGGTGAGGTGAGGTACCCAGCCACAGCCTGTTCACCCTGCTGCATGCTGGGAAGAGATATACAAGTTTCAGCTGCTGCATCAGCTACTTTCCCCCAAGCTATCAGGCTCTTAAACTATAATTCATCCTCAGCACTGCTCCACTGATGATAGTTTATTTCTGTTGCCATTTTTCATAATTGATTCTTTATTAAGGTAAATCGTCTGCTGTGTAGCAGAAGGGAGTTATAAAACTCAATTTCACTCTTTAACTTGTTTTATTGTGACAATAAACCTACCTACCGACATGATGCATCAAGACACAATTATTTAAATAGACCATTAAAATAGAATTGATGGATTTGATGCAGACCTTCAGTATCTTTTGCTGCCTTTTCTCTCCTCCCACATGCTCTTGCAATGTGATCTTTGTTGATATTGTCGCATACCGGCTGTCAGTCGCGTCCCGCCTTGTTGTTATGTGCTTTATGTAAATACATTAGGTCACAGAAGCCCGCCCATGGGTCATCACTAACGCTAAAGGTCTGTCTGACGGTCAGGGATCGATGTATAGTTTAGCTTGTGTAGACAAAAGTATCTCACGCCTATTTTAGTGGCTAACGAACAGGAACTCTTTATCCAGAGAGCAACGTTACGGTATCAACTACGCCGGTTGTCAAGAAGACGTAACAGGTTGTCAAGGAAACGGGTGATTTGTTTACGTTTTCTACGCTACGATTTAGTAGTCCTACAAATTTGCCCGTTTAAAAATATAAGACTTTTCGATCGATTTCTCTATCACATGTGCACACATCAAAGTTACTTATAAGAATTTTTACATGCCATCTGTAAACAAATTTCTTAGTTCCTTGGCAGGGATCAATGAAAGTCACAATTTCGGGGTCCGGCCCACGGCCTATAAAGTGCAAAGGTTTGCTCTGGGACGTTCATTCCCATGTGATGCAGTCAAAAGTACAGACAGGTTCATCCTGGGCCACCTTTAGCTGCAGGAGCATCATTAATAATAATAAAGTTTCCTGCAGGTCGATTGTCGGGCGTTCCTGTATTAGACACAGTACATAGAGTACATGTATACAGTATATATAATAAGCACTGCACAGCTGCAGCTGTCCAACAGAACAGGGGAACAGTTCTTGATCTTTATTCTCACTCTGCCTCAGATGGTTCTGGACTCAGCGACACAGTGGCTGCCCACCGCTCCTGACTAGGATGGTAACACGCTTCACATGAGCTGTCTGCATGTGATGTTTGAAAGCTGGACGTTGAGTCAGGGCGTGGAAGAACCTGAGGGAACCTGAACCTGTTACTCTGACCTGGTTCTGTAGTTTCATTCAGTCCGTCTCATTTCTAAACTTCGTGTTCAGACAGGAAGCAGCAGCAGGGACTGTGACCAGCTGGACGTTAGCTGTAAGCTAGCTGAGGGTTTGAGTTCAGACTCTGATCTCTGGACTCAGCAGGAACTTCTTGGCCTCAGGCTGCTCCAGGAGAATGTGGGTCAGATAAAGTCTGCATACTTGGCTTTAGGTTCTGTATCACAGTCTGAGGTCTGAGTTACTGAACAGGCGTGATAAAAGAAGGAGAAACAGAGTCAGCCAGAGTTCAGGTGGAAAAGGCTCAAGCGGTGAAGAAAGGGCCTGAAGCCAGCTCAGCTCTGATCCAGGACTTCAGGATGTTGGATCCAGACCTTTCCAAGACTCTGAACCTGAGCTGAAGTAGATAGTAAGTCTGCACAAAGTGGAGAAACTCCATCAGTTCTTAAACACAGACTGTGAGTCTCTGCAGGCTCACTCTCAGTTAAAGTCCTTATTATACAAAGCGGACCCTGAAGCTGTTTTGCAGCCTCACTTTCTGTGAACTTGGTTTAGCAAAGGAAAAAGTTTCTTTACAAACGTCCAAACATCTTTCAGAAACATTTTGTTTGTCCTGAGCTTACTTAGAATTACTTTATCGCCCTGCTCAGTGATGAGAGAAATTTACTGAGTCAAGCTCTCTCACACGATTTCTCTGACGGACTTCCTGTAACACCAGGCCCGCCTACCAGGAAACCTCAGACCAATCAAACCTGTTGTCACTAGTGTTGTAGCAGCAGTGCAAGTGATTGGCTAAATGAAAACACTTGTTTGGATCATTTAGCTCCAGCCTGTAGAGGTCAGTACTGTCAGCCTCACAGCTGATAAATGACTTTAATAAAGAAGTTCTTTCTCTGCCCGACATCAGTTTAGCTAACTTAGCATCTTTATGTTAGCTAGAAGAACTGCTTATTGTGACTCATCACACGGAGCCTAACAGGCCAAACATTCACACATTTATTTACTCAGGTTTCCGATACGAGTTGATTTATTCTCAATCTCAGATTATTTGAGATTATCTGGAAATAACAGACTGGGTTTCCTGAGACGACAGGATCATTTTCACTAATGAAATGATCTCGTCATCACGGTGAAACGTGGTAAATAAAATGAATGAAGTAGCTTCAGACAGCCTGCAGGTGTTTAGGATGAGAGAATCTGCTCTGGAAGTCTCTGAAGGATCTGAAGAAGAGAACAACAAAAACTGCTGGACATCACTGAAGCCTTCAAATCTTTTCTTAGCTTATAGTTCAGGTTTCTACGGAGCCCACTGATGGTGACGTGTCACTGGCTTCGTAGCCTAATGTTGGAATGGAAGGATGCTGAAACCGTGGTTATGAAAGTGAGGACAGGTCCTGTTTCCCAGGAGACACTGTGAGTCTGACGTGTCGCTGTGTTTTTCATGTAGAGCAGAGAGACGAGCGTCTGACTCCTGAGACTCTTCATGAAGACAAACGTCTCCATGTAACTTTCTCTGGATGTCTCTGGAGAAGAGACTTCATCTTCATCTGCTTTCACATTTCCATCTGTGGCCGCCTCTTTTCATCCCGCCAAAATAAAAGCTGTTTTCATAAGTTCCTCCTCTGTGATTGGTTGTGTCTGTGGTTTGAGTACAAAGTGAGTTTCTTAAGATAAAAACGTGTCCTGCACACCTGTTCACCATCAGACGACACGAGAGCTGCTTCAGGAATCTGACGGCCTCGTGTCTGAAGAAGTGCTGGAGACACTTTTATATAAACGTCCTGACGTTTCACAGACTGCAGCGGCAGCACGACGTCAGACACACAAAGTACACAGGAATAATTAGAACAAGCTAAGAAAGCGTGAACCCTGGTGTCTGTGGAGGGCAGCAGTGAGGCCAACATGTGTCTGCCAAGTAAAAGAAGAAGACAGATGGTAACGTCTTTACCAGATTAAGATTTGGGATCCAGGGTTAAACTCCACGCCGAACAGAACAGTGTCAGAGCTGCAGATGGAGAAGAAGGAAACACAAACTGTCTTTACAGAGGTGCAGCTCCTGGCAGAGAAAAGATCAATTCTGGCTCAAGAAGACATCTCATCTGTCATCAGAGAGGCACCAGGTAAGTCACGCCATGCAGGTAACAATAGCTGTGAACGGGACAACTTTAGATTCCAGGTCCAAGCGCCTTTGCACAGAGTATGTAGCACTGACAGCTGTTTCTTTTCTCTTCTGTTTATTGGCTAGTGTTAGTCTCAGAGCGAGACATGGAGAGATGGAAGAAAAGGAGCTGGAGCTAGCCCAAGAAAAAAGCCAAGCCAATAAGGAAGGAACTGAAGTGAACGTGTTGAATATTGTAAAAGGTAACACAGATTATTAAGAAAGAATATTGCAAAGATGTTCTGCTTCCTTTTCCATGTACAGTATAGAGTATCCTATAAGCTGTGTCGGGAAGAAGGAACATGAAATGAAGCACTTTATTAGAGCTGTAGTAATGTCATCATCTGTTCTCCAGACACTGTCTGCAGATGGAAAAGGGACGACATCACTAAGCTCATTCACTTCTACAAGTTCACTTTGTTTCTGTGAGACTATCTGGGGATTCCAGCCATCTTTGAGGGCCTTACTGATGTGCTTCAACATGGAAGCCTGGCTGTGATTACACAGCTATGAGCCAGACAATAGCAGGAAACTGTCCCAATGGAAGAGTTGCCCTAAAGCTGCACTAATTAAATATGCTGTGATTAATAATCAGTTAGCACCAAGCTCCCCTGTAACTTCCAATGTTTGCTCAGGTGGACCACAGGAAGGTTTTCTGCTTGGTAACTACTGATGTGTTGGGCTCTACTTTTCTAATCTATAGATCTGGGACTCGTGGAGTCACACATGGAGGATGAAACAGAGTGAGGAAGCAGCATCAGTCTGTTACTGTTCTCTGATTAAGAGCCTAAATAACAATCAGTTTGACTCTCTGACCATTGGAGAAGTGAGAACTCTGCTAAACATGGAGAAAAAACAGATGGCAAGAATCTGATTGAATCTTCCGGTCTGCCCTTAAAGATGTTGACCGTGACCTCAGAGGCCGACTGATCTGCGAGGCTAGAAGTGAATCAGAGCAGAGAGCCGTCCTCCTCCATCTGAAGAGAAAATATCCAGGTAAAGTGCTGTGGATAAGTAGATCCATTTAAAAACTAAGATCCAGCTCTGTAAAGGACCAGAAGACAAACTAATGAAGGCTGCGTTTGTTTGCATGTCTGTTTTCTAAGTTTCCTTTAGATGGGCGGGCTTTGCCATTAGACTGTCCCAGCAGGTAGCCGACTCCAACAAGAGACTGAGACAGGCAATAAAAGAGTCCAGCAGCATTCAGTGGCCACCACAGAGGAGCATCTTCCCTGCAACTAGTGATTTTCAAGAAGCATGCCATCCCTCTTGGCCAGTCTGCTTCTGTTTTGATGACACTGTAAGTACAGTTAGCTAAACCTAGTGAGCACATCACTCTAGTAACCAGCTGACAGCCGCTTACTAAGCACAACTACCTGGCACATTGTTTTCTTTTGTCTTCTTCCAGGCTGAAGAAGACGATGTTCGAGGAGTCTGAAAAGGCGAGGGATCGACGCCTTACATATGAAGACTCGGGCCGCTGAGGAAAAGCACACGCTTTAGCAGGAAATGAGAAGTGTAGCTGAGCCTCCATCAGCAGCGTGCCTTCCTGTGTTCTGCCATCAATGACACAGAGCAGCCAGGTGCAGAAGCTGCTCTCCTCCAACGTCTCAAACAGCTGCAAAGGAAACTACATCACGCCACTGTGATGTTTCACCAACATGTAGCAGACATTGTTCCTGCAACGCATGGTCACATGTCAGCCCAGACAAGCCCCGCCTGTCTCAGGCCCTCCCCATGTCCAGCATACAGACACTGGTATACAGTGATGATGATGGTGATGATGATCATGATGACGATGATAGCAGCTGGGTCTGGAAGCACTCTAGACCAGGGCTGCTTTTCTGCTTCTGGAACCAAGACTTTGAGCTCATTTGGATGTTTTGTTCCACATCATTAAAAATGCCTCCTTAATTCAGGACCAACCAAAAGGCATCAGACTCAGACAGTTAGGTTCTGTGTGTGTTTTCATTGGAGCTGCTCACAATCACATTAAGGCTGTGCTGCTGATCACTTTATTAGTGGAACTGCAACAGACTCCATGTTTGTTTTTCATGAGCTGTGAACTGTCCGGCCAGTTTAAAGCAAAGCTGCTTTAAACTTGCTGTTTTGGACAATAAAGACTGTTTTTGTAGAAGGAACTTTCTAAAGCCTAGTAATACTCAAGGTCCAGTCAGCTTTGCTGTTCTGAACTTTCCAGTTAACACCAACCATTTCACTGGATTTGTACAGCATGTTTTTGTAAAACATGTTTAAATGAAGGTTACTTCCACAATACACTCAGTCTAAGTTTGTAAAATGAAAGGGAGAATACAGGTGTACTGACTCTACAACAGCATTCCCACAATGAGGTCCAGGTGTGTTTCCAGCCACTGTCAGAGCAGTTATTCACAGGAACTTATTAATATATGAGCTATCCAATCATTTTCCAATCCTAACCAGCCTGACAGTGGTCCTCCTACGTTCTTACTGAAGCTGTTTCTGCCATGAAATGCTCCCTGATCAAGGCCGATGTAGGTGAGCAGCTTTTCTCCTCTTCCTATTGGCTGCTTAGGGTATCAGGCCTTAGCGCCATCGCGGAAGCTGGAAAACAAGGGATGAGACTGCTGAGCTGGAAATCTGAATTGTCCCTCTGCAATATTTTAAGATAGTATCGGCATTAAAATGTGAATTTTATTTTCCCAATCTTTGATCAGAGAATGTATATTGTGTTTAGTTTGATCTTTAGTCCGTTGCTATGGCGGTTGCTATTGACGCTGCTGTCGCTGAAACCACGTCGCCTGCGTGACGTCGGCCGCCCGGAAGTATTTTCTTCCTGTCAACCTGAGATATATTTTAATGATATCTTTAGCATTTCTTAACAGAAAAACAGCAACTTCATAACTCAACAATATGATATGTTCACGTTAAGGCATCACTTTGAATCATTTCTCCATCCACTCCCAGAAATAAAGTTGTTTTTCTCACTTTTGCTCGTGGAAGGTTACGGAAGTGCTTTATTTTGTGGGTGAGTTTGCCTTTTGGACTCCTGTTTCTGCTCAAATCTGTGAAATAAACCAAGATATTTCCTTTTTCTGAACACGGATCATCTAGATTCAGTGGAATTAGTAGTTCGGCTGTACCAGATATTTGATATATTCAGTAGCTGTATGTTTTTACCGCCCTATTTTACAAGCCTAACTCTGCACACAGGAAAAACTCCAGCTGTGGTGCTGATGTGACTCAAACTGCACGGCGTGGCTGTAGGGAATTGTAGTTTCTAAAACGTCTGAGCGTTTCTTTAGAATTGGAGTTTGGAATCTGAAGCACATTTGATTGGCCCCCAGTTGGTGACTATAGTCACATGACAGCTGAGGCCCAGAGCTCTCTTTAACAGCTGGTCCCATGTCTGTAGTCTCTTTTGTTGATGAATTCTAAGCATTCAAACATGCAGCGAGGTGAAGGTTCAAAGGTCAGTATTTCAAAGCAGGATCCATGTAGAACCTTCATACTGATACATGGTAATCTACAGGCTGAGACCTTCCAACCATGTTTTTATTGCTAATCAAAGGAGAAATAATGAACGGATCATGTTGGTGAATTATGAAGGACACTTTATTGTTTCCTTTTACAAATGTTAATCGCTCAAAGGAAAGCTCAACACGATGAAGAAAATGGTCACGCTGAAGCTACGTGATTTCAGCGATACTGAGCGTCCAGAGCATCTATTACATTTAAAGTTTCAAAAATAACTTGTAGTCTTCACCTGAATGACCTGAACGTTTTCACAAGTGTCACTACTGCTCTGACATCAAACATCTTTTTAAAATCCATTTTCCCAAATACCTCCCAGTGACAATGCAACAGGAAATTCTAGCCATCATGTGCAGGACTGTGAAAATCCGTCCAGGCCTCTGTGAAGCGTCTGATCAGATCAACATCAGCAGAGATTTCTAAACAAACAGGCTTTTCATTTCAACACATGGAAACATTCCATGTTTCCTGACACTGATGCAGAAGCTCAGGCTGTTTGCATGGTGCTTTGGCTCTGGCAGTGAAGGCACATGTTGCTTTTAAATCCACATGCAGTGTGTGAGCACAGCTGCGACCGTGAACGCCACTTCTTCTTCTTGTCATCTAAATGGATGCAGCAGACACAGCACAGACTGCCTCCATCTACCAAAGGAAAAACAAAAACATGTTGGAGGTGAAGCCAGTTTGCTGAAATCAACATATTCAAAGCAAAGTTTCACAGGAAGCTTTTCATTTCCAACTGCTGCCAAATGAAAATTGAGCAGAAGTGACAGCCACCATCTCAGATGTTGCTGATGCTGCATCAGAAGATACAAGCAGGTCAACAAAGAAGCTTCCTGGGGCCCAGATATGAAAGCGGCTTTAATGAGTTGAACTCTTGGTTTTCCCTTTCAGACCCTTTCAGAAAGCCAGCTAACTTTAGCTCAGAGTCAGTTACTATGGTAACTGAGCGGGACCTTTTTTCTCCAATAAACCTTGAGTTCCTCTCAGTCTCCTCCCTCTGACACAGCTGTTTCCTCATGACTTCATTTAATTAAGTCTGTTAGGCAGACTATAAAATAGGGGACCGCTGAGCAGAGCGGCCCGTTTCTCCGGGACAGTCCCCATTTTGGTTTCCTGTCCCCGGCTATAGGTGTCCCCGGAAAGGTCCCCGATTTTCACTTCAGAAATCTCATCACTACTTTGTTCTTCTGTTTCAGTTTGAGCTGCTTCCACATCTGTTCTAGACAGAATTGCACCTAAATGAAAACGTTCCATGTTAAATCTGGTTCCACTTGTTCCACCTGGAATATTAGAATTGTGATTCCATAGAAATGAAATAGACTATATTCACTTTTTAAAAAGAATATCTGTTCAACTCTCCAGATGTTCTGCCTGAGGATTTCCAACTCCAGACGGGTGAAGTATGAGGAAGGATGTTTTTAGCTGTTGCCATGGTGAATGGCAGTATGGTGGCTCCATTCATGCTGCCTGTTTAGAGCGGTGGTGCACACGCTTAACTGAGAGTGAAGCTACTCTGAGCTGATTGGACAAACTCAAATCAGCTGTTTCAATTCAATTCAATTCAATTCAATTTTATTTATATAGCGCCAAATCACAACAACAGTTATCTCACAGCGCTTTTCATAAAGAGCAGGTCTAGACCGTACTCTGAAGTTATTTACAGAAGCCCAACAATTCCCACCAAGAGCAGCACTAGGCGACAGAGGCAAGGAAAAACTTCCTTTAAGAGGCAGAAACCTCGAGCAGAACCATGGCTCAGGGTGGGCGGCCATCTGCCTCGACCGGTTGGGGGTGAGGGGGAGAGAGAGAGAGAAAGAGAAAGAGAGAGAGAGAGCAGGAGAGAGAGAGCAGAGGGAGGCAACCTACACAGTATACACATAGAGGTACAGACAATAAAGGTGATGGTGCTATAGACTGAATGAAAAATGGTACAGATATTTGTAGTAATGTTAGTGATATTAATTATAACAGTAATAATAGCAATAGGACTAGTAATAGCAGTTGCAACTGTAGCAGAGGGCTCGAACAGGAACACGGGGCAGCAGGAGACTCCCAACAACAGATCCAGACTCCACAGCTCCAGAACCAGCAACACCCGCAGGGAAGTGAGGGGAGGGGGAGGACAGGAGGGGAAGCACACGACCACGGGAGAGGGAAGAAGTCGAGTTAGTAACATGCATTAATGGGATGAGGTTGCACTCAAAGAGAAAGAGAGAAGAGGAGAGAGGAACTCAGTGCATCATGGGAAATCCCCCGGCAGTCTAGCCTATAGCAGCATAACTAAGGGATGGTTCAGGACTCACCCGAGCCAGCCCTAACTATAAGCTTTATCAAAAAGGAAAGTCTTAAGCCTACTCTTAAATGTAGAGATGGTGTCTGCCTCCGAACCCAAACTGGAACCTGGTTCCACAGGAGAGGAGCCTGATAGCTGAACGCTCTGGCTCCCATTCTACTTTTGGAGACTCTAGGAACCACAAGTAACCCTGCATTCTGGGAGCGCAGTGCTCTGGTGGGGTAGTAAGGTACTATGAGCTCTTTAAGATAAGATGGTGCCTGACCATTAAGAGCTTTGTATGTGAGAAGAAGGATTTTAAATTCTATTCTGGATTTTACAGGAAGCCAATGCAGAGAAGCTAAGACAGGAGAGATATGATCTCTTTACTGGTTCCTGTCAGAACACGTGCTGCAGCATTCTGGATCAGCTGAAGAGTCTTAATGGACTTTTTCGAAGAGCCTGATAATAGGGAATTGCAGTAATCCAGTCTAGAAGTAACAAATGCATGGACTAGTTTTTCTGCATCATTTTTAGACAGGATGTTCCTGATTTTTGCAATATTACTGTAGGTGAAAAAAGGCGGTCCTTGAAATTTGCTTAATGTGAGAGTTAAACGACATGTCCTGGTCAAAGATAACTCCAAGATTTCTCACAGTGGCGCTGGAGGCCAGGCTGATGCCATCCAGGGAAACTATATCTTTAGATAATGCGTCCACGTAAGGTGCTTAGGGCCTAGAACAATAACTTCAGTTTTATCTGAGTTTAACATTAGAAAATTGCAGGTCATCCAGGTTTTAACATCCTGAAGACACATTTGAAGCTTAGCTAACTGATGAGTTTCATCTGGCTTGATCGATAGATATAACTGAGTATCATCTGCATAACAATGAAAGTTTATGGAGTGTTTCCTGATAATATTGCCTAAGGGAAGCATATATAAAGTGAAGAGGATTGGTCCGAGCACAGATCCTTGTGGAACTCCATGACTAACTTTGGTATGCATGGAGGACTCATCGTTAACATGTACAAACTGAAATCGATCTGATAAATAGGACTTAAACCAGCTTAGAGCGGTTCCTTTGATGCCAATGAAATGTTCCATTCTCTGTAATAGGATCTGATGGTCAATGGTATCAAATGCAGCACTAAGATCTAGTAAAACCAATACAGAGACAAGTCCTTTGTCTGATGCAGTTAGGAGGTCATTAGTAATTTTCACCAGTGCTGTCTCTGTGCTATGATGAGCTCGAAATCCTGACTGAAAATCCTCAAATAAACTATTGCTATGTAGAAAGTCACACAGCTGTTTGGCGACTGCTTTCTCCAGGACCTTAGAGATAAATGGAAGGTTAGATATAGGTCTATAGTTGGCTAAAACCTCTGGATCCAGGTTGGGCTTTTTCAGAAGAGGTTTAATTACAGCTACTTTAAAGTACTGTGGCACGTAGCCTGTTAATAAAGACAAATTGATCACATCCAGCAGAGAAGTGCCAACCAAGGGTAAAACCTCTTTAAGCAGCCTAGTCGGGATGGGGTCTAAGAGGCAGGTAGATGGTTTAGATGACGAAATTATTGAAGTTAGTTGATAAAGATTGAGGGAAGCAAAGCAGTCTAAACATATAACTGGTTTTACAGCTGTTTCTAAAGTTCCTGAGTATAGAGTTAAGTCGGTGCCAGTTGAGGGCAGGTCTTGGTGGATTTTGTTTCTAATAGCTAGGATTTTATCATTAAAGAAGCTCATCGAGTCGTAACTACTGAGAGCTATGGGAATACTTTGCTCAATAGAGCTGTGACTTTCTGTCAGCCTGGCTACAGTGCTGAAAAGAAACCTGGGGTTGTTCCTATTTTCCTCTATTAATGACGAGTAGTACGCTGCTTTGGCATTACGGAGGGCCTTCCTATAAGTTTTAAGACTATCTTGCCAAATTAAACGAGAATTTTCCAGTTTGGTGGAACGCCAATTCCTCTCGAAGTTTCTGTGATATTTGCTTTAATTTGCGAAGTTTCAGTATTATACCATGGAGCTAACCGTCTTTGTTTTAGTATTTTCTTTTGTAGAGGGGCTACAGAGTCGAAGTGTTGTTCGCAGCGAGCCTGCAGCACTATCAACAAGATGATCGACTTGGGAGGGACTGAAATTCGCAGTAAGAGTCCTCTGTTAATTTGATACCTGATAGTGAATTTAGAGCCGATGGGATCGCGATCCTTAAATTTAGCTATAGCTATCAGACAGACATCTTGTATAGAAATTTTTGCCCAATGGAGGGTAGTTCAGCAGTACAAGCTCAAAAGTTATCAAACAGTGGTCAGATAAAGAGGGATGCTGTGGGAGCACTATTAAATGTTCAATTTCAATACCATATACCAGAACAAGGTCGAGGGTGTGGCCAAAACAGTGAGTCGGTTCATGAACACTCTGAGAGAAGCCAATTGAATCTAATAGAGAGATAAACGCAGTACTAAAGCTGTCATTCTCAACATCCATATGAATATTAAAATCCCCTACAATAATAACTTTGTCCGTTTTAAGGACTAAAGTTGACAAAAACTCTGCAAATTCAGATAAGAATTCAGAGTACGGCCCAGGTGCTCGGTACACTACAACAAATAGAATTGGTTGCAGTGATTTCCAGCTTGGGTGTGAAAGACTCAGAACAAGGCTTTCAAATGAGTTATAATTTAGTTTAGGTTTAGAGCTGATGACTAGGCTAGAGTCAAAGATAGTCGCTAACTCCACCTCCCTCGGCCTGTGCTTCGAGGAATGTGAGTATTAATATGACTGGGAGGGGTGGATTCATTTAGGCTCACATATTCTCCATCACCCAGCCAGGTTTCAGTAAGACAGAATAAATCAATTTCATAATCTGATATTAGTTCATTTACTAGTACACCTTTAGAAGAGAGAGATCTGATGTTCAAGAGTCCACATTTTACTCTCCTATTCGTTTGCACTATTGCTCCTGTGGTTTTAATTTTTATGAGGTTTTATGCACAGCTCCTCTTCTGTTTACCTTTGATTTAAATAATTTCAATGGTCGGGGACAGACACCGTCACTATAGGGTTTTCACTAAGTAACTCCTGGAGCGGAGGAGCAGAGAAGTGTGTTAAACTCGCTGACTCTGCCTCCTGGTCTCAACTCTGGGTTGTCATGGATTTGGTCCGCTAATAAAGTTGGCCAGATTTCTAGAAATGAGAGCTGCTCCTTCCCAAGAGGGATGGATGCCGTCTCTCGGATCAGACCAGGTCTTCCCCAGAAAGTCTGCCAATGATCTACAAAGCCCACATCGTTGGCTGGACACCACCTCGATAACCAGCGGCGGAATGACGACATGCGGCTATACATGTCATCACTGGTCAGATTGGGCAGGGGTCCAGAGAAATCTCACGGTGTCCGACATTGTTTTTGCGTATGAACACACCGACTCAACATTAATCTTAGTGACCTCCGATTGGCGTAACCGGAGTCATTACCGCCGGCGTGAATAACAATCTTACTGTATTTACGTTTATCCTTAGCCAGCAGTTTCAAATAGGACTCGATGGGATGCATTTGACTATGGTCGCTGGTTTCGCTAACTTCACGTTTCGCAAAATGGAGCTGCCAATTATCAGAGTTGGTTTCTCAGCGGGTGTGTCGCTGAGTGGGGAAAATCTGTTAGAAACGTGAACAGGTAGGTGGTGTCCTGAGGGCTTTGAATGCTTACGACTATTTCTTCCTCGGACAGTCACCCAGCCACCCTTTCCTGGCTGCTCAGGAAATGCCGGGGAACGGCTACCAGAGGCTAACTCAGGCCGGTCCGCACCGACTACCGGGGACTGGCTAGCTACAGTAGGCTGATCTACCAAGGTGCGGAGCCGGACTTCTAACTCACTGAGCCTCGCCTCCATGTCTAAAAATAAACTACACTTGTTACAGGTACCATTACCGCTAAAGGAGGCAGAGGAGTAACTGAACATCTGACACACCGAGCAGGAGAAAGCAGGAGAGAGAGAGGGAGAAGCCATCGTTAGCTGCAAAGCTAAAGACGCTAACGGCTAAGCTAAAGTACGGTAGCGTTAGCTACCAACTTTTGAAAACAACTATGAGATCGAACAGCAGTCACTAAAGATGGAAATAACTGTGAGTGCTTAGGCAAACTTACTGTAAGAATAAGTGTTTAGCGGACAATTGGCCGCTGAAATGATAATCTAACAAATTTATCTGGTATTTAGCGAGAGCAGCAAACAGGCTACCAACACACAAGCACCGGAAACGGAAATGAGTCTACACGCTTACCGCAGTACGTCAGCGGTTTCCCATCTCAGGGGAAATAAACTAATCCCAATTGATTCTTTCTTTATGTGGATTGTCTGCTATGGAGCATTAGGGAGTTACAAAACTCAGTTTTACTCTACAGCGTGTTGGATTGGGACAATAAACCTGCCTACCTAACTTGGACTTCACTCTTAGAGTTTTTTGAAGCTGCTTTCTGAAACGGGCCTCGACCATATTGTTTCTGGCCAAATGTTTATTGGATGTAAATGTAATATTGATCCTGTTTGTTTCAAATGTCACAGCCCTTATGGTGACTACATGAAAAACAATGAACTCATGTTGCATAGTTTTTCTACAGACTACATCATGAATGTTCTCCTAATTACTAATATTACATATATATTATTAAATAAATTTTGATTTCTGATCATTTTCAGACTCAGACTCTGATCTACATAAATCTACAAGTAATGATTAAGGCCCAAAGAATCCAAACAGCTAAATGCTCCTCATCAGGATTTGAAATCTTTCAAAGGACAGTAGCACATTTTAGTGAGTCTCTGCTTCTGTTCCCACAGCTGTTCTTATTGTAGTATTGGAATCTGTCTAAAAGCACTTGTTTTTATCTAGACTGAAGTCAATCTGGGCCAGGTCTCCCTTAAAAAGCAGATTCTTAGTCTCAATGAGACGTCCTGGTTCAATAAAAAGAAGCCCAGTTTAGATCCCTTCATCTGCAGTCATCAGGACGGCTACATTACTGGCTGTTTCTGAGGACTCTTCTTCCATCTGCTGTGCACCTACAGGACAGAAGACAAAACACAACAACAACTTTCTCACTACAATCAATTTCCATCCAAATATTGAATCTTCATTCCAGATTCTTAGTGACATTTGTTAGCATTTATACTGTGGATGCTTAAAGGAAATAGACACAGCAGCATTATTTGCATCTAAATCTCAACAGCCAGTTTAAAGTGTAAAATGATCCAAATAGCAAATTAATGTCACCTCCAGAAATATTCTATCTATATATTGGACTTTTCAAACAAGTGAGCTTTCCTCTCTGTGTCCAATGTCAATGGCAGACTTCTCAGAACACAAGTTCTAATTAAGCTTTAATTTAAGCATTACCAAAACTGCCATTCCAAATGTATTAGGATTCCAAGAAATAGCATTTTCACACATGGCCTCTAATATCTCTTCCAACCGACTTGGTCTGGGTGTCATCTGCTGTGTCTGTTGATTTGAAGACATTAAACCATGACACAAAGGTGATGATGGTTTCATCAGACAATAATGTGTCCGTGGTCAAATGTGCTGTGTCATTAGGTAGACTGAGCACAGTTACATGTCTAGTAAAGGATGCTTCTTCACTTTAATGCTAAATATTTCTGTACAGATCAAATAAAAGCAGCTCAGCCTACCTTCTGCGTTGATGTGTTCTAAACTTCCCTCTGCTGTGTCAGTGCTGTGGCATCGTGCTGCATCTGATAGATATGTTCAGGCACAAAAGGAACACTTATGGAATATGAGCACAACAAATAAACGCTGTTCCTGCATTGCTGGAGAAAACAGAATCACACATCTACATTATCTATGAAGGAGCAGAATTCTCAGGAACGAAAAACAGACCCTTTAATTACTGAACGCGCGGCTCTCGTGTTCGATTCCTACCGACGTGTCCCCGAGCAAGGCGGCTTAACCCCTCGTTGCTCCTCTGACATGTACATCAGCTGTAAGGCCCTTTGGAACAGCATCAGCTAAATGAAGAATTCTTAATATTCATGAGCATGTGAAAGATGGAAACCACTGCCAAGGGCCATCACAGCTGCTCGGCACATTAAACTAAGAAAATGTGTTACACTATAAAGTTCAAAACTCCAGCTGAGGAATATTGTCACGTCCCTAAGTGGCAAAGACACATAGAGAATGTAGAAGAAAATGTCCCAGCACTATACAAAGACTCACATGTAGGCCTGTTTGATTTGTTCACCCACACAAACACAACTGCCACTGTTCATTTCACTGACTTATTTCAAATGAAATACGCTCAGCAGCTTTTAAAATGGCTTCTCATTGGTTCCTTCCATTTTCTGGTCCCCTTTGATTCAGCAGGGACTGGTAGGGGAGCCTTCCAGTACCTCCAGCCTCCTCTGAAAAAACATGGGCACACACATGCACGCACGTTACACAGTTTGACACTATTTGACAGTTGTGACTTCCCCCTCCTGCTGATAGCCAGTGTACGGGCTGCCAACATGTCATTTTGCCATCATTTTATGGCTGATTGGCACATTAGATAAATGATTTCTTCATTGGAGAATAATGCCATTGATTCATGGAGGTATATCAGGTTACAAGTCTTTAGTCTTACTATATTTTGCACTTTTTCCAACAGCACACTGACTTCATCTTTGGTACTGGCTGTTGCGGCTGAGGAGCTGCTGCAGCTCAAACAACAGACAACAGTTAAGTTTATAAAATTGTATTAGCATGTGTATATTTGCATTATTACGGGCCTGAGTCCATTTCTGTGGATTTTCAAAGAACAAATATTCCCTTTGAAATGCAGTGCAAAGTTGTTGACTGTGTCCGTTGAGTCAGGAAGTCAGCGGCTCCTTTGCTGCTCAGTTCAGGCGCCTCTAAGCTGGACTTTTAGGCTCGCGTGACAAAATGGCCGTTTCCACAGCCAAAGCCTCCAGACTGGACGCCTTCACACTATTTAGGGAAACAAGACAGACTTTGGATGGAAAGTCAAGCTCCGAGCAGCTCAGCTTGGCTTTTGGTCTGAAAGCAGCTTAAGTCTGAATCTTTTTTTGTCTTTTAGGCGCACGGACACTTTCAGTGAGGATTCTACGCACAGTTTTCTAAATGAGGCCCCTGGAAGCAGCATGTGCAGCCCCTTCAGTCAGGAGGCTCCTGTTCACAACAACTTCATCAACAGCACTGACTAAAGAAGAAAACGCTGTTGCTTTTGTTCCTAAACTCTCCAGCAGAGGTCAGTGTTGCTCCACTGATCTGCTGTGTTGTTAACTCCTGATTGTACAGGTGTGTGTTCTCTCCTCCTCTACACTCTGGAAACAGGAAGATTGAAAGAGCGTGCGATACATATGAACTCTGTGTCATCGGGTTCCCCGTCAGCGACTCAGCTTACCTGTCCTCAGGTAAAGTTCAGGCTCTGGCAGACCACTCCAGGTCCCACAAGCCTCCCTGATGGAACTGTTCTCACTAAGTTTGACACCATCCAGGTCTTTGAATGTTTTCTTCTCTTCATATCTGGCTTTTAACATGTGATGTGGCCCGAAAGGATGTTTTAATCCAGTCTGTGCTGTTTTATGGATCATTTGCAGCTGGAAAACAGCAGCGGTGGACTGAAGGATTCAGATCCTTTACAGTAAAAGTACTAATACCTCAATGTAAAAATACTCTGTTAGAAGGAAAAGAGCTGCACTGAAAATGTTCCTTAAATAAAAGTAGAATCAGGAATCATTTCTGAATCAGTGAAATAACTGAAAGGAAAAGCAGCAAATCTTCCCACTTGTGAAGCTGGAAACTGTGGTGGAAATCTTGGACGTCCAGCTGCAGAACTGAACAAATAAATGGATCACAGCAAAGCCTTGTCTTTTGCTCTTTATTAAAGGAAGAAAAGTGCAAAAGATTCAGCCGCTCAGGCGTCTACCGCTGAGGGCCGTAGCAGACACGTGGCCCGAGCAGAGGGCCGACATAACATTTAAAGCAGGGAGGCGGCTCCCTCACACAGGGGCCCTGAAAACTCCACTTCCCATGGTAACAGAGAGGCAGGAGACACAACAGTTTCCCAGATGTTCATCCAGCAGCCCTGGCATGTCCTAGTGAACAGCAGGACGCCAGAGAAGGAGACTACAAGGACAGAATGGCAGATATATAATTATCAGCATGAAGAGAAGACGCATCAATTTTCTGCCAACACAGAAACATCCAATGAGCAGCAGAGCTCAGTATGTGGGCGGAGCCAAATCTTCTCTGCCAATGCCAAGCAGTTTCTGTTTGCAGCCGACTCTTGTTCGGTGGTGTTGGCTGGATGGGATGATTGAAGTGTGAAGAAACAAGACATATTTCTTCATTTAACACACAGGAGCGTCAGCAGCGTGTGAAGAAGCATCCACAGCCACAACAGCCTGGCAGCTCCTCATGCTGCTCAGCAGCCTGCTCACACACTGCTGTCAAATACTGTCAGATACTACAAGGAGAGGAAGAAGACGCATTACTGGAAGAAGGATTTCTGATTTCAAATGCTGGCTGAAGAATGGGATGCCGTCCCACAGCAGTGTGTGCCAAGAAGCTCTGTTACAACAAAGAGATATTCTACCAAACACACATTTCATCTGATGCTAACTAGCTAGCGTGGTTAGCGCCGCGCACATGTTCAGATCCTAAAAACAGCAGGGGCGACGACACCATCTTCTCCCACACCTGGACCTGAACCCGGACCATCTGGATGGGAACCAGGAGTCCTGACCACAGGACCATTTGGGCCAACAGCACTAAGAGTTCTTGTTTAATTGTAAATGATGAGACGAGCAGCTCAACAACCAAATGATTAGAAAGTCAACAGCCAGGAAGTCCATCATCCAGAGTTTCCTCTCCAGACTGATGGAGGTGGATCTTCTGCAGGTTCCTCCCTCAGTCTGATCTTCTTCCTCTCTCTGCTTGTTGGTTTTCATCACAACTGAAGACGGTCCGGTGGTGAAGGACGGCGACCTGGAGACGTGGGTTCAAACCCCGGCTCGGACTATCTGAGGTACGTGATGAAACTGTGTGTTTGTGTGCGTCTGTGTTCAAAAACCCTAAAATACTTCAAATAAACCAACAAAAACGTTCAAACCCACCGAAATCGCTTGCGTACATTTTCCGCCGATGTCTGACTGCAACACAGCCGACCTTCAAGGAACCGAGGAACAGGTAAGGAAGTAAGGTGAGTCCAGCTAGCTGGCTTGATGAAAGCCGGCTAGCTACGTTACTTCTTCATTATTTTTATTTTATAAAAGAAAGAACGAAAGAAATTTCAAAATAAAACAACTCTAAAAGGTGTGACGTCCCCCTGTGAGACAAAGGTGTGTCTGTGAAGTCAAGTTTGGGTGAATAAAGGAGAAACCAGCTCTCAGCAGTGGTGAGGAGCAGGCTGGTCTCTGTGAATACGTTTATCAGGGAGCTTTGTCTACATGTGGCTCAGTGGGTTAAAACTCCCGTCTTGTAAAGAGGAGGTTGTGGGTTCAGTTCCCAGCAGTGCCTGATTGTTACCATCACTATATCATTGGTCATCAGTTTCTTCTTTCTGCCCACCAAAGCTTCCCATCTGGCCTGCAGAATGGCTCCTTATGAAAGTATTGTGAATGAATAAATGTTGCAATGTTTGTATATTTGCAGTATTACAAACATTTTGGCCACCACCTTGGTTGTTTGGAGGAAGTGGCCATATTTGGAGGAGAAGGTGGAGCTGGGGAGGGGCCTGCAAACTCAGTTCCATCATACTAAAATATCAGCTGGCACAAACTACATTTACATTTATTCATCTAGCTGACGCTTTTATCCAGAGACTTAGAGTTACTGTTGTCAGATGCCGCACGCCTCTGAAGCTGAATACACACAAACACCTGGAAACAAGATAAGAAATCAGCCGGTATGTTTGTTTCTTTCTACTATTTACTACTGCAATAAACCAAAAACCTCAACTGCAATAATCTAAAATGGAAAATCTTGTGTGTGCGTAAAAACTTAACTCCGAACCTGTGTATGATGGCAAAGATAAGGAAACTGGAAATAAGGAGGTACAGAAAAGCAAAGATTGCCATTGCCCTGCTTCTGTTTGGATTTCTCAGTTCTGGTTTCTGTTCCTTGTTGGATTTTTGTTGCCTTTGGATTATTATTTAGTTTGGACTTTGCCTTGTGCTCTTAGGAAGCAGATTTCAGTTTAGTTTTTGTTTTAAACGATCACTTAAACTGCATCCACCTGGCAAGTGTCTGCATTTGGGTCCACAGCTCAGTTTGTCTGCTGTGACACTGAAAATGTTCACTGACCAGGATTGTTTTTCACTTTTTGTTTGATAAAAGGTTTTTTAACTGACCAACTAGGTTACCATAGTAACAGCTCTCAGTTAAAGAGATCTCTGCTTTCTGGAAGTCAAGTTACTACAAGCCAACATGTCCTCAGCCTTCAGCTCTTTATCTTTATACAAACAGCTCAGGAACAGATTGGTTCATGGTTAACAGTCACGAGCCGCTCTGTCTGTTTCCTCTTTAAAATTTCACTTCTCTAAAAGTTTTGGGACTGGAAGTTTTCACTTTGTCTTAAAGCGTTCCTTATTTTCTCCGTCTGGACCTCCAACTGAAGGTAAGGTAACCAGCCTGAAAGGTTTTCCTCGTTAACAGGAGCTGTAGGTAGCTTAGCTCCGCTTCATTTCTCCAAACTCTCAGCTCAGACCTTCTCTGTAAACTCAGGACGAGGGAGGCGGAGACAAGCTGCTGCTCTCCTGCTGTCTGAGCCACTAAATGCTGCTGGAGAACAGCTGTTAGTGTCGGTGAGTGCTGTCAGGAGATTTACCTGCAGGACTGATTGAAGCTTCTTCACAAAGACACTCAGTCGGTTCTTCATTGATCTATATTCTGTATCGTATTATTCAGATATGTTGATTGTCTGTCTGTAGATAAATGTCACATGTCTGCATGATCAGCTGACCTGCTGTGGTCTGACCAAAAGACATTAGCTCAGCAGTTCATTAGAAGAGAACCTGCTGAACACTGTCTCTATCTGAAGCTGTAAATAATGCCTGTGATCAGAGTCCTTTACAGGAAACTTTGTCATTATTAGGAACTGCTAGACCCATATTTTAAGATATTAATGTTTTATAAATGATATAGTTGTCAAAAACGTGAAACGTAAAGATGTAAAGTTGTTATATTGGAGTCTTAATCCCTGTTGGTGTAAAATAATCAGCTGTAGCTTGTTGCAACAAGTCATTTTCTACAGGGACTCTGTAGACAGAGATTCTGTCAGACCACATGAGTCCTGCAGTGAATGTAGCCGCTCCTCCATGGATGGTGTGTGTGCTGGGCTGCAGCTTCATGCCTCCATCTAGTGGACTGATAGTAGAAGTCCAGCAGCTGATGGCAGCTTCCTCTGCCTCACACTGCTGTCTGACTGCATTCAGCTGCCACTGATATGAAACAGAAACTAGCAGCCAATCAGTGGAGGAGCAGCTGATCTTTTTCCAGGAGAAATGATGGAAAGGAGGATTTGAGTTGATGTGCAGATGAATGATTTGTGTTTCCTCTCCAGGTGAAAGTGGATGTGAGTTCAGCAGCATGAGTCAGTGTGAGGACAGAGAGGAGGGAGTCCCTCCCTCTAAAAGCACTCTGTGTGGGGAACATGACAGCCAGACCAAAGCTCAGAGGTGAGATGAGGATCTCTAACTGTCCAGGACTCAAATCACTCCACCATCATTATTCACTCTCAAAGCTCTGTGTGTGTTGTGTTGAAGCCCAGAGCAGCAGCAGGGACCAGACTCTGCTGGACCTGGACCTGGACCTGAGCCCAGCTGTGTGTCCTTCAAGAGTGACCGGTCAATGGAAGAAATAATTACTTTTAAGCGAGGACATGTGTCTGACAGACAGTGAGTATGTGTCAGTATTAAACAGTGTTGGCCAATCAGAGCTAAATGTTCATGTCTCCCTCCTCATGTTGCTCACTGCTGATGTTTGTCCTCATTAAATCCAGTCTGACCAGTTGTCCTTCTAATGTCCATGTTCTCCTAGAATGATGATGAAGGTCAGAGCCAGATTATAGTAGCAGTAAATAGCAGTCAGGATATTTGTGCTGAGTCTAGTAATGCAAACGTTAGAATACAGGCCAACAGAGCTGCTGCTGATGGAGCCACAGTTAAGTTTGGTATCTGTCAGGAACAGTAAGATCTGCTCAGAGATCAGAACATTTAGTCCTGGTTTGGTCCAATATTTGCTGGAAATGAAGCGATGATACACAGACTGAAATCATTCAGCTTCAGCTTTTAGTGAACTTTGATCCTTTTCTTGTTGAGAGCTGCCAGTTTCTCCAGAAGCTTCTGTGGCTGAAGGCTAAAAATGACATTTCCATCCCTGGTGGTCTTCCTCTCTGTCTAACAGGATCTATGGGAGACCAGCCTCTGCTGGACCTGGATCTGGGCCCAGCTGTGTGTCCTTCAAGAGTGACCAGTTAAAGGATGAATTCCTTGAATTTAAAGGAGGCCGACCGTCTGCTGCAGAGAGGTCAGCTGTTAATCCCATGAAAATCTGACTGATTCATGTTTAACTGTTATTTATCCAGAGAAGTTTTATTAAACCTGTGTGTTTATTTTCAGCATCGTTCTTCTTCACATACATTTATATTCTCCCATCTGAAGCTGCCCAGTAGAAGCAGCAGAAGCAGCAGAAGCAGCAGAAGCAGTAGAAACAGTAGAAGCAGCAGAAGCAGTAGAAACAGTAGAAGCAGCAGAAGCAGCAGAAGCAGCAGAAGCAGTAGAAGCAGCAGAAGCAGTAGAAGCAGTAGAAGCAGTAGAAGCAGCAGAAGCAGCAGAAGCAGTAGAAGCAGCAGAAGCAGTAGAAGCAGTCTTCAGCTCTTGGCTTCAGTTGAACATTTTCTCCACACACACGTTCTGACTGTTGAGCAGCTCCAAAGCGACTGCCTTTACCTTGTGTCTGTCTCTGTGTGGACAGACATAATGTGAGCTAACTCTTCATGATTCCTCCACAGAGTCCACCAGGAGAGCTCAGAGGTTCCCAGTGGTCAGTCTGCCCAGCAGCATCAAACACACCTGGACTCCATATTTATGGTCTGTACATGTACAACAACTACTTTTCCATCTATTCTGTTCACAATAATCTCCACGCTGCACTTTTTAGACCAGTGGATTGTCAGTCTGTCCAACATGGATCTGATGTTTGGTTCCATGATTTGACTTTGATTGTGTCCTTCATATAATATTCTGTTCCAGCTGCTGGAGGACAACATTGTCACTTTTGTGAAGAAGGAGCTGAAGAAGATCCAGAAGAGTCTGAGTTCAGATTACCCAGAATGCTTAGAGAGTCAGAGGGAGGATGAGGAGGTGTTGGACGGTGAGGAGGAAGAGCAGAGGAGGAGCAGCAGAGAGGCATTTCTGAAGATCACACTGCACTTCCTGAGGAGAATGAAGCAGGAGGAGCTGGCTGAGCGTCTGCAGAGCAGTAAGAGGATTTCTCTAAAGATTTAAGCTGCTGGATAAACGGGAAACTTTCATATTCTTAATTTCCTGTTGACCTTCTGAATTAATTTATTGTCCATTCTGTCTCCTGTTTTGTTTCCCAACACCAAGATAGTATCACTGATGTAGTAAATACAAGTCTTCATCTTGATTGGCTTAAACAGTCTGCTTCAGGGGCACACTGGGGGAACAAATGGCCCAAGGTTCCTCATCAGCGTGCTGTGCAGACAAAGCATTTGTTGGGGGTCCTTATTCCTGCATTCTTGATAATTTTATGCAAGTACACAAAATGAGCTATTAAAACATATTTTAAAAACTGAAAACACCTATCTATCTCTTAGCTTAACCATATCATCAATCTTTCCATATCACTGGTGCTTTGGGCTGGCTTTAACTCTGTTTTGTTATTGCCCTCATCTTTGCTGCCTTTGCATGTTGGTTATCTCCAAATAATTTTACTTCTTTTTAAATCTACATGAAGGTAATGATAGGATCACTTTAAAATATCACTTGCTTGCTGCCTAGCCTACTATTGTTGAATCTGTCGATATGGACCAACCCAAACCACTTGCTTTCAAATGAAGGGAGCCTCACATGATTTGCCTTAAATAGCGCAGGCAACAATACAATCTTTTTATTCCTAAACATAATCTTTCCAACACAAATAGTTATTGAGGCAATAACACAGGAGAGACCCAATGATGAATAGGTTAGGGAAACGGTACTGTTTTATCCACCCAGTTTTACTCGCTTCTTCTCAAAAAATATTATTCCTGAAAAAAATAGAAACTGGTACACTAAGTGAAAGCCAAGATCAGTTTTTTTGGTAAAATATTTAATGAATTCACTGTCTCACATTGCAATAAAACAAAAAACAAATAAAACAATGAGAAAAATTAGCAGAATGTATAGTAGATAGATAACAGACTAGTTAAGGTATGAAGGTATGAAATGGCAAATTTAGCTAAAAGTTAAAAGTAGATTACTGACTAATTAAGTAAAGGGTAAAAGTGCAGCATTAAAAAAGGAACTGGAAAAGTTGGCGTACTTTAAAAAAAAACACTTTACTGATCATGATTTGCCTTGCTTTTTTACTCATTGCGTTTATAATGCGTTACTACACACCTCTGCTGACGACTCACTGCTGCCTTGACTGGTAGCAGTAGATATAGAAGCAGCACCAAAAAAAAATCTTTCATTATGAGGCACTTTGCTGCACCTCAAGCAACATCTTGTATTTCAGCACTACCTTTGCATGTTGTTGCAAGTTTTTTTATCCACGGTGCAAGGGATTAGGTTTCAACCGTTTCAGTATGTTCTGATGTGGAGTGTGATAGATTGAAATAGCCAATCATGTTAAAACAGCCCAAGTGACATCACATGCCGAGGTACACACATGGAAAAAAGGCGTTCATGCATTCACACATACACAACACTTGACTTCCATGGAGAATTTCAGCTCCATAGATATAAAGTGCCAACTGCAATAAAACAAAACCCATTCAAACACACACACACACACCTCCAAACAGTGGGAAAGAATTGCTGGTCACAGCTAAAAAAAAAATAGAATAATAATATCTGTGGTGAGTATTTTCAAGGGCTCTAATTTTTAACTTATCATTACAATGATGCAGAGTATGTATTTTCTCCAAAAGCGATCACTAAACCAGCTGATTCAATCAGTGAGCCATGCATGAAATGTATAGCTGGCTCTTCCAACTTCTCTTTTATTTGACAGCTAGGCAATATGTGTGGTGTCTGTGACCACCGGGTCTGCACCCATCTACCTAAGCTCCATAAACTTACATTCCTTCTCGGCCGCTACGCTCCTCCAACGAACGGCGCCTGGCTCTGCCAGCCCTTCACACAAAGCGATCCCAGTCACGGCTGTTCTCATCTGTGACACCACGATGATGGAACGAGCTACCACACGCCATCAGAGCAGGGGCGTCCCTCTCTAACTTCAAGAAGCTCTTGAAAACTCATCTCTTCCGAGAACACTTCCTCTTATAATACCTCTTATTCCTAACTTATAACATGCACTTCTTGTGCTCTTCTTCTTCTATCCCATAAAATTATCTTGTATTGACTGCACTTTTTGTTCTGATTGCACTTTTTGTTAACTCTCACTTCCTTTCCTAGGTATTTACCCATTGTTGTACTACGTGCTCTTACTAGTATTTATTGCTGCTCTTACTAGTATGTATTGTCAGGTGTAGATCTGTATTTGATGCTCTGTTGATACTTGTAAGTTGTTCCTCACATGTAAGTCGCTTTGGATAAAAGCGTCTGCCAAATGAGTAAATGTAAATGTCTGGATTCAAACAAGGTAGTGGTTTGGGTCACTCTTTAAATGTGGTGGAAGTGTGACCTCTGTGAGTCTATCCATCAGGTTTGTGGTAACAGCAGGTTGATGCCGCATCTGCATTCTTCTCCACATTTTTCAATTTTTTGTTAGCAGTTATGTGCAAACAATTATGTAACTTCATTACAATTGAGCATACAGTGGACAGTTGAGCAACAGTAGAAAATACCTCAACCTTATGCTTAAATCAGGGATTCTGAACTTTTCTGGCAGTCCAACCCTTTTTTGAAGTTGAAAATATTTCGCTGAATTGCGGTCTCTCCTTGACCAATAGTCTCCTTGACCAATAGTCTCCTTGAGCAATAGCATTTTTCAGGCGATTAAAACTTAACGGATTACCTATTGTGAGTAGGCCTACACCCTGTTGCAATATCACAGACATCTGGGGCGAGTAGTGAATTGTTGTGTGTGTTTGTGTGTGGCGCACAAACAGCATTGTGTGAGAGAGGCAAAATGTTGAATCATGTAATAAGCCATGACCTCTCTTGTTTTTTAGCAATGAGAAGACGCAGACCTGTGAATTGTGATCAACTTTCTGCTAATATGACAGTTATTACATAGTGGCAAATAGGGGTGCAATGGTTCAACATGCCCACGGTTCGGTTTGTATTGCGGTTTCTGGGTCACGGTTTCGGTTCGGTAACAGTGGGGAATATGGAGACATTTCTATTTTCCTACGAAAGTTATAGTGGGATACAAATAATTTCAGACTATAATTTTAGATGTTGTCTACAATGCAGCATTCAGTTTGACGTACATTTTAAGTCAAGCAGATGTAAAGGGTGACAGTCTGAGTGAATCTAGCTTCTAAACAGTAACATGGATGACATGATCGACTACGTCATCAGTTATAACATCACCAGACTACCGCGAAATAAATGTTTGCTTTACGAGTGAAACTAAATGCTCTCCTTGCGCAGACATTCTCAATTGAGTGCAATGAATAATACAAGTTCGATAACTTAAGCCCATAAAAACGTTTATAAGTGATAGCGTGCTGTACACAAACCTCGCTAATAAAACAATACTAAAACGATAGATTAAACAACCCACATGGTGTATTTTTCATTCACTTTGATGAAGTTGAAGGTCCGCCCTCACTGCTGAATGCAGGCGCGCTCCCGCAGCAGGGAAACACTACATTGGCACGACACGGTCTCCGTTTTAGTGACGACCTTCGCTCCATCGCTATTGTAATCAACGCTAAATCCAAAATGCTCCCACACAGGTCACTTAAAAGACGATGGTGCATCCTCATACGTTAACTTTTCGCCTCCACACGCCATCTCCTCCGCATATATTCTTGCGTTTCATTAGCATCTGTATGGTTACCCTCTCTCCAGTTTTTTCCAGTAACGTTACGAGATTTGTCATCGATATATTGACAGTTCATTGGACAGGTACTCTCCGGGGAAGGGGAAGGGCGAAAGGTGTTAGCTTGTTGCAAAATGTTTTTTTGTGGAACCTGTACTGATACTGACTATTCTAAAAGTCAACCTACAGAGGGCGCTGTTTAGTTGGTGTTGCCTGAAGTGCTCTTGAGAATGGTCTGTACATTCCAGTCAATACAGAACCGAAAATTGCGGATTACATGTAAAAACCGAGCCGTGGTTTGTTTATTGAACAATTCGTTTTTTTGCGGTTCGGTTTTGCACCCCTAGTGGCAAACCAAAGATTACAGATCGCTGGTGCTATGATCTTTGATTAGACTGAAGTCAGCTGATTTGGTGGTTGCCTAGCAACATCATTAAAACGCAGCGCTTTGCTCTTCTCTTTTCAACTAAAAAAGTCATTGCTGTGTGCCTCGCGTTTTCGAACCTGCAAAGTGCTTTCTGTCTGTTCGGGGCCTGAGTCTTCTTTGGCATTTTATAGCGGTTGCCATTACCGCCACCTGCTGGATTAAAAGGTGCCAAATATTGTGTCCACCGAAAGTGATTCTATTCACAAAAATAGTCCATCTAGTTATTTTTAAGTTATTGTTTTTCTTTTTGTGTCTATAGCAGCATTCTCACGACCCCTCTGGGACCAGGTCGCGACCCCCAAGGGGCTCCCGACCCCCAGGATAAGAACCACTGGTTTAAATATCACAAGACAACATACTGTTACATACCTGCATTCATGACTGTCAGGGTTTCCGGTGTAGGTTGAAAGGTGGCAGGACCCAAATGCAGGACACAAGGCTGACAGGTTTCTTTTCAATGATTTATTAAGGCAACTAAAAGCGAGCACACTTACATGTGAGTGGCTGAGTCCAATGTAAACCAAAATAAACCAAAAACGAACTGAGAATCCAAAATGGGCATGATCCTTAATCCAAAGAACAAATGTTGTACAGGTCGGGTTCAAGCTGGAAAAAGGCAGCCAAGACAGGCATGCAGGCAGATTACTAGGGGAACAGACAGAACACGTTACAAAATACCAGACAAGAATCTAACTTCAGAAAATAAAAGAAACCTATGCAAACAGACAAACACAGACCACAACACAGGGATCTAAATGAGAACACAGAACTAGAAAACAGATTACAGAGCAGACTAAACTAAAATAATGCAGACAAGGAACTAAAAGTAAATACTAAGACATTAACTAATGCACAGGACTAGTAACAAATATATGGAATCAAAACACAGACTAAATAACAGATACTGAAATGACCAAATAATAAAATCAGAGAAACTAAGGAAAGGATTGTGGCAGATGACAAACGACAACAGTGTTGAATAGTCATCTCATGTGGACAAACAGCACCTGCTCTATCTGGAAAGATGCATCACGTTAAAGTTAGCTAGCTATAGTGGAGAGATTTTCTATTGGCTAAAAAACACATAAACGAATGGATGACTTCATAAAAACATGGTAAAATTAATGAACACATAATATTCGACCAAAGAAATCTAGCTTAACTTGTATGTGCTTTCCAAGTAAGTTAGCATTGTTTAGTCCACAAACATTCTAAGACATGTTACCTAAAGGCAAATCCTCCGTTGCTTTGAGGACTACCAATAATCCTTTGTCATTACTAGAATTTGCTGCAGGTACAATTTCGTAACAGGAAGTGGCACAGTAGTCCCATTTACCTGAATCTTTTAACTATGCTACACCAGTCGTATCTGAAAAAATAATAATTATGGGTTTATTTTCCAAGTCCAATGAAAATCCACATACACGGATTAAATCACTAACCAAGTTCAGCCCACTCAACTTAAAAACATGTTTGATCCCACAATCACTCCAGTTCAATCCATAAAAAAAGGTTTCAAACTGAAAGGTCCACGGAGTATTTACAATACAGGGTTGCTTGCTGTCCAATAGTCAATCAAACAGTCATGTTTGCAAAATTGGCATTATCTCAACCCGCAAGTCCTGTAAGAAATCAAGGGAGTTATGATGTAAATATTTTTCCAACTTACTAACTTGATGTGTATAATGTTTATATTTAGATTAATTATGGACATGTATTTACTCACTGGCTTTTTGTTGCAAAACAGTAAGTAGTGAGAAATTTTCAAAAGCCAGGAGACAATACAAATTGTAAAACAATAAAACTCATTCTTTTTTAGAAGAAAATAAGTAGCTATATTTAATCTCTATAAACTGTTAATTGTATTTTCAGAATCTCCCAACATGTGTCAGCTTAACCTCAAATCTAAGCTGAAGAAGAAGTTCCAGTGTGTGTTTGAGGGGATTGCTAAAGCAGGAAACCCAACCCTTCTGAACCAGATCTACACAGAGCTCTACATCACAGAGGGAGGGACTGCAGAGGTCAATGATGAACATGAGGTCAGACAGATTGAAACAGCATCCAGGAAACCAGACAGACCAGAAACAACCATCAGACAAGAAGACATCTTTAAAGCCTCACCTGGAAGAGATGAACCAATCAGAACAGTGATGACAAAGGGAGTGGCTGGCATTGGGAAAACAGTCTTAACACAGAAGTTCACTCTGGACTGGGCTGAAGACAAAGCCAACCAGGACATACAGTTCACATTTCCATTCACTTTCAGAGAGCTGAATGTGCTGAAAGAGGAAAAGTACAGCTTGGTGGAACTTGTTCATCACTTCTTTCCTGAAACCAAAGAAGCAGGAATCTGCAGCTTTGAAGAGTTCCAGGTTGTGTTCATCTTTGACGGTCTGGATGAGTGTCGACTTCCTCTGGACTTCCACAACACTAAGATCCTGACTGATGTTACAGAGTCCACCTCAGTGGATGTGCTGCTGACAAACCTCATCAGGGGGAACCTGCTTCCCTCTGCTCGCCTCTGGATAACCACACGACCTGCAGCAGCCAATCAGATCCCTCCTGAGTGTGTTGACTTTGTGACAGAGGTCAGAGGGTTCACTGACCCACAGAAGGAGGAGTACTTCAGGAAGAGGTTCAGAGATGAGGAGCAGGCCAGCAGAATCATCTCCCACATCAAGACATCACGAAGCCTCCACATCATGTGCCACATCCCAATCTTCTGCTGGATCACTTCTACAGTTCTGGAGGAGGTGTTGAAGACCAGAGAGGGAGGAGAGCTGCCCAAGACCCTGACTGAGATGTACATCCACTTCCTGGTGGTTCAGTCCAAACTGAAGAAGGTCAAGTATGATGGAGGAGCTGAGACAGATCCACACTGGAGTCCAGAGAGCAGGAAGATGATTGAGTCTCTGGGAAAACTGGCTTTTGAGCAGCTGCAGAAAGGCAACCTGATCTTCTATGAATCAGACCTGACAGAGTGTGGCATCGATATCAGAGCAGCCTCAGTGTACTCAGGAGTGTTCACACAGATCTTTAAAGAGGAGAGAGGGCTGTACCAGGACAAGGTGTTCTGCTTTGTACATCTGAGCGTTCAGGAGTTTCTGGCTGCTCTTCATGTCCATCTTACCTTCATCAACTCTGGAGTCAATCTGCTGGGAGAAGAACAATCAACCTCCCAGAAGTCTGAAACAAGAGAAGATGAATCTGCAGTGACACAATTCTACCAGAGTGCTGTGGACAAGGCCTTACAGAGTCCAAATGGACACCTGGACTTGTTCCTCCGTTTCCTTCTGGGACTTTCACTGCAGACCAATCAGACCCTCCTACCAGGTCTGCTGACACAGACAGGAAGTGGCTCAGAAACCATTCAGGTAACAGTCGAGTACATCAAGAAGAAGATTGAAGAAAACCCTTGTCCTGAAAGAAGCATTAATCTTTTTCACTGTCTGAATGAACTGAACGATCGCTCTCTGGTTGAGCAGATCCAACAGTACCTGAGCTCAGGAAGACTTTCCAGAGAGAAACTCTCTCCTGCTCAGTGGTCAGCTCTGGTCATTATCTTACTGTCATCAGAAAAAGATCTGGACGTGTTTGACCTGAAGAAATACTCTGCTTCAGAGGAGGCTCTTCTGTTTCTTACGGCTGTGGTCAAAGGCTCCAAGAAAGCTCTGTAAGCAGAACATATTTGCATATGTTGCACATAGTTCAGACACACAACCATCTTTTCAGCAGAAGAGAATAATTACATACTATGTGTATTTTAAAATTTACATCGTCTCTCCAGATTGAATGGCTGCAATCTCTCAGAGAGAAGCTGTGAAGCTCTGTCCTCAGTTCTCAGCTCCCAGTCCTCTAGTCTGAGAGAGCTGGACCTGAGTAACAACAACTTGCAGGATTCAGGAGTGAACCTGATGTCTGCTGGACTGGAGAGTCCACACTGTAAACTGGAAACTCTTAGGTAAGAAGTTAAGTTAGTGTTGTAATTGAAAAAGATCTGTGTCTAAATTGTTATCATTTTTGTTAAACTTGTTATGTAAAGCACTTTGTGATTTTATCTGTGATAGGTGCTATATAAATAAATTTTACTTACTTACTTACTTAATTGATTTATGATATTTATTAATCAGTTCTCTGCAGTTTCAACCACCTCTCAGATCAGGATTTCCACCCATCCAACCAGGTCTTAGTTGCAGTGGCAGCTGGTTAAGCAAAGTATCCTATGTCTGCCATAGTCATGTCATCTAGCTATACCTGCTGAATGTTGAGGGATTCCTAGATTTGACAAGTTATTCCTCTAGAGTTTTAAGTCGTCCCTAAGGTCTCCTTTTGCCTGGAATACCTCCACAAGGAGGCTTCCAGGAGGAATAGGAATCAGATGACCAAACCATTTTTACGTTGTGGGAAGAGTTAACGTAAACAGCACTGACTGTTGTAGTTAAATCTTAAATCTGAGTCACATTATCCCATACATGACTGACTTGTTTAGGTGGGCTTTATCACTGGTCCCTTGTGTTGCCATAAGGTCAGCAGTAAAGACTCTTCACAGGTATCTCCTGGAAATCCTGTCAGACATAATTCTGAAATCTGAATTCAAGCAGCCTGCATCTTTATGGTATTTTAATCACCTGATCAGGTCTACAAGAGAAAAAAGTGGTCATCAAACTTTAAAATGTAAATTCGAATATGAATGCAAGAACGTGATTGATTTACAGTGTGTTGGACCCTCACATCATGGGAACAAAGGTAACCTTTCAAAGGAAAGAGCTCACATCTCTCAGCCGTCCATTCCTAGCCTCCACTGCAGAAACGGGATACCCTCTTTCAATATTTTATTTCAGTATAGATCTATCTCAACAGTCGAAAGTAGACTGTTTTGTTCATTTTGTTTTTAGATTCTTGTGTTACTAAACACGATTTTGGATCCTAAAGGAAATCATTATTTACCACATAATGGTTTCATACCTGAAAATTTATGTATGGTCTCCACCGTCCATATATTGAGACATGGATAACCTCTGTCGCACGCTCTCTTGATCTCTTTATTTCAACCCACTGTTTTTTCTCTCTATACAGTATCCCGCCTTCATTAGGATCCTTAGCGTGTTTGACATTTTGTATCAATGCAATGCTGCTGGGCCTTTACTCATTTTATTCCTGACACTGTGGGTGAAACCAGAAATGGTGCTTTGTCAAGGCTGAAACGAGAGTCCAGGACTCAAAATAATTTGACTTTGTTCTGGCCCGCCATGTAATGGTTTGAAAAAAATTGACTCAATGCTAAACTTGTTTGCCAACCCCTGGTGTAGTACATTATACCTAACCGCGGCAACCAGGATTGTATAGGCCTTTCTTTATGTGCCCTTTTTTCATTTCCTTGCTTAAAATAGTGATGTGCAAAACACTGAAAACCCATATTTTTTTGAAAATAGCAAGATAACTTGTCAAATGTTGAAACTGAGAAATGTTATTGTTTACAATGATATTCCCATTTCGAATTTGATTCCAGCAACACTTTTCAAAAGTTGGGACAGGGTCCTTTTTACCACTCTGTTGCATTATTCTATCAACAACACTCTATGTGTTTGGGAACTCAGAAGACAAGTTTCTGTAATCTTGTTAGGTGGAATGTTTTCCATGTGGAATATACAATTTCAAGAGTTTGGGGTCTTCTTCGATGTATTTTACATTTCATGATTCGCAAAAACTTTTCAGTGGTGAAAAGTCAGGACTGCAGGCCGTTTTAGCACCTGGACTGTTTCATTACAGAGCCATGCATGTTGTAATATGTGCAGAATGTGGTTTGTCATTTTGTTTCTATTTACATTTTACACAGCATGCCAACCTTTTGGAAATGGGGTTGTATAGTAACTTCCACATAAAACTGCTCACTCACTACACAAACATATGCATACAGATCTTAAACTTTGTGGGCCCATCTGTCATTTCTAATCAGTGGCTGATGAGCCAGGTAAGTGGTCCTGCCCACTGCTTCCCTCACAATCCCCTGTTTTTCACTTGTCCTGTATTTATACATTTTTTCATGTATACATGTGCCTTTGAATTGGCCCCTTCATCTGCAAGTATGTGAAGTTGTGGTTACAAGGAGCATTAATAGCACCATATTTCCAAACCTTGCATCAATTAGTACATGTTAGATTAGGTAACTCATGTAAATCAAAATTCAGTGATATATATTATTCACCAGGATTGTAAATTTCACTTTATAAAAAAAAATCCATAAAAACTCCTAACATATTTCCTTACATACTGCAAATACATATAATTGCTCTAAAATATTATTTTAAAAAGCTGTAATTCATGCCTGTATATCTGTCTATCTTTTTGTTCATTGCTATTTCCCCAGACTGACTGACTGTAACCTATCAGAGAGAAGCTGTGAAGCTCTGTCCTCAGTTCTCAGCTCCCAGTCCTCTAGTCTGAAAGAGCTGGACCTGAGTAACAACAACCTGCAGGATTCAGGAGTGAAGCTCTTGTCTGCTGGACTGAAGAGTCCACACTGTGAACTGGAAATTCTCAGGTCAGATCAAGTTACTGTTGTCTTAAATGATTTGAATTATAATCTATCTATCTATTATTTTCTGGAGAATTGTGTGTTCTCACAGAATATTGCTCTTCAAGAATGAACACTGCTACCCCTACCCTCACCATACCCTCAGATAATCCGTTGTGTGTTGTCTTGTGTGTTTGCAGGCTGTCAGGCTGTCTGATCACAGGAGAAGGCTGTGCTTCTTTGGCCTCAGCTCTGAACTCCAACCCCTCCCACCTGAGCGAGCTGGACCTGAGCTACAATCATCCAGGAGACTCAGGAGTGAAGCTGCTGTCCGCTGGACTGGAGGATCCACACTGGAGACTGGACACTCTCAGGTATGAGGTCTGCTGCAGCAACAGCCAACCAGTCTGGAAACATTTTCTCTATAACTGTGGATAGAGACATTTAAAACAGATGTTGTAACATTACTGTGACCTTCTAAACAGTCTTTTCCCATGAATTTTTAGAAAAGTAGATCTTTTAAAAAGTAAAATGTTTTATTGAAGGAGTTTACCAGTAAGAAGAGTCCTTAGAGTCTGCTAGCCAACAGCATTCTAATCACCAGGCTTTATCACAACCTGTTAGCCACCAGCTCTGGTCTCGTTCTGCTAACTGACAGTCAAACATTCTCCAGCTTTCTAGCTTCGTCTTAGCACCCGCCTCTGGGCCTGTCCCTGTTTCCTGCACCTCAGACTTGAATCATGAGTCTCCCTTCCAGGGCTCCATGCTAGCCAGCATCACCGAGACTTTGTCTTCCACTCCTGACATTCAGCTGATCTGTCCTTTAGAGACATTGTTACCCAGCTTCACTGCAAATTTGCTGTCTCACTTCCCAGAGACTTAGGTACTCAGTTCTCCAATGAATTTGCTATCCAGCTCACCAGAGATGTTATTTAGTACCACCATTCCTGCCTCAGGTAAAGTTGACAGTACAATCGACTCCTGCTGCCGGTATCCTGTCAGCAGTTCTCTCAACTCGTACCTGGTGCTGAGCTTCCCATACACGCTAAGCTGTGGTGAACCACTGATCCCACTGTGATAAAGTAACTCACTATCACTGCTCAACCTCAATGACTCTGCCTGAGGTCTTCAGTCTTGTAGGTGGTCTCCCACTCAGCCTCATCAGGGAATCCAGAGGGGTTTCACCTTTGGCGTTGGCCTACATAGAGGGCTTACCTTCGCTGTCAGCCTCCAGAAGGGAGGGGGGGGGGCGTTGATTCTTGCCATCTGTCTTTCTACTAATGTTTCATGTAACAGAAGTGTTTCTTGTGTTTCCGCTGGAGTCTTGTTGATTTAACCTGTCATAAATATTTCTGGTTTTTCATCTTTCTTGACCTGTGTTGCTTGTTTGGGAACTAAATATGAATAAATATGTTTTTACCTGTTGGAACTACAAAAAAATAATTTCAGGTGTGTAGGAAATTGAAATATGATCACTACAAATTGTGTAAAATGAATGTATGAGAGGAATGTGATGTCCATGTTTGATGCTGAAAGAGGATGTGCTGGTCTGACCCCCCTCCTCCTTTCAGGGTGGAGCCTGCTGGAGTCCGATGGTTGAGACCAGGTCTGAGGAAGTGTAAGTGTGTTTTAAATTTGATTCATGAAAACAAAGCAGCACACATTCAACCATCTTCAGACTGTGACATCACTCATTCAAAGTGCCAATCAATGAACAGATGATAGATCAATAACTGCAGCTGGATTCTCTCATCAGATTCCTGTCAACTCACAATCGACACAAACACAGTAAATGGAAACCTCAAACTGTCTGACAACAACAGGAAGGCGACACGTGTGGAGGAGGATCAGTCATATCCTGATCATCCAGACAGGTTTGACTACTGGCCTCAGCTGCTGTGTAGAGATGGTCTGACTGGTCGCTGTTACTGGGAGGTCGAGTGGAGAGGAGGTGTTTATGTATCAGTGAGTTACAGAGGAATCAGAAGGAAAGGAGGCAGTGAAGACTGTGTGTTTGGGGAGAATGATCAGTCCTGGAGACTGAACAGCTCAGATGATGGTTACTCTGTCTTTCATAATAACACAAGAACATTCATCTCCTCTTTCTCCTCCTCCTCCTCCTCTGGTAGAGTAGCAGTGTATGTGGACTGTCCTGATGGCTCTCTGTCCTTCTACAGAGTCTCCTCTGACACACTGATCCACCTCCACACCTTCAACACCACATTCACTGAACCTCTTTATCCTGGCTTTGGGTTCAGGTTCTGGTTCAGGTCTGGTTCCTCAGTGTCTCTGTGTTCTCTGTCGGAGGGAGAGTCTCCTCCTGGTAGAAAAAAGATCAGTTGAGTCTGTACAGGATCCCAGTTTCAAAAATCTTTCAGCTTCTTGTAATAAATCCAAAGTGATTCAAAGTGATTGAACAGATTCCTCATTTCCATTGTAAACTTCTTCCACTTCCAGTCCTTTAAAGATGGAAGCTCTGATCATTAAATGGTGGAAATGCCGTTGACTTGTACCTTCTGTCATGTGTTGCTTTGAATTCTGGCTCTTGTTCCAATAAAAGCAGAATGTTACTGTGAGTGTGTTTGTTGTCTTTCTCAGCTCAGGACTGCTGACACCATTCAGCTGGGAGTAGCTTTAAGGTGGTAGTAGTGTGGTGAAGACTGCTATATGGTTTTATAAGGTGCTAAGAGTTTTTTGAAGGTGCTCCTGTCCTGTGACTTTTGTAAGGTAGGTCAAAGTTTAAAAAGACTAGAAAGGTGCTATACAAATATGGAACATTTATTTGTATGTTTCATAAGGTGGTATTAGTGTCTTTAAGACAGTTATATGGTTTTTAATGTGGTATTAGGTTTTGTAGGTCGTCCTGTCCTGTAATAATGTGATTTTTAAGGTGGTATACAGTTTGAAAGTGATTTTGTTTGTTGCTGGTTAATAGGTTTTAAGGTGGCATTAGTTTGTTTAAGACAGTTGTATTGTTTTTAAAGTGGTATTAGTGTGTTTAAGACAGTTAGCAGTGTTTCACATATCTGGACACAAAGTGCCGTGCCAGGTAATGTCATTGAGTTTGTAGAGACATCAGGACCTGTGTCAGATATCATTCGCTCTCTGCCTCCATTTTCCAGCTGAAATGAAGTAGAAATGCCTCCAAGTAATCTTACAGCTTTTACCACCTGCTGTGTGTTCAAATCGTTTTCACTGATGCCTGTTTAGGACAACAGACAATGGAGACTGCGTATAGTGGTCACGTCTGTCCGGGTCAAACTGATCACTATAAGCACCAAAGTTTGTTTATTTCTCATGCAGGTTACCATCTAATTGGCATTTGTGTATTTATTACATGGATATAAATGAATGAAATGGAGCGTTTTAAAGCTGATTTAAAGCTAAAATAAGAGAAGCTGAGCAAAGGCCCTCTCCTGCTCAGAGCCCTGTCTGAAGGCTCAGGGTGAAAGCATTACACTCCACTCACGTAACATACAGCAGGCCAACCTACTGCTGTGATAGAGCGGGGACAATAACTGTGCACCGTCCCAAAATGCCAGCAGAGAAGGAATGGAAGGGCCAAATAAGTCAGTGAGCCTCAGCAGTGTGAGCAGAGGAAAATATCCCATGATGCTCCACTGCGCGCAGCAAGCGTATGTTCACACACAGCCTAAATGAACACTGTTGGAAATGATTCTTCTAAAAATAAATCTATAGGATGGATTCTGTCCTGAGCTTTTGGATCCATTTAAATAGTCGATCACTGCGACCATGATCATTTGAAGCAGTTCCACGTTAGTAGGATAAAGCTCAGCATCAGTGTGTGTGATATCGTACGACTTTGCTGTAATCACAGATCAAGTCCAGCAGCAGACGGCTCGATGGCTTTGGCTCACAGACAGGGAAGGAATGGAAAGGCTGCGGTCTTTCCTCCCAACATTTACCCAAAGGAGATGAGTCCCTGGCAGCCCCTGGACCTGTGGACTGATGCCCTTCTGCATTATGGACGGAGAAGTTTGTCTACTGCTGTATAACAACATTCTGTCCTGGTGCTTTAATACGCTGATGACACACAAACTGTCTTTACAGAGGTGCAGCTCCTGGCAGAGAAAAGATCAATTCTGGCTCAAGAAGACATCTCATCTGTCATCAGAGAGGCACCAGGTAAGTCACGCTCATGCAGGTAACAATAGCTGTGAACGGGACAACTTTAGATTCCAGGTCCAAGCGCCCTTTGCACAGAGTATGTAGCACTGACAGCTGTTTCTTTTCTCTTCTGTTTATTGGCTAGTGTTAGTCTCAGAGCGAGACATGGAGAGATGGAAGAAAAGGGAGCTGGAGCTAGCCCAAGAAAAAGCCAAGCCAATAAGGAAGGAACTGAAGTGAATGTGTTGAATATTGTAAAAGGTAACACAGATTATTAAGAAAGAATATTGCAAAGATGTTCTGCTTCCTTTTCCATGTACAGTATAGAGTATCCTGTAAGCTGTGTCGGGAAGAAGGAACATGAAATGAAGCACTTTATTAGAGCTGTAGTAATGTCATCATCTGTTCTCCAGACACTGTCTGCAGATGGAAAAGGGACGACATCACTAAGCTCATTCACTTCTACAAGTTCACTTTGTTTCTGTGAGACTATCTGGGGATTCCAGCCATCTTTGAGGGCCTTACTGATGTGCTTAAACATGGAAGCCTGGCTGTGATTACACAGCTATGAGCCAGACAATAGCAGGAAACTGTCCCAATGGAAGAGTTGCCCTAAAGCTGCACTAATTAAATATGCTGTGATTAATAATCAGTTAGCACCAAGCTCCCCCTGTAACTTCCAATGTTTGCTCAGGTGGACCACAGGAATGTTTTCTGCTTGGTAACTACTGATGTGTTGGGCTCTACTTTTTCTAATCTATAGATCTGGGACTCGTGAGTCACACATGGAGGATGAAACAGAGTGAGGAAGCAGCATCAGTCTGTTACTGTTCTCTGATTAAGAGCCTAAATAACAATCAGTTTGACTCTCTGACCATTGGAGAAGTGAGAACTCTGCTAAACATGGAGAAAAAACAGATGGCAAGAATCTGATTGAATCTTCCGGTCTGCCCTTAAAGATGTTGACCGTGACCTCAGAGGCCGACTGATCTGCGAGGCTAGAAGTGAATCAGAGCAGAGAGCCGTCCTCCTCCATCTGAAGAGAAAATATCCAGGTAAAGTGCTGTGGATAAGTAGATCCATTTAAAAACTAAGATCCAGCTCTGTAAAGGACCAGAAGACAAACTAATGAAGGCTGCGTTTGTTTGCATGTCTGTTTTCTAAGTTTCCTTTAGATGGGCGGGGCTTTGCCATTAGACTGTCCCAGCAGGTAGCCGACTCCAACAAGAGACTGAGACAGGCAATAAAAGAGTCCAGCAGCATTCAGTGGCCACCACAGAGGAGCATCTTCCCTGCAACTAGTGATTTTCAAGAAGCATGCCATCCCTCTTGGCCAGTCTGCTTCTGTTTTGATGACACTGTAAGTACAGTTAGCTAAACCTAGTGAGCACATCACTCTAGTAACCAGCTGACAGCCGCTTACTAAGCACAACTACCTGGCACATTGTTTTCTTTTGTCTCCTTCCAGGCTGAAGAAGACGATGTTCCGAGGAGTCTGAAAAGGCGAGGGATCGACGCCTTACATATGAAGACTCGGGCCGCTGAGGAAAAGCACACGCTTTAGCAGGAAATGAGAAGTGTAGCTGAGCGCCTCCATCAGCAGCGTGCCTTCCTGTGTTCTGCCATCAATGACACAGAGCAGCCAGGTGCAGAAGCTGCTCTCCTCCAACGTCTCAAACAGCTGCAAAGGAAACTACATCACGCCACTGTGATGTTTCACCAACATGTAGCAGACATTGTTCCTGCAACGCATGGTCACATGTCAGCCCAGACAAGCCCCGCCTGTCTCAGGCCCTCCCCATGTCCAGCATACAGACACTGGTATACAGTGATGATGATGGTGATGATGATCATGATGACGATGATAGCAGCTGGGTCTGGAAGCACTCTAGACCAGGGCTGCTTTTCTGCTTCTGGAACCAGGACTTTGAGCTCATTTGGATGTTTTGTTCCACATCATTAAAAATGCCTCCTTAATTCAGGACCAACCAAAAGGCATCAGACTCAGACAGTTAGGTTCTGTGTGTGTTTTCATTGGAGCTGCTCACAATCACATTAAGGCTGTGCTGCTGATCACTTTATTAGTGGAACTGCAACAGACTCCATGTTTGTTTTTCATGAGCTGTGAACTGTCCGGCCAGTTTAAAGCCAAAGCTGCTTTAAACTTGCTGTTTTGGACAATAAAGACTGTTTTTGTAGAAGGAACTTTCTAAAGCCTAGTAATACTCAAGGTCCAGTCAGCTTTGCTGTTCTGAACTTTCCAGTTAACACCAACCATTTCACTGGATTTGTACAGCATGTTTTTGTAAAACATGTTTAAATGAAGGTTACTTCCACAATACACTCAGTCTAAGTTTGTAAAAATGAAAGGGAGAATACAGGTGTACCGACTCTACAACAGCATTCCCACAATGAGGTCCAGGTGTGTTTCCAGCCACTGTCAGAGCAGTTATTCACAGGAACTTATTAATATATGAGCTATCCAATCATTTTCCAATCCTAACCAGCCTGACAGTGGTCCTCCCACGTTCTTACTGAAGCTGTTTCTGCCATGAAATGCTCCCTGATCAAGGCCGATGTAGGTGAGCAGCTTTTTCTCCTCTTCCTATTGGCTGCTTAGGGTATCAGGCCTTGGCGCCATCGCGGAAGCTGGAAAACAAGGGATGAGACTGCTGAGCTGGAAATCTGAATTGTCCCTCTGCAATATTTTAAGATAGTATCGGCATTAAAATGTGAATTTTATTTTCCCAATCTTTGATCACAGAATGTATATTGTGTTTAGTTTGATCTTTAGGTCGTTGCTATGGCGGTTGCTATTGACGCTGCTGTTGCTGAAACCACGTCGCCTGCGTGACGTCGGCCGCCCGGAAGTATTTTCTTCCTGTCAACCTGAGATATATTTTAATGATATCTTTAGCATTTCTTAACAGAAAAACTTCATAACTCAACAATATGATATGTTCACGTTAAGGCGTCACTTTGAATCATTTCTCCATCCACTCCCAGAAATAAAGTTGTTTTTCTCACTTTTTGCTCGTGGAAGGTTACGGAAGTGCTTTATTTTGTGGGCGGAGTTTGCCTTTTGGACTCCTGTTTCTGCTCAAATCTGTGAAATAAACCAAGATATTTCCTTTTTCTGAACACGGATCATCTAGATTCAGTGGAATTAGTAGTTCGGCTGTACCAGATATTTGATATATTCAGTAGCTGTATGTTTTTACCGCCCTATTTTACAAGCCTAACTCTGCACACAGGAAAAACTCCAGCTGTGGTGCTGATGTGACTCAAACTGCACGGCGTGGCTGTAGGGAATTGTAGTTTCTAAAACGTCTGAGCGTTTCTTTAGAATTGGAGTTTGGAATCTGAAGCACATTTGATTGGCCCCCAGTTGGTGACTATAGTCACATGACAGCTGAGGCCCAGAGCTCTCTTTAACAGCTGGTCCCATGTCTGTAGTCTCTTTGGTTGATGAATTCTAAGCATTCAAACATGCAGCGAGGTGAAGGTTCAAAGGTCAGTATTTCAAAGCAGGATCCATGTAGAACCTTCATACTGATACATGGTAATCTACAGGCTGAGACCTTCCAACCATGTTTTATTGCTAATCAAAGGAGAAATAATGAACGGATCATGTTGGTGAATTATGAAGGACACTTTATTGTTTCCTTTTTACAAATGTTAATCGCTCAAAGGAAAGCTCAACACGATGAAGAAAATGGTCACGCTGAAGCTACATGTGATTTCAGCGATACTGAGCGTCCAGAGCATCTATTACATTTAAAGTTTCAAAATAACTTGTAGTCTTCACCTGAATGACCTGAACGTTTTCACAAGTGTCACTACTGCTCTGACATCAAACATCTTTTTTAAAATCCATTTTCCCAAATACCTCCCAGTGACAATGCAACAGGAAATTCTAGCCATCATGTGCAGGACTGTGAAAAATCCGTCAGGCCTCTGTGAAGCGCCTGATCAGATCAACATCAGCAGAGATTTCTAAACAAACAGGCTTTTCATTTCCAACACATGGAAACATTCCATGTTTCCTAACACTGATGCAGAAGCTCAGGCTGTTTGCATGGTGCTTTGGCTCTGGCAGTGAAGGCACATGTTGCTTTTAAATCCACATGCAGTGTGTGAGCACAGCTGCGACCGTGGAACGCCACTTCTTCTTCTTGTCATCTAAATGGATGCAGCAGACACAGCACAGACTGCCTCCATCTACCAAAGGAAAAACAAAAACATGTTGGAGGTGAAGCCAGTTTGCTGAAATCAACATATTCAAAGCAAAGTTTCACAGGAAGCTTTTCATTTCCAACTGCTGCCAAATGAAAATTGAGCAGAAGTGACAGCCACCATCTCAGATGTTGCTGATGCTGCATCAGAAGATACAAGCAGGTCAACAAAGAAGCTTCCTGGGGCCCAGATATGAAAGCGGCTTTAATGAGTTGAACTCTTGGTTTTCCCTTTCAGACCCTTTCAGAAAGCCAGCTAACTTTAGCTCAGAGTCAGTTACTATGGTAACTGAGCGGGAACTTTTTTCTCCAATAAACCTTGAGTTCCTCTCAGTCTCCTCCCTCTGACACAGCGCTGTTTCCTCATGACTTCATTTAATTAAGTCTGTTAGGCAGACTATAAAATAGGGGGACCGCTGAGCAGACGGCCCCGTTTTCCGGGGACAGTCCCCACTTTTGGTTTCCTGTCCCCGGCTATAGGTGTCCCCGGAAAGGTCCCCGATTTTCACTTCAGAAATCTCATCACTACTTTGTTCTTCTGTTTCACTTTGAGCTGCTTCCACATCTGTTCTAGACAGAATTGCACCTAAATGAAAACGTTCCATGTTAAATCTGGTTCCACTTGTTCCACCTGGAATATTAGAATTGTGATTCCATAGAAATGAAATAGACTATATTCACTTTTTTAAAAGAATATCTGTCCAACTCTCCAGATGTTCTGCCTGAGGATTTCCAACTCCAGGCGGGTGAAGTATGAGGAAGGATGTTTTTAGCTGTTGCCATGGTGAATGGCAGTATGGTGGCTCCATTCATGCTGCCTGTTTAGAAGCGGTGGTGCACACGCTTAACTGAGAGTGAAGCTACTCTGAGCTCAAATCAGCTGTTTCCCATCTCAGGGGAAATAAACTAATCCCAGTTGATTCTTTCTTAATGTGGATTGTCTGCTATGGAGCATTAGGGAGTTACAAAACTCAGTTTCACTCTACAACGTGTTGGATTGGGACAATAAACCTGCCTACCTAACTTGGACTTCACTCTTAGAGTTTTTTGAAGCTGCTTTCTGAAACGGGCCTCGACCATATTGTTTCTGGCCAAATGTTTATTGGATGTAAATGTAATATTGATCCTGTTTGTTTCAAATGTCACAGCCCTTATGGTGACTACATGAAAACAATGAACTCATGTTGCATAGTTTTTCTACAGACTACATCATGAATGTTCTCCTAATTACTAATATTACATATATATTATTGAATAAATTTTGATTTCTGATCATTTTCAGACTCAGACTCTGATCTACATAAATCTACAAGTAATGATTAAGGCCCAAAGAATCCAAACAGCTAAATGCTCCTCATCAGGATTTGAAATCTTTCAAAGGACAGTAGCACATTTTAGTGAGTCTCTGCTTCTGTTCCCACAGCTGTTCTTATTGTAGTATTGGAATCTGTCTAAAAGCACTTGTTTTTATCTAGACTGAAGTCAATCTGGGCCAGGTCTCCCTTAAAAGCAGATTCTTAGTCTCAATGAGACGTCCTGGTTCAATAAAAGAAGCCCAGTTTAGATCCCTTCATCTGCAGTCATCAGGACGGCTACATTACTGGCTGTTTCTGAGGACTCTTCTTCCATCTGCTGTGCACCTACAGGACAGAAGACAAAACACAACAACAACTTTCTCACTACAATCAATTTCCATCCAAATATTGAATCTTCATTCCAGATTCTTAGTGACATTTGTTAGCATTTATACTGTGGATGCTTAAAGGAAATAGACACAGCAGCATTATTTGCATCTAAATCTCAACAGCCAGTTTAAAGTGTAAAATGATCCAAATAGCAAATTAATGTCACCTCCAGAAATATTCTATCTATATATTGGACTTTTCAAACAAGTGAGCTTTCCTCTCTGTGTCCAATGTCAATGGCAGACTTCTCAGAACACAAGTTCTAATTAAGCTTTAATTTAAGCATTACCAAAAACTGCCATTCCAAATGTATTAGGATTCCAAGAAATAGCATTTTCACACATGGCCTCTAATATCTCTTCCACCGACTTGGTCTGGGTGTCATCTGCTGTGTCTGTTGATTTGAAGACATTAAACCATGACACAAAGGTGATGATGGTTTCATCAGACAATAATGTGTCCCGTGGTCAAATGTGCTGTGTCATTAGGTAGACTGAGCACAGTTACATGTCTAGTAAAGGATGCTTCTTCACTTTAATGCTAAATATTTCTGTACAGATCAAATAAAAGCAGCTCAGACTAAGAAAACTAAGAAAATGTGTTACACTATAAAGTTCAAAACTCCAGCTGAGGAATATTGTCACGTCCCTAAGTGGCAAAGACACATAGAGAATGTAGAAGAAAATGTCCCAGCACTATACAAAGACTCACATGTAGGCCTGTTTGATTTGTTCACCCACACAAACACAACTGCCACTGTTCATTTCACTGACTTATTTCAAATGAAATACGCTCAGCAGCTTTTAAAATGGCTTCTCATTGGTTCCTTCCATTTTCTGGTCCCCTTTGATTCAGCAGGGACTGGTAGGGGAGCCTTCCAGTACCTCCAGCCTCCTCTGAAAAACATGGGCACACACATGCACGCACACGTTACACAGTTTGACACTATTTGACAGTTGTGACTTCCTCCTGCTGATAGCCAGTGTACGGGCTGCCAACATGTCATTTTGCCATCATTTTATGGCTGATTGGCACATTAGATAAATGATTTCTTCATTGGAGAATAATGCCATTGATTCATGGAGGTATATCAGGTTACAAGTCTTTAGTCTTACTATATTTTTGCACTTTTCCAACAGCACACTGACTTCATCTTTGGTACTGGCTGTTGCGGCTGAGGAGCTGCTGCAGCTCAAACAACAGACAACAGTTAAGTTTATAAAATTGTATTAGCATGTGTATATTTGCATTATTACGGGCCTGAGTCCATTTCTGTGGATTTTCAAAGAACAAATATTCCCTTTGAAATGCAGTGCAAAGTTGTTGACTGTGTCCGTTGAGTCAGGAAGTCAGCGGCTCCTTTGCTGCTCAGTTCAGACGCCTCTAAGCTGGACTTTTAGCTCATCGTGACAAAATGGCCGTTTCCACAGCCAAAGCCTCCAGACTGGACGCCTTCACACTATTTAGGGAAACAAGACAGACTTTGGATGGAAAGTCAGCCCGAGCCGCTTGGCTTTGGTCTGAAAGCAGCTTAAGTCTGAATCTTTTTTGTCTTTTGACGCACGGACACTTTCAGTGAGGATTCTACGCACAGTTTTCTAAATGAGGCCCCTGGAAGCAGCATGTGCAGCCCTTCAGTCAGGAGGCTCCTGTTCACAACAACTTCATCAACAGCACTGACTAAAGAAGAAAACGCTGTGGCTTTTGTTCCCTAAACTCTCCAGCAGAGGTCAGTGTTGCTCCACTGATCTGCTGTGTTGTTAACTCCTGATTGTACAGGTGTGTGTTCTCTCCTCCTCTACACTCTGGAAACAGGAAGATTGAAAGAGCGTGCGATACATATGAACTCTGTGTCATCGGGTTCCCCGTCAACGACTCAGCTTACCTGTCCTCAGGTAAAGTTCAGGCTCTGGCAGACCACTCCAAGTCCCACAAGCCTCCCTGATGGAACTGTTCTCACTAAGTTTGACACCATCCAGGTCTTTGAATGTTTTCTTCTCTTCATATCTGGCTTTTAACATGTGATGTGGCCCCGAAGGATGTTTTAATCCAGTCTGTGCTGTTTTTATGGATCATTTGCAGCTGGAAAACAGCAGCGGTGGACGAAGGATTCAGATCCTTTACAGTAAAAGTACTAATACCTCAGTGTAAAAATACTCTGTTAGAAGGAAAAGAGCTGCACTGAAAATGTTCCTTAAATAAAAGTAGAATCAGGAATCATTTCTGAATCAGTGAAATAATTGAAAGGAAAAGCAGCAAATCTTCCCACTTGTGAAGCTGGAAACTGCGGTGGAAATCTTGGACGTCCCGCTGCAGAACTGAACAAATAAATGGATCACAGCAAATCCTTGTCTTTTGCTCTTTATTAAAGGAAGAAAAGTGCAAAAGATTCAGCCGCTCAGACGTCTACTGCTGAGGGCCGTAGCAGACACGTGGCCCCGAGCAGAGGGCCGACATAACATTTAAAGCAGGGAGACGGCTCCCTCACACAGGGGCCCTGAAAACTCCACTTCCCATGGTAACAGAGAGGCAGGAGACACAACAGTTTCCCAGATGTTCATCCAGCAGCCCTGGCATGTCCTAGTGAGCAGCAGGACGCCAGAGAAGGAGACTACAAGGACAGAATGGCAGATATATAATTATCAGCATGAAGAGAAGACGCAGAAACATCCAATGAGCAGCAGAGCTCAGTATGTGGGCGGAGCCAAATCTTCTCTGCCAATGCCTAGCAGCTTCTCTTTGCAGCCGACTCTTGTTCGGTGGTGTTGGCTGGATGGGATGATTGAAGTGTGAAGAAACAAGACATATTTCTTCATTTGACACACAGGAGCGTCAGCAGCGTGTGAAGAAGCATCCACAGCCACAACAGCCTGGCAGCTCCTCATGCTGCTCAGCAGCCTGCTCACACACTGCTGTCAAATACTGTCAGATACTACAAGTAGAGGAAGTGGTGGTAAGATGGCTGCTGAGGGCATAAGTGTGTCGTTGGGCTCCACTCATGCCCTTTGTATTTTTTACAATGTTTAATGTTATTGAGTGCCTGGACCTACATTTTTTCTCTGTATAATAAGGACAACCTGGTCGGTCTGAACGATGGTGAACACACTAAATTTTATTATTTTGGACATGGACACGCCATTCTCCACTCTATCTGGGCATCTAAAAGTCTGTGCAAAAACAGAAACAGCGCTATCAGGTCAACGTCACGTCAAGACAGAGCGCATGCATCACAAGTAATATTGGTGCTAATACTTTTGGCTGGAGACATACATCTGAACCCAGGCCCCGCAGCTGAACATCAGGCTAGACCTGTGAAGGTAATGCCTGCCACAGGTGAAGCCGCACAGGTGATACCGCCCCTGACTACACCAGCGCCTCATGGTGTGGAGCTGGAGGAAATGTTGGCCCAGTGCCAGGAGTTGCCGGAGCAGCGTCATACAGGGAAGCTGAGCTTATCCGAGCCCCGTGTGAGGACATCGGACCGCGATCACACCGGTGAGTTACCCCGCCTGACAGATCCCCATCCGAGGACTGGATCGGGGGCTACTACGGCTGTGGGGGACAGCGAGGGATTTCGGTCGGGAGCTACAGCAGCGGCTACAGCTACAGCGGAGCGCGCTAACCTCTCTGAGTCTGGGAAAACAGCCAACACGCTACAAACACGCTCGGATGGCTCAGATAGTCGCGCTGCACAGAAACAAAAGCATTACCGACTTTTTCAAACTGTCAGTCATGCCCGTGTGCTCTGGGATGTAAAGTGCAAACCAAAGGGAATTTTAGGCGGACAGTTAAACATACGCAGCCTTATCCCTAAACGTGATCAGGTCTCTGCACTTCTCCTGGACTCAAACTTAGATTACCTCTGTTTAACAGAATCGTGGCTTCACAGTAATATTCCAACTCATATGATTGACATTGCTGGGTATCAGTGCTTTAGAAAGGACAGAAATACAGGCAAGGGGGGAGGAGTATTAATATGTATCAAAGACAAATTTAAATGTCACTTAATTGAACTGAACACCCCCCTGGAATGTCTAGCCCTAAATGTAACCCTATCGCCTACTATGAATTTTAATATTGCTGTCCTGTATAATCCACCGTCTCATAATGTTACGTTTTATGATAAATTAAATGTTATAGTTAAACAGCTGGACTCTTATAGGGAGACAATATGGTATGGAGACTACAATATCAGCTGGACTGACAAAAACTGTAAACATAAACTCAAAGCACTTATGACAAAATTCAACTATCAACAAATGATTGAAGGACCTACAAGGATAACAAGGCAGACTAAGACCCTCATTGACTTGGCATTTACTAATAGACCAGAACGAATAACAAGGACTTACAATTTGATTACTGGACTCTCGGACCACAACATGACTTTGACTGTTAGGAAACTTACTGAAGAAGTCCTACAGTACTTTGGTAAACCTGATCATGAAAAAACACAATTCATTATTCCTAAAAGTAAAATTGTGCAATTTGAAAGGGAACTTAAAAACATAAACTGGGAACAGATTATGACATTAGATGATGTAGAGGAGTGTTGCAATTCCATGACCAAAGCTATTACAAGTCTGATAGAAAAATTTACAAAGCAAATAAAATCTAAACAAAAAGAATCCACGGTGCCCTGGATAAATAGTGAAATACGAAAACTCATGAAAAAGCGAGATTTAGCTTTGAAAACATCTCTAAGATCTAAACTTAATACTGATCTCCTGATTTATAGAAGTTTAAGGAATAAAGCTGTATTTCAGCTGCGGAAAGCAAAAGCCGCATATTACACTCAACTAATCGACAGTGCTAAAGGCAACAGTAATTCACTTTGGAAGCATTTAAACAATCTGACTAACAAATCAAATAAACACAGAAAGATTACAGAACTTAACATCAATGGCAATAGTATAACCGATAGTGGCACTATGGCTGATGAATTCAATTCATATTTTTCAATCAGTTGAAGAATTATCAAAAGATTTCCAACCCGTCGATTCTCTCAATCATTCATTGGGAGTCACCTCATCAAATTCTTTTTATATTAAAGAGGTGCAAGATACAAAAGTTGTAGAAATAATTAATAAACTTTCAAATTCCAATTCTAATGACATTTTTAGGATGAATAGCTGTTTTCTTAAAAAGTATAAAGATGTTCTTGTCAAACCATTGACACATCTTGTTAATCTTTCCATAAGAACCAGTACATTTCCCAGTGCATGGAAAAAAGGAATAATTATCCCTGTGTTCAAAAGTGGTAACCAAGATTCAATGAGCTATCGCCCTATATCGATTTTACCAGTTTTATCTAAAATAATTGAAAAAGTTATTGCAGAGCAACTGATTGAGCACTTAGAAGCCAGACAACTCCTCCATCCACACCAGTTTGGGTTTAGACCAGGTTATTCAACCGAAATAGCAAACTGCTGTTTAATGGAAAATGTGAAAAAGTCCCTGGACAAGGGGAATGTGGTGGGAGCTGTATTTATCGACCTTAAAAAGGCATTCGATACCGTCAACCACAGTCTGCTTTTATCCAAAATGTTAAATTTTAATTTCTCAGATGAGGCAGTGTTGTGGTTTACATCTTATCTTCAGTCTAGAGTACAGTGTGTTAAAGTTGATCAAGACATATCTGCACTCTCAAACATAAAAATGGGCATTCCACAAGGCTCTATACTTGGCCCTTTGCTGTTTAGTCTCTTTATAAATGACTTACCTCTGCACTGCTCAGGTGCTAGTTGTCAGCTTTATGCGGATGATGCTGTTCTTTATACACACGCTAAGTCACCTGAGCAGGCTGCAGCTGTACTGTCCACCAGTATGTCTGACATTCAACAGTGGCTCATCCAAAATCAGTTAGTTCTTAATCTCTCAAAAACAGTTTCTATGTGCTTTTCCATTAAAAAACTAAATTTAAAAGAACGATTTAATATTAATTTACAAAATAAAGAAATTCATTCAGTTACAGAATTTAAATATCTAGGACTGGTTTTAGATCCTCAACTTAAATTTGACAAGCACATAAAGAAAATTTTAAAAAACTATACAAAGCAATCTCAACTGTTTCAAACTAATCAGAAGCTACATACCAAACCAGGCAGCCCTGCTGTACATGCATGCTATGATTTTTTCTCATATCATACTGCATGACAGCATGGGCACAAGCCTCTCCCACTGCAACCAAACGCGTAGGTTCTCTGTACAACCAAGCAATAAAAATTATGGATAGAAAACCAATACGCCATCATCACTGTACCATCCTTAAGAAATATAATTTAATGAATTTTGATAGCTTTAGCAGTTTTTGCTTTCTTAAATTGATTTACAAGTGCATGAATCATTTAGCACCTGAACCACTAAGTTCATTTGTTGAGAGACAAAACAGCATTCGAGTCACTAGGTGCTCCACAAACCATGACTGTAAAATACCATACTGCAGGACCAGCTTTGGACAGACGACCTTCTCTGTGAAGAGCTCTAAGCTCTGGAACTCATTACCATCTGACATCAAGACTGTACCTGATTTTAAAATGTTTACTTCCAGGCTTAAAAACTGGTTAAAGACGAACCAAAAGTGTACTCATTTTTAATTATTGTAAGTAGGTAAGAGTTGTATACGATATCATGTTTATGTATGTATGTGTATGTGTATATGTATATGTGTATGTGTGTGTGTGTGTGTGTGTGTGTGTGTGTGTATATATATATATATATATATATATATGTATTTTTTTTTTAATTGAAGTACTGATATATGTAAATTTTATTATGTTTTAAAGCCCAACCAGGGACAGGAGTTGAAAACTAGCATTAGCTATAAACTTGCAGCACTTCAGTGACAAGCTTTGTTTTGACCCTATGTTTGTTTGCATTGTCCCTGTCAAATAAATAAATAAAAATAAAAATAAAAGAAGACGCATTACTGGAAGAAGGATTTCTGATTTCAAATGCTGGCTGAAGAATGGGATGCCGTCCCACAGCAGTGTGTGCCAAGAAGCTCTGTTACAACAAAGACACATTTCATCTGACGCTAACTAGCTAGCGTGGTTAGCGCCGCGCACATGTTCAGATCCTAAAAAACAGAAGGAGCGACGACACCATCTTCTCCCACACCTGGACTTGAACCTGGGCCATCTGGATGGGAACCAGGAGTCCTGACCACAGGACCATTTGGGCCAACAGCACAAAGAGTTCTTGTTTAATTGTAAATGATGAGACGAGCAGCTCGACAGCCAAATGATTAGAAAGTCAACAGCCAGGAAGTCCATCATCCAGAGTTTCCTCTCCAGACTGATGGAGGTGGATCTTCTGCAGGTTCCTCCCTCAGTCTGATCTTCTTCCTCTCTCTGCTTGTTGGTCTTCATCGGTACCGAAGACGGTCCGGTGGTGAAGGACGCCGACCGGCGACCTGGAGACGTGGGTTCAAGCCCCGGCTCGGACTATCTGAGGTACGTGATGAAACTGTGTGTTTGTGTGTGTCTGTGTTCAAAAAACCCTAAAATACTTCAAATAAATCAACAAAAACCTTCAAACCCACCGAAATCGCTTACGTACATTTCACGTCGTGAATTTCCGCCGTTGTCTGACTGCGACACAGCCGACCTTCAAGGAACCGAGGAACAGGTAAGTAAGTAAGGTGAGTCCAGCTAGCTGGCTTGATGAAAGCCGGCTAGCTACGTTACTTCTTCATTATTTTTATTTTACCAAAGAAAGAACGTAAGAAAGAAATCATGAAGGTACAAGAGATTTCAAAATAAAACAACTCTAAAAGCTGTGATGTCCCCCTGTGAGACAAAGGTGTGTCTGTGAAGTCAAGTTTGGGTGAATAAAGGAGAAACCAGCTCCCAGCAGTGGTGAGGAGCAGGCTGGTCTCTGTGAATCCATTTACCAGGGACCATTGTCTGCATGTGGCTCAGTGGTTAAAACTCCTCTCTTGTTAACAGGAGGTCCTGGGTTCAACTCCCAGCAGTCCCTGATTGTTACTATCACTATATCATTGGTCATCAGTTTCTGCTTTCTGCCCACTAAGCTTCCCATCTGGCCTGCTGAATCGCTCCTTATGAAAGTATTGTGAATGAATAAGTGTTGCAATGTTTATATATTTGCAGTATTACAAACATTTTGGCCACCACCTTGGTTGTTTGGAGGAAGTGACCATATTTGGAGGAGAAGGTGGAGCTGGGGAGGGACCTCCAAACTCAGTTCCATCATACTAAAATATCAGCTGGCACAAACTACATCTACATTTATTCATCTAGCTGACACTTTTATTCAAAGAGACTTACAGTTACTGTTTGTCAAATGTCGCACGCCTCTGCAGCAAACGCTTTGTTTTTGGCCACCACACAAAGCAGTGTTGCTGTAGCTCAGTGGTTAAACTGCCTGTATTGTAAACAGGCGATGGTGAGTTCAAATCCCAGCGTTTCCTTGGTGAGAGCTCCGTCCATTTAAGTCAAACTGCTCTCTGACAAACTGAACACTTCCAATGTGTGAGAGAGAAAAGAGACTAAAACGCTGGAAACCTCTGGACCAGATGTAATGCCAGATTCTCCTCACAGTGCTCAGTAACATGGTGATCTTGGTGAATGTGTTATAGGAGTAGCGTAGCTCTTTAAGGGAGGATTCAGTGCGCATGTGTACGTGTAGCCGGTGTGTGTGTTGACGGACAGACAGAGTGACAGTGTGTGGAAGCGAGTGAGCTGAAGAAGAGCGGAGCTAAGATAAAGGTCAGAAATAAATCCTGAGTAGCCATAAATGTACAGTGGAAGGTACAGTGGTCTTTTGTGTTGTGCTTACCAGCTGCTGCTGAGCGAGTAAAGGGGGGTTAGCCCTGGAGGAAAAGTCTCCCCTGTGCTTCCCGACAACGGTCTGGGAGCTGAGCAGGAAAGGTTAACAGCTGGCTCAACCATCTTTGGACAGGAAGTGGTGGGCACAGGTAGGGGGAGCACACAGCTCTCACCAGACCACAGATCAGAATACATGCAAACAACTGGAAACAAGATAAGAAATCAACCAGTATGTTCATCTGTTTCTACTATTGATTACTGCAATGAACCGAAAACCTCAACTGCAATAATCTCTGGAAAATCTTGTGTCTGCGTGAAAAGGTCACTCCTACCTGAGGTACAGCATAGCAAAGATTGCCATTACACTGCTCTGTTCTGGTTTCTGTTCTTTGTTGGATTTTTGTTGCCTTTTACTTATTATTATTTAGTTACTCTTGCCTTGTGCTCTTAGGAAGCAAGTTTCAGTTTAGTTTTTGTTTTAAACGATCATTTAAACTGCATCCACCTGCCAAATATCTGCATTTGGGTCCACAGCTCAGTTTGTCTGCCGTGATACTGGAAATGTTCACTGAACAGGATTATTGCAGTTTTTCACTCTTTGTTTGATAAAAAGTTTTTTAACTGACCAACTAGGTTACCATAGTAACAGCTCTCAGTTAAAGAGATCTCTGCTTTCTGGAAGTCAAGTAACTACAAGCCAACATGTCCTCACCCTCCAGCTCTTTATCTTTATACAAACAGCTCAGGAACAGATTGGTTCATGGTTAACAGTCACGAGCCGCTCTGTCTGTTTCCTCTTTAATATTTCACTTCTCTAAAAGTTTTGGGGCTGGAAGTTTTCACTTTGTCTGAAAGCGTTCCTTATTTTCTTCGCCTGGACCTCCAGCTGAAGGTAAGGTAACCAGCCTGAAAGGTTTTCCTCATTTACAGGAGCTGTAGTTAGCTTAGCTCCGCTTCGTTTCTCCAAACTCTCAGCTCAGAGCTTCTCTGTAAACTCAGGATGAAGGAGGCGGAGACGAGCCGCTGCTCTCCTGCTGTCTGAGCCACTAAATGCTGCTGGAGAACAGCTGTTAGTGTCGGTGAGTGCTGTCAGGAGATTTACCTGCAGGACTGATTGAAGCTTCTTCACAAAGACAGTCAGCCGGTTCTTCTTTGATCTATATTCAGTATCTTATTATTCAGATATGTTGATTGTCTGTCTGTAGATAAATGATGTCACATGTCTGCATGATCAGCTGACCTGCTGTGGTCTGACCAAAACACATTAGCTCAGCAGAACCTGCTGAACACTGTCTCTGTCTGAAGCTGTAAATAATGCCTGTGACCAGAGTCCTTTACAGGAAACTTTGGACGTCATTATTAGGAACTGCCAGACCCATAATTTAAGATATTAATGTTTTATAAATGATAAAGTTGTCTCCAGGTGAAAGTGGATGTGAGTTCAGCAGCATGAGTCAGTGTAAGGACAGAGAGGAGGGAGTCCCTCCCTCTAAAAGCACTCTGTGTGGGGAACATGACAGCCAGACCAAAGCTCAGAGGTGAGATGAGGATCTCTAACTGTCCAGGACTCAAATCACTCCACCATCATTATTCACCCTCAAAGCTCTGTGTGTGTTGTGTTAAAGCCCAGAGCAGCAGCAGGGACCAGACTCTGCTGGACCTGGACCTGAGCCCAGCTGTGTGTCCTTAAAGAGTGACCAGTCAAAGGATCCTATTATTGATTTCAAAGGAGGCCGACCGTCTGCTGCAGAGAGGTCAGCTGTTAATCCCATTAAACTCTGACTGATTCATGTTTAACTGTTATTTATCCAGAGAAGTTTTATTAAACCTGTGTGTTTATTTTCAGCATCGTTCTTCTTCACATACATTTATATTCTCCCATCTGAAGTAGAAGCAGTAGAAGCAGTAGAAGCAGTAGAAGCAGTAGAAGCAGCAGAACCAGCAGAAGCAGTAGAAGCAGTAGAAGCAGTAGAAGCAGTCTTCAGCTCTTGGCTTCAGTTGAACATTTTCTCCACACACACGCTCTGACTGTTGAGCAGCTCCAAAGCTGACTGCCTTTACCTTGTGTCTGTCTCTGTGTGGACAGACATAATGTGAGCTAACTCCTTCATGATTCCTCCACAGAGTCCACCAGGAGAGCTCAGAGGTTCCCAGTGGTCAGTCTGCCCAGCAGCATCAAACACACCTGGACTCCATATTTATGGTCTGTACATGTACAACAACTACTTTTCCATCTATTCTGTTCACAATAATCTCCACGCTGCACTTTTTAGACCAGTGGATTGTCAGTCTGTCCAACATGGATCTGATGTTTGGTTCCATGATCTGACTTTGATTGTGTCCTTCATATAATATTCTGTTCCAGCTGCTGGAGGACAACATTGTCACTTTTGTGAAGAAGGAGCTGAACAAGATCCAGAAGGGTCTGAGTTCAGATTACCCAGAATGCTTAGAGAGTCAGAGGGAGGATGAGGAGGTGTTGGACGGTGAGGAGGAAGAGCACAGGAGGAGCAGCAGAGAGGCATTTCTGAAGATCACACTGCACTTCCTGAGGAGAATGAAGCAGGAGGAGCTGGCTGAGCGTCTGCAGAGCAGTAAGAGGATTTCTCTAAAGATTTAAGCTGCTGGATAAACGGGACATTTACTGATGGCTCAGCAGATGGAGGGAAACATGTTTATATAAGGAAATGAAACTGTCACATGGACTTTATCAATCACTGATTCATCTGTTTTCTTGTGTCTTCATTCAGGAAGTCATTCTGCAGTCTGTCAGCGTGAAACTTAAATCTAAGCTGAAGGAGAAGTTCCAGTGTGTGTTTGAGGGGATTGCTAAAGCAGGAAACCCAACCCTTCTGAACCAGATCTACACAGAGCTCTACATCACAGAGGGAGGGACTGCAGAGGTCAATGATGAACATGAGGTCAGACAGATTGAAACAGCATCCAGGAAACCAGACAGACCAGAAACAACCATCAGACAAGAAGACATCTTTAAAGCCTCACCTGGAAGAGATGAACCAATCAGAAGAGTGATGACAAAGGGAGTGGCTGGCATTGGGAAAACAGTCTTAACACAGAAGTTCACTCTGGACTGGGCTGAAGACAAAGCCAACCAGGACATACAGTTCACATTTCCATTCACTTTCAGAGAGCTGAATGTGCTGAAAGAGGAAAAGTACAGCTTGGTGGAACTTGTTCATCACTTCTTTACTGAAACCAAAGAAGCAGGAATCTGCAGCTTTGAAGAGTTCCAGGTTGTGTTCATCTTTGACGGTCTGGATGAGTGTCGACTTCCTCTGGACTTCCCCAACACTAAGATCCTGACTGATGTTACAGAGTCCACCTCAGTGGATGTGCTGCTGACAAACCTCATCAGGGGGAACCTGCTTCCCTTTGCTCGCCTCTGGATAACCACACGACCTGCAGCAGCCAATCAGATCCCTCCTGGGTGTGTTGACATGATGACAGAGATCAGAGGGTTCACTGACCCACAGAAGGAGGAGTACTTTAGGAAGAGGTTCAGAGATAAGAAGCAGGCCAGAGGAATCATCTCCCACATCAAGACATCACGAAGCCTCCACATCATGTGCCACATCCCAGTCTTCTGCTGGATCACTGCTACAGTTCTGCAGGACGTTTTGAAGACCAGAGAGGGAGGAGAGCTGCCCAAGACCCTGACTGAGATGTACATCCACTTCCTGGTGGTTCAGTCCAAACTGAAGAACGTCAAGTATGATGGAGGAGCTGAGACAGATCCACACTGGAGTCCAGAGAGCAGGAAGATGATTGAGTCTCTGGGAAAACTGGCTTTTGAGCAGCTGCAGAAAGGAAACCTGATCTTCTATGAATCAGACCTGACAGAGTGTGGCATCGATATCAGAGCAGCCTCAGTGTACTCAGGAGTGTTCACACAGATCTTTAAAGAGGAGAGAGGGCTGTACCAGGACAAGGTTTTCTGCTTCATGCATCTGAGCGTTCAGGAGTTTCTGGCTGCTCTTCATGTCCATCTGACCTTCATCAACTCTGGTGTCAATATGCTGGTAGAAGAACAATCAACCTCCCTGCTGTCTAAACTGTTCAAAAACACATCAATAAGTTTCTACCAGAGTGCTGTGGACAAGGCTTTACAGAGTCCAAATGGACACCTGGACTTGTTCCTCCGCTTCCTTCTGGGATTTTCACTACAGTCCAATCAGAATCTCCTACGAGGCCTGCTGACACAGACACGAAGTGGCTCAGAAACCAATCACGTAGCAGTCGAATACATCAAGAAGAAGATCGAAGAGACTCCCTCTGCAGAGAAAAGCATCAATCTGTTCCACTGTCTGAATGAACTGAAGGATCGTTCTCTAGTGGATCAGATTCAACAGTCCCTGAGTTCAGGAAGTCTCTCCACAGATGAACTCTCTCCTGCTCAGTGGTCAGCTCTGGTCTTCATCTTACTGTCATCAGAAAAAGATCTGGACGTGTTTGACCTGAAGAAATACTCTGCTTCAGAGGAGGCTCTTCTGAGGCTGCTGCCAGTGGTCAAAGCCTCCAACAAAGCTCTGTAAGTGGGATTTATTCATCAATAAACACTCTGCTATCTTTCAACTGGAGAAAAAATAAACGTGTTATTACTTGTTTCCTTCCTGTTGTCTCTCCAGACTGAGTGGCTGTAACCTCTCAGAGAGAAGCTGTGAAGCTCTGTCCTCTGTCCTCAGCTCGCAGTCCTCTAGTCTGAGAGAGCTGGACCTGAGTAACAACAACCTGCAGGATTCAGGAGTGAACCTGCTGTCTGCTGGACTGGAGAGTCCACACTGTAAACTGGAAACCCTGAGGTCAGGATTCATTAACTAACTGAGTTGATGACCATCTAAAATCTGATTTACATTGGTGAATAAACAGCTAACCTCTGTAGGGTTGTTCCTACTGATATTAACTAAACTTCGACTGTAGTTTGTAGACTGAGAAAATTCCCATGACTATTGTTTAAATAATTTTCTGTTGTTCATTCTTTTGTTTTTGAATCCTTAAATTCCTGTCATGATCTTAAAGATGTCTTCTACATTTGTATCTGACACAAAAAAACATCCCGCCTCTCAGAGGGTTTCTGTGTGTGTTGGTTTGTGTGTTTGCAGGCTGTCAGGCTGTCTGATCACAGAGGAAGGCTGTACTTCTCTGGCCTCAGCTCTGAACTCCAACCCCTCCCATCTGAGAGAGCTGGACCTGAGCTACAATCATCCAGGAGACTCAGGAGTGAAGCTGCTGTCTGCTGGACTGGAGGATCCACACCGGAGACTGGACACTCTCAGGTATGAAGAGGCCTGCTGCAGCCACTGACAGTCTGATAGAGGAGGTGTTTTTGGTTAATGGTGGGCATGAGTGTTATATGAACAATCACATGTGTAAGAGCCTTTTTCCTTTGCTCAGAACAGAAACACTGGTTGAACATAAAAAGGAGATCTTTGTGTAGGAGGTCTCCAAGGAGAACAACTCCAGGGACAAAATAATAATAATAAATGCCTGTTGGTGTTAATTGATGCAGTTTGGACAGATTGCTGCATGTTAAAGGAACTGTCTGTTAGTCTGAGAAATATCCTTTATTGCCCTCTTAACCGGGATCAAACCAGTTTCATCTCTGTACAGACATAGGTCCAGGACATGTTTAGCCTAGCTTAGCAGAAAAAAAATGGAAGCGGGTGGAAGTTGCTAGCCTAGCTCCATCAAAAGAGAAAAAATAAACCTACCAATAACTCCAAAGCAGTTATATTTAGTTAAAACTCTGCTGAAACCTGACGACTACAGGACAGGACTTTGAGATGCTACATTCAAGTGTATTTCTCCAAATGCTGACTGAATGACTATTACTTTGTGTAGAACATTTGTAGAGAACATAGTCTTCACAGCAAACATGGGTTGGAAATATATGAAATGTGCAGAAACTAAGTGGCTCTTCTAGTTCTTGGGAACTTCAGGGACTTTAATATTAAAAGATTTACACACAGAAGAGTCATGACGACTTCTCTCAGATATTTGGTTATTTATTTACAATATTTACTATAGGCGATTATCTAAAAACAAAAATGTAAAGACAGAGAGGCTGAATAGAGGAAACCTTTTATGCCAGACGCGCTGACTGTCCAAAGAATCCAATATCCCATTGCTGCGTGTGATTGTTTATTGCAGGTAGACAGGTGATCACTTTCATAAAGCATCCCATGAGATCCAGTTTCACTTGTATACCAGCGTCTAACAGCAAAACAAGTCCATAAAATACAACAATCAGTGCAAACAGCGGTCAGCAAAATTAGGCCTTCCCCTATCACCCCCTCTCTCCCTCCTCCACGGGGGAGGGAAAATGGCTAACTGGGCCCAATGTGGACATTTTCACTTAGTGGTGTCCTCAGTTTTGTTGTCAGCAGTTTAGACATTAATGGCAGTGTGATGTGTTATTTTGAGGGGACAGCAGATTTACACTGTTATACAAGCTGTACACTCACTACTTTACATTGGAGCAAAGTGTCATTTCTGTTTTATTTTATTTTTTGTATGTTGCCTTATTTACAGTAGCCTACTTTTAAGCTCTGTGTGTAGGCTAGCATTAATCAGAGCATTCACAATAAATACTTCAAATCAGTGGGGGAAGCGTAGAAACATCTCTCTCTCTCTCTCGTGCTGCTACACTGAGTGGAAAAGGAATTGGCACCGACAGTTATTTTAAAAGCAAGCAGGCTAAGACAACAAACCATGATGTGATAATTACTAGCTTTTGGTCTCTGCTCCCTTTCAGCACTCTGGGCAGCGCTATGCCTTCACAAACCTCCTAACCAGCCAGTATTGTATATAGGCTATTGTTTCACTTTATTTTATTTTTTAGGCCTATGTTTTCCTATTCAATACAGTATATATTTTACACTATATACTATATTGAATGGGCTATACAGTAGGCCAACATTTTATAAAGTCCTGTGTGTAGCCGGTCAGGAAAAAAACATCTATGTTTAATTATCTATTTTCTGTAATTATCTGTTAAACTGTCCCCAGCGTTGCCAGCATTGATCTTTCCCTCTGCACCTGATTTTCCACATGATCCATGAGGATCCAGAAAGATAGAAATGAATGGTTTTAGTGCTATAGCAGCTGGAGGCTCTCCGCAGCGCCGTGCAATGGACTGTCGGTGATCACTCTCTTTGACTGGATGAATCCAGACACTCCTGATTTTACGCATGATCCATGATAAAGAAAAATAGAAATGATTGGCAGAAATAGCATATTGTTAAAATATACTTCCACTGAGTCATGCGCTGACAGCTCAAAAACTGTTAATGGACTGCTTGATCCAGGATGTTGCAGGTCTCTGTAAAGATTTGGGCAGAACAGTGATTATCTCTGATTTTCAGCTAGCCTCAGGTTGTGCTGCACTCTGTATGGGTGTGAGTGACCTCCAGGTAACCACCAACAGAACCTGCAGGGAGCACTTTAGAGATGCACCATGAGTTGCCATGGCGACACACCTCCGGTAACACCTATCCATCTTTCGTAGTACGGGTTAATCAGGAACTTCCTCTTGAAGTAGTACAGGGTACAGGACTGGGGAGGTAGCGAGCCAAACCAGGACAAGTTGTGATTGCGATTACCTTTCTTTGGAAAGAAATTAGTAGGCAGCTGTTTCCCTTCACTTTTCTTTCTAACTCTTTCCCTTCTATCTATCCAGGATTTTCAAGGGCCCTCTTTCAGTCCCACTTTGATGCCATTGTTTATATTTGAAGGACATGGCTGCATTTCCAAACTCTTCTGACTAGCGTTCACTGTGTAACTGCATATTGTTATGTTGCATCATCTCCAAAACCAAAGAAATGCCTAATAATGAGCAGCAAAAAGATCTTTAGCTCCTCTCAGGAAGCAAAGCGCCGACTGAGAGAGGCGCAGCATAGATGTGGAGAAACTGAGACCTCTTAAAGGGGCATTAGGGAGTTCCCCTTCGAGGGGAACTCGAACTGCGTCGGTGACGACACTATGGGAACGCCTTTAGGCGAGGCAGGGCTGAATGTGAATGAAATCAACTCCAATCCTATTGGCTTAGTGAGAACGGTAGCATGTGACGGCGTAACTGCATGTATATAAGCACGCCGGCACATAGATACGCTAGCTTTTTCTATTCAGCAGGCACTTTGGCTGAATGTTGTTAGTGAAAGCTCCCACATCCAAGACGAAATGGCTAATATACTCACCTGGAAGTCGCAGTGTGTCCTCTGAGTCGAACCAGTTCCGCGAGATGTGTGCATTCCTGCAGAAGGCTTCTCACGGTAGGAGATTCTCACCGAACTGTGTGTTGCTTGTCCAGGTTCGTCGCGACGCTACAGCAGCTCTCGAGCGAGCTGGCTGTGGTCATTGCACGGCCTTGCTCATGCGGGGACTGAGGTCCCGCATGGCACTCTTCTCAGAGCACGGCAGGATACGCTCTCCCCGTGGCTTAGAGCCCCGCGGTTGCCGAGGCAGACCGACGGCTTCGGTCATGGCGATTGTAGCAGGACCTGCTGGAGGATCTTGAGACGGCTGATGCCCTTTCTCTGCCTTCATCTGCTGATTCCGACTCTCCTCATCCCTGTTCGGCGAGGCAAATGCACTCTAGCTCTGAGGAGCTAGATGTGTTTAGCGTCATGCCGGAGGAGAATGACTTCCGGGTGTCGGGCCGACGTCATCAGAAGAGCGCCAGCGTCGACTATGATAAGCTGCTGGAAGTGGATTACGCAGGCTGTGGCTCAGCTCATCCCTGATTGGCCACAGGCTGTGAGGAAGCTTAATGCCGGTACACTGTAAAAATTATCAGTGTAGTAACTGGATGATCGTTTCCTGAGGAACCACTCGGCATCTCCATGGCGTTCTTTTCCAGACTAAATGCATAATGAGTTATGTAAGTCTTGTGAGATAACATTCTCCGCCCAGCTGTCTACTCCCCAGATGCTGGAGTACAGCGAGCGGCCGGGATCAAGGACCGTGGCTGCGGGACGATGCCGTGGGTAGAGGACGCTCTGGGTCTAGCGCTGTTTTCCCGCCGCTGAGGCGCTCGGGACGCGTTAGCCTTCATTATGCTGCCGGCCCCGAGGGGCGGCAGTCAGCCAGAAGGACGGCTCCCAGACTGCAGTTCATCGGCGGCTTTTTCCTGGCAGCCCGCTTCAGGAGACCGTCCGAGATCGTCTAGGAATACCGCCACCAGCCCGAGGGGTTTGTTCCGCCGGGCGATGTCACAGAGGCGGCGGAGCATGATGGCCGACCTAGGTCCCTCCGCCATGGCAACGGGTGACATTATCCCGCCGCTACACGCTCGGGACGCAGAACCATTGAGTCCACACCGCACTCGCCTGCCCCGAGGGTCTGCAGTCAGGCGGCATCCAGACTCACTCACCGTGGATCTTTGGTGGCTCTCCCTGCCGCTCTGGCGCTTCAGGGGTCCACCTGGGAATCACATAAGATACCGACCACTAGCCCCGAGGGGCTCGTTCCGTTGGCAGACTTTGCACGCAGAGTGTGGTTTCTCGCGGTTCCCCTCGAGCAGCTTGGGACGCGAAGCGACGCTCCTGCGCACCCCGTCCTGACTCTGTGTTTCAGCCCTGGAGGCTGACTGAGGTCCCCTCCAGAGTGGCCACTAGCACAGTTTTCCCGCCGCCGAGGCGCTCGGGACGCGCTAACCACCGCCGAACCTTAGCCATTCGGCCGGCCCCGAGGGGCCGCTGTCAGCCAAAGGTTCGGCTCCCAGACTGCGGGTCCTCAGGGTTCCTTTCCTGCCAGTTTGCTTCAGGTGACCTTCCGAGACCAGCACGAAGCACCGGCCACCAACCCCGAGGGGTTGGTCCTGCTGGCGGATTTCGTGGAGACCTGGCGGAGCATGTCAGACATATCTCCCGGGGTCCTACGGACCGTCATCGAGGGATACAGACTGCAGTTCCGGGTCCGTCCCCCCCAGGTTCTATGGGGTGGTCCAGACCAAGGTACTCCCGGAGCAGCGCCCGGTGCTGGAACAGGAAGTGCGCACGCTGCTGAAAAAGGGGCGGTGGAGGTCGTTCCCCCGCTGGAAGGCGAGCTTTACAGCAGACGGAGGCCTGCGCCCGATCCTAGATCTGCGGGTCCTGAACCAATCTCTGAGGAGATACAGGTTCAAGATGCTCACCATCCCCGCCATCGTGAGTCACATCCGGTCCGAAGACTGGTTTGTCACCATAGATCTCAAGGATGCGTACTTCACTCCCCATCCATCCATCCCACAGGAAGTTCCTGAGGTTTGCCTTCGGGGGCGTGAGTCCTTCCCTTCGGCCTAGCACTCTCTCCTCGCACCTTCCCCAAATGCATGGATGCAGCACTAACCCCCCTCAGACTCCAGGGCATCAGAGTGCTCAATTATATCGACGACTGGCTAATCGTGGCGCAGTCTCGGGAGTTGGCGGTTCGGCATTGAGATGTCGTTCTCGCTCATCTTCAACGTTTAGGGCTGAGGCTCAACGTGAAGAAAAGTGTGAAGCCCACCCAAAGAACTGTGTTTGTAGGGGTGATGTGGGACTCAGGAACGATGCAGGCACAGCTGTCTCCAGCACGTATCCAGTCCAGATTGAGAGATTGAAGTTGGGCCACGCCATCACAGGAAAAACACTTCCGGAGGATATTAGGCCTCATGGCAGCAGCTTCCAGCGTAATACCTTCTGGTCTACTGCACATGAGGGCCCTACAGTGGTGGCTGAAGACCAAGGGATTCTCCCCGAGGGGAAATCCGTTCCGCCTGATACGGGTCACGCACAAATGTCTTCGTGCCCTATCAGAGTGGACAAAGCCTTGGTTCTTGTCCCAGGGACCCAAGTTAGGGGCATCTTGTCGCCATGTAATCGTTTCGACAGATAGACTTCCCTCACTGGGTGGGGCGCGGTCATGGGAGACCGCTCGGCGCACGGGGCTCTGGCAGGAGCATCATTCGTCATGGCACATCAATTGCCTCGAGATGCTGGCAGTGTTCGGGCTCTGAGGAGCTTCCTGCCCGAACTCCAGGGTCACCACGCTCTTGTCAGGGTCCGGACAACACGGCAGTGGTGGCCTATCTGAATCACCAGGGGGGTCTGCGCTCGCGCCCTCTTTGCAGACTGGTCCCGACGGAAGCTACTGTCCATCAGAGCAATGTTCATTCCGGGACTTCAGAATCAGGGAGCAGACTCGCTGTCGAGGCAGGGGCCGAGGCCCGGGGAATGGAGACTCCACCCCGAGGTGGTGGAGTCATTGTGCGTAAGGTTCGGGCCCATAGACGTGGACTTGTTTGCGTCTCAAGAGACTACGCACTGTCCTCTATGGTTTTTCCCTGACACCTCCGGCCCCACTAGGGCTGGACGCCATGGTGCACTCGTGGCCGAGGCTACGTCTGTACGCTTTTCCCCCAGTCGCTTTGCTCCCGGGGATCCTGGAGAGAGTCCGTCAAAACGGTATTCGGCTGCTACTAGTAGCGCCGTTTTGGCTGATCCGGGTGTGGTTCTCAGACCTGCTGGATCTCCTGGAAGGTCCGCCACGCCATGGTCCCTCTGAGGAGAGACCTGCTGTCCCGGGAAGGGGGCCGGGTTCTCACCCTTGCCCCGCCCTGTGGCGGCTGTAGGTCTGGCCCTTGAGGGGGCGCAGTACCTAGAGGCGGGCCTAACGACAGGAGCAGTCGAGACACTCCTTAGCTCCAGGGCCCCATCCACACGGGAGGATGTACGGCATCAAATGGAAGGTTTTCTCCACATGGTGCAGAGAACGATGCTGGACCCAGTTACCTGCCCGGTGGTTCAGGTGCTGGAGTTTTGCAGGACCGCTTCTCTGTGGCCTTCCCCATCCACCCTCAAGGTGTATGTGGCAGCTGTATCTGCTTTCCACACCCTTTGTAGGGATGGGTCCCTGGGAAGGCTCCCATTGGTCGTACGATTCCTCCGTGGGACCCGAAGGATGAAACCTGCGACTCGCCCTAGAGTTCCCACCTGGGACCTGGCAGTGGTGCTCGAGCTCTGGCTGAGGCCCCTTCGAGCCCCTTTGAGTTGGCTGGAGGCCAAGTACCTGACCCTTAAGATGGCTTTTCTCCTCGCTATCACTTCTCTGAGGAGGGTGGGGGACCTCCAGGCCTTATCAGTTGCTCCGCAATGCCTGGATTTTGCCCCGGGGAATAGGAGTGCCATCCTGCACACTTTTCCAGGATGCATTCCTAAGGTGCAGTCCAACGCAATGGGTCCTGTGGTACTGCAGACGTTTCATCCTCCACCTCATGTGACGGCGGAAGATGAGAGACTTCATTTGCTCTGCCCTGTCAGAGCATTGAGTACATATACTCAGAGGTCCTCTCAATGGAGGAAGGCAGACCAATTGCTGGTATGTTTCGGGTCCCCCAAGGCTGGGCTCCCCGCTTCCAAACATACGATCAGCAATTGGATCGTTCAGACTATCTCCCTGGCTTATCAGGTGTGCAATTTGCCTTCACCTATGGCCGTAAGGGCTCACTCCACGAGAGACATGGCAGCCTCCACGGCTCTCCTCTCTGGAGCATCTCTTCAGGAGATCTGTGATGCAGCTGGCTGGGCCACTCCTCACACCTTCATCCGGTTTTATAGTCTGGACCTTCCCTCCACACCCGGCACCAGAGCGCTCTCTCTCTAGTCGTGCCCACAGGTTGCCTGCACGCTAGGGCAGGCGGGGGTTTCGGCGCGGCATAGTGGGTATCTCGTTCCCATAGTGTCGCCACCGACGCAGTTCGAAGTTCCCTCGAGGGAACGTCTCGGGTTACGTAGGTAACCCTTGTTCCCCGAGAAAGGGGAACGAGACACTGCGTCGGTTCGCCGCACCTCTCCCCGCCTGGAGTGCCTTGCTTCATAGTAAAGAGCTAACGTATCTATGTGCCGGCGTGCTTATATACGCCCACGGTTACGCCGTCACATGCTACCGTTCTCACTAAGCCAATAGGATTGGAGTTGATTTCATTCACATTCAGCCCTGCCTCGCCTAAAGGCGTTCCCATAGTGTCGTCACCGACGCAGTGTCTCGTTCCCCTTTCTCGGGGAACAAGGGTTACCTACGTAACCCGAGACGTTTTCAGCGGCCACTAGTGGTGCGGTTATAAGATTGCAACAAAACACTCCAGCTTTCACACAAAAATCCTGCAATAAAGGCAGAAACAGCGGCATGCAGGCTGTGGCTTTTCTCCAGACATGTTCAGGCTCTGTTACTGAAACGTTCCCGGCTCAGACGCAGAACAACACCGGCTCCGTACCTTTCTTTCAGCGCAGCGAGTCGCATGTTGGCAACATACTCCTGAAAAAAAGGCAGAGTGACAGCAGCTATAGACAGACAGGGAGACAGCTTCACACAACATGCTGGAAACTAGGGGTAAATCAGCGATCGATCGGCAGCCGCCAGTCGTTATATGTGACCTACTCAATGACGCATCAAAACGGCTCCCTGAGGCATCGCAGACACGTCGAATATGTGACTGTGAACGTTCTAACGGAAATGTTAGAACACAGAAAATCTTTTTCAAGGACATGATGGATGTTCAGGAAAAAAAAACTTTAAAACATTTCTACAACTCTTCATGGAAACAACAAACAAGCGAGTTGACGATCTTGTAAAAGACATCACAGAATACAAGCGGAATTTGGATTACACACAAGCGCAGGTGGATAATCAAGAGAAGAACGCTGAGGAGATTGTTAAAATGTGCCGAGAAGCATGCGGCGATATAAACAAAGTGTGCAAATCGGCGCTTTTACTGGATGGGAAAATCGAGAATCTTGAGGAGAAGTCAAAAAGGAATAACATTATTATTGACAGAATTCCTGAATTGCAACGTGAGAGTGGGGAAGAAACTGAGAACAAGGTCCACCACATACTAGTTGAAAAGTTAGAAGTGAATGAAGAACGGATCGAGGTAGTACGAGCCCATCTTATGGGTGATCCTACAACAGCAGGAAACCGACACAGACCGATAATTGTTAAGTTTTTAAGATGGAAAGATAAGGCTGCTGTGATGACCAGGGCAAACAAACTGAGAGGTACGAACATTTACTTTAACGAGGACTACTCTGAAGCCGTAAGGATAAAGTGAAGGGATTTATTTCCCATCACGAAGGCTGAACGAGCAAAGGGAAACATTGCCTACATTCGCCATGACAGACTTATTGTTCATCCTACCTCCAAGAGGACAACAGGTCCAAATGGAATAGTCAGCTAAGAATGTGGACTTGAGTGAGTACTTATATGACCTATACATACATTCAGTGTTGGGCAAGCTACTTGGAAAATGTAGTAAGCTAAGCTACTAGCTACTCTACATTAAATGAAGCTTCACTACACAGAAGCTGCCCCCCAGTGAAATGTAGCAAGCTAAGCTACAGCAACGTGGCAAAAGTAGCTTAGTTACATCTAAGCAGTGTTTGGAATAACGGCGTTTAAAAGAACGGCGTTACGTAACGGCGTTATTTTTTCAGTAACAGGGTAATCTAATCCACTACTTTTCCCCGCCGTTACAACGCCGTTAACGTTACTGGTCGTTAAATGCGGTGCGTTACTATGTAATAAACTGTGTAATCCGAACGCACCAGCTGGCTCACACAGCTAGTCAGGAGGTGGGTTAATAATGAGGTAATTAGTGCTTGAAGTGGACCGGTACGCCACGCCTCCATATCAGGTTCTCTAGCTAACGCAGCGGCTCACCTGTTCCCGCTCTCACCTGCCTGCTAAACTCTGTCGACGGGAGAGACGAGGGACAAGAGAAGCTCGGTGCCTTTCAACCAGCGATTATGTTGGCTAAGGCAGAGTCATGTTTCTTGGTAGCCAATCAGAGCCAGTGTTTTTACACACATGTCAGCACACGCGCCCCACACACACACACACACACACACACACACACACACACACACACACACACACACACACACACACACACACACAGCTAAACAGATTCGATGAAGCAGCAGAGATTTTTTTTTTTAACAGTAACGCAAATAGTTACTTTCCCTGTTAACGAGTTACTTTTATTACAGAGTAACTCAGTTACTAACTCAGTTACTTTTTGGAACAAGTAGTGAGTAACTATAACTAATTACTTTTTTCAAGTAACGTTCCCAACACTGCCTCTAAGCTACTTTAATTTTCGGTCCGGTCATTTATATATAAATTAGGGGTGGGCATAGATTAATTTTTTTAATCTAGATTAATCTAGATTAATTTTGAAATTAATCTAGATTAATCTAGATTAAAATGGCTCATTTGAATTCTGCCGAAGCCCTTTAAAATATGTGTGCGAACGGGTTTCAAGCCGGGTTTCAAGCCAGGTGGCGCATTAGACCAGGGGCTCATCTCCTGTTTCCAAAATGCATCACAAACTGCTTGAGAAAGCTGTTCTACTATGAAAATAAATCATGTTCAATAAGATGTACTTGTGTATAGCATGTGATGTGCTCTGCGTTTAGGTGGTAGGCTACTTGAGACTGGAAGAACTCCTACAGTAAACTAATTCCGCATTGCACAAGGTGCAAACCAGGTGTTGTGCCGAGTTTTGCCTGCCTGCCGAGAATTGCATGCACCTCCAAATAATGCTTTTAAATGCTGTAAAATTCTTTGTGGACTTCATCAATGGTGATATTGATTTGAAGTATATCTTTTATGAACGTTTAGAGTCTTTAATATTTTAATACACTTAGTAGGCTAGAAGGACCATTCCTTGACATTCAGTAAATATATGTGGCGATAAAGCTGTTTGATCAATGAGCACAGCAAAGTGTCTGAGAAGGACCTAAAGAGGTGGATGCATAATTCGGCAGATCAGATTTTGTAGGCTCCCTGCCGAGATTTGCATCCACCACTTTTCTCAGCATAGATGACCGTTAGCACCCGCAAGGTGCATACAATTCTCGGCAGGCAGGCAGAATTCGGCACAACACCGGCGGCTGAGTAAATACCGCACAATGCGTTTTTTAATCAGCTGGCGTATCAATAACTAACCTGGCTAATTGTAAACAAACAGCTGACCAAGCGAGGTTGTAACTGGAACGCCGTCAACTCGGGTGTGACGTCATTCCCAGCTCCGACCTCCGAGGTAAATTGAACGCAGTAACAGCTGCATCCATGTTAGCACGTCACGTTTGATGTGGTAATTTCACAGTAGGCAGACACACAGGTTCGAAGGCTTGTTCTCGCCCCCTACAGTGCAATTCGGCGCTAAAATATCAAGGTGAAAGTCATCATAGCTTGCGTAGTATAGAACCAGCTCCCAACCCAACTGTGAGAATAGATTAACGGCGATATTTTTTTTATCGCCCGATAAGAGTCTCACGTTAACGCAGCTGTTAACGCCGATAACGGCCCACCACTAATATAAATATTTATATACACACACTCACACACACAACATAGGCCTAGTTTATATTGAACCAACTTCATTCCACAGTAGCAATAGAAGAAAAACTAAAAACCTGCTCCAATATGCGAGAGAGCTAAATCAGACACAGAAACTCTCCTACTTACTGCCATATCATTGCTGCTAAATGTACTTCCTCATGCAACAAACGGAGAACCATTGTTGTTTGTATAAAGCAACTTAATTATCAAATTATTAATAAATGTAATTAATTAGTTATTAATTAATTCTAGATTTTTGATAGTTTATGTCTTTGTGCTCTGGCAACATTCCAACCTCACCAACCTAAACATTCATGGCAGAGAGAGAGAGAGAGCGAGAGCGAGAGAGACACTCCGTCGCGCGTGTCTTTATTCCCCCGCAGCAAAGTCGCAAATATCAACCCGAGGATCGGTACGTGATGTCACCATCACAGGGAAGCGCTTCTGCTGGCTGCCCATACAGGTCCGTGTGTGGCGGTGGTCTCACTTACTGATCCATCAGAAATGATGTTTGAAATATCTGTTGGTCTGATGTCGCTCAACAGAAAGAACCAGATAGTGCACTTAATGCATTCATGGAATTGCTGGCCCCAGTTATGGATAAGCATGCACCTGTTAGGCTGACTGTTAGAGCTGCTAGAGCTCCCTGGGTTGATGAGGAATTAAAAAGGTACATGGGGCGAAGAGAAAATGCAAGAGAAGTGGCAAAGAAGTCTAGACTCTTATATGACTGGCAAATGTATCGTAAATTGAGGAACTATGTTATCAAGTTAAACAAAAAAAAGAAGAAATTGTACTATGAATCTAAGATTAATTATATAAAGCACGATGGAAAAAAGCTGTGGAGCACCTTAAATGATATCATGGGCAGAAAGAGTAATTTGACCCCATCATGGATTGAAGTGGATGGATCTTTTAGAACCAAACCTGTAGACATTGCAAATTATTTTAATGATTATTTCATTGATAAAGTTTGTAAACTAAGCCAGGAAATGCCAACATCACACTGTGAGTCAATTTATTCATGTATATCAAATGAGATAATGAATGATAACAACTGTTCATTTAAATTTCAAGAAGTGACAAGAGAAGAAGTAAAAAAACTATTATCGTGTATTAATAATGACAAGCCACCTGGCACGGACAACCAGGATGGAAAGCTATTGAGGATGGTAGTAGACTATATTGCCACTCCCATATGCTACATCTTTAATCTTAGTCTTAAAAGGAATAAGTGCCCCACAAATGTGGAAAGAAGGAAAGGTAATCTCCTTAGCGAAAAATGCTCATGCTGCCTTCTCCGGTTCTCACTTTGTTACCTGTTATAAGTAAAACTTTTGGGAAAATGTATTTAACCAGATACAAGGTTATTTCACTTTAATAAATTGTTAAGCAAATACCAGCATGCTTACAGAGAAGGACATTCAACCTGTACAACTCTTACACAAATGACAGATGATTGGTTAAAATACATTGATCAACGTAATATTGTCGGAGCTGTATTATTAGATTTTAGTGCCGCCTTTGACTTTATTGATCATAGTTTGCTACTAGGGAAGCTCAGATGTTATGGCTTTACACCATCTGCATTAGCATGGATAGAGAGCTACTTAAAAGATAGAACACAGAACGTGTATTTCAATGGAAGCTTCTCAAAAGTGGGGTTTGTAGCATGTGGAATCCCACAAGGGTCATCACTAGGACCATTGCTTTTCTCTATTTTTACAAATGATCTCCCACTGGTCTGTAAAAGAGCATCTGTGTCTATGTATGCGGATGATGTAACACTTTATATGCCTGCACCAGCTTTAGAAAAAATCACTGCAGCTCTCAACAACGAGTTGCAGATAGTATTTAATTGGATTGCTGATAATAAACTTGTCCTGAATATAGCCAAGATTAAAAGCATTTTATTTGGAACTAAACATGGATGGAAAACTCCTGACTTTCTCTATTGGCCAGTTGAGTTGTAATGTACAGTGGTTACGGAAAGTATTCAGACCCCTTTAAATTTTTCACTCTTTGTTTCATTGCAGCCATTTCCCAAAAATCAAAAAAGTTCATTTTATTTCTCAGTAATGTACACTTAGCACCCCATCTTGACAGAAAAAAACAGAAATGTAGAAATGTTTGCAAATTTATTAAAAAAGAAAAACTGAAATATCACATGGTCATAAGTATTCAGACCCTTTGCTCAGTATTTAGTAGAAGCACCCTTTTGATCTAATACAGCCATGAGTCGTTTTGGGAAAGATGCAACAAGTTTTTCACATCTGGATTTGGGTATCCTCTGCCATTCCTCCTTGCAGATCCTCTCCAGTTCTGTCAGGTTGGATGGTAAACGTTGGTGGACAGCCATTTTCAGGTCTCTCCAGAGATGCTCAATTGGGTTTAAGTCAGGGCTCTGGCTGGGCCATTCAAGAACAGCCACGGAGTTGTTGTGAAGCCACTCCTTCGTTATTTTAGCGGTGTGCTTAGGGTCATTGTCTTGTTGGAAGGTAAACCTTGGCCCAGTCTGAGGTCCAGAGCTCTGGAAAAGGTTTTCGGTCCAGGATATCCCTGTACTTGGTCGCATTCATCTTTCCCTCGATTGCAAACCAGTCGTCCTGTCCCTGCAGCTGAAAAACACCCCCACAGCATGATGCTGCCACCACCATGCTTCACTGTTGAGACTGTATTGGACAGGTGATGAGCAGTGCCTGGTTTTCTCCACACATACCGCTTAGAATTAAGGCCAAAAAGTTCTATCTTGGTCTCATCAGACCAGAGGATCTTATTTATCACCATCTTGGAGTCCTTCAGGTGTTTTTTAGCAAACTCCATGCGGGCTTTCATGTGTCTTGCACTGAGGAGAGGCTTCCGTCGGGCCACTCTGCCATAAAGCCCAGACTGGTGGATTGCTGCAGTGATGGTTGACTTACTACAACTTTCTCCCATCTCCCGACTGCATCTCTGGAGCTCAGCCACAGTGATCTTTGGGTTCTTCTTTACCTCTCTCACCAAGGCTCTTCTCCCCCGATAGCTCAGTTTGGCCGGACGGCCAGCTCTAGGAAGGGTTCTGGTCGTCCCAAACGTCTTCCATTTAAGGATTATGGAGGCCACTGTGCTCTTAGGAACCTTAAGTGCAGCAGAAATTTTCGTACCCACTGTACATACATACCCCACAAGGCATGCCATAATTGGTAAATATATTATTCCAAAATCCAAAACAAACTCAAAACAGCGCACAGCGCTGTATAGAGCTATGGTTGAATGGAACTCTCTTCCAGGTCATCTTATCACAACTATATATTAGTTTTAAAAAACACAAGTAAAGGGATATTTCATGTCTGCTTATATTAGTAAATAGAGCTTATCTTTTTGTAGTTTTATTATGTTGTATATTTGTTCTGTCTACTGGTTGTGGGTTTTTGTTGTTTTTTTTTCTTGTAATTTTAATCTCTGTATTGATTGGGTAGTGTGTTTTTATCTTTGTTATGTGTTTTGTGTGGACCCCAGGAAAAGTAGTGGATGCATGTCTTTGCATCAACTAATGGGGATCCTAATAAATCAAATCAAATCTCCCACAGAAAACTCTGCTCTGAACTGAAAACAGCTCGTTTGTAGTCCAGCCCTTCACTTCCTTTACTTGTGACATCTCAATGAAAACGCATAAATGTCGCCAAGCGAGATTTATGAACATTTTGCAGTTTAGCACAAAAACACAACATAATTCCATGAAGGAAACTCCTTCTCAGGGTGGTGAGAGATCGCTCAAGAGAAGACCTGTTGCTGACCGTATAACATCATGTAAGAAGAGGCTCAGATGTTGTCACAGATGAATAGCGAGCCTATGGACAGGCCCTAACAGATGCAGTGGACAGTTGGAGACAACCGCTTCACAAAACGTATTAAAGGACATTTTAAAGTAACTGAATTGGAATACTGTTTGGGCAGTAGGGATGAGAATCTCTTGGCACCTCACGACTATTTGATCACAATTCAGAGGGCGGCGATCCGTCTTGATGCATCTTTTTTTCTATGTGATTTCTGGATAATTACTAAGCATTTAATTTGCACATTAAACTCCAAAAGAAGGACTAGTTTCCATCCCTGATCTCAGGGTGGTGAAGAAATAGTGACACTTCACAAAACAAAGAAACCTCAGTGTTTCCCCTAGGATGGAGTTGTAGCAGCGGAGATGAAGCTAAATGTTTGTCTGAATATAAAACCCCAACAAAACATGTCTCAGCAGCTCTCGTGTCCATGAGCATGTGATGCACCTTAGAATGTTTTCCCAATTTAATGTGAGCTTTAGATGAATATTTCCATGTTGGTCGGGGGGGTTGGGGCTCCTCCCCCAAGAAAATGTTATGTTTTCCAATCAAAAATAAGTTATGTCACATTATTTTCAGCATATCTCTGAACAAATAGCTAGCTCCACAGTGATTTTACAGTGATGGCACAGCATGTTTTGGGCGTCGCCCCCTAAAACCCTGTTAATGTGACCTCAGAATCATTCTAGATACGACTGTTCATGTTTTTGTGTCTTCATTTTCCAGCTTCTGACATTTATCTGTAGACATTAATATAAAAACAGGCAGCAGGAGAAACCTCCTCCCTTCTGAGCTGCATTTTATTTGCACATTAAAATCCAAACAGAAACGTCTCCTCATTAGTTTGCATCACTAATTAGCTTCACTAAGCTCAACTCCTCCATCACCTCCGTCCTTTCTTTTCCTAAACTCAGTCTGTACAGGACAGAGCTGCAGGCTACGTTAGTTTAGTCTCAGTTTGTACCTGATATTCTCAACATTGGACAAGTAGGCAGTAATAAAATCCAGCTTCCAGTTCCTTTCTATAAACTGAGCTAATGTTCAGCTCCATAGCAGCTCTGTAGCTGCTGGAGAAGCTTCCTGCTCAGCTGCAGTCTGAAGGGGAGATGTTAGCTAACTTAGCGCTAACCGGAAACAACAGACGATCTAACCTAATTCTATTCAAAAAGTGAATCTCTGATATATAGATTCATTACACAAAGTGAAGTATTTCAAACCCTTTTTGTTTTCATCTTGATTACAGTTTACAGCTCATGGAAACATTTATTTTTCAAGAGAAATCTAGCAGGATATCATGTGTTTGGTGGGTGACACGCGTAGCCTACATACTGTATAATGTAGCCATGTTAAATTTAGGCCTAATGCTGCACCCTGCTGTTTCCACTGTGTGTACCTGCTGATACCACAGAACTAGATACAGGGCTGGATGAAATCTTTTCTTCTTTTTTTAAAAATAAATAAATTACTGGGGCATTTCTACCTTTGCTACAACTAATCTGTTATCTGCAATGGATTTTGGTCCATTAACAGAAGTGAACTGTCATCTAAGCTGTGTTCAAAATGATGTATTTTTGTATTTGTATTTTGTTTATTTCATTCATTTAAAACAATGCAACAACAGCATTTAACATGAATGAAAAGGAGCAGAAAGAAGTAAAAACTTATGTCTGCCCCCTATCAACACAAAATCATTTACAGTTCCAATTTATTCGAGCTGTCTCATACAGCTCTCTTTTTCTAGAACTTCAAAACTCAAATTACATCAATAAAATTGATCTGCTATTTCATAGTATTATATTTCTGCAGCATTGATATTTTAACATATTTCTTAAACACATAGATGGACTTAGAAGTTTTAATTTTACAATCAAGACTGTTCCACAAAGTGACTCCTTTGATTGTGATACATTTTTCCTTTACAACCGATTTGAACCTGGGTTTTGTAAAAACCTCAGTACCTTTTAGTTCATATGTACTTTTCCTCTTGGTGAACCTGTTTTGTAAATTGTATGGTAAGCTTACCAGATGTGCTTTATACATGGTTTTTAAAAGACTATACTCCACTAATTCACTAAATTTCAGAGTTTTTAGTTATATGAATAGCGGATTAGTTGGATCTCTGTATCCGGTTCCACTGATAATTCTAATTGCTCTTTTCTGTAAGAGTAAAATTGGATTAATGTATATTTTGCAGGCACTCCCCCACACTTCAATGCAATAAGTCAGTGAATTATACAACAAAAACAATGCATTCTTATTTAGAGAATCTTTGACTTTATACAGCACACCTATTATTTGGGATACCTTTATTTTGATATTATCAATATGTGATTTCCATGTCAAATGTTCATCAATCATAACACCTAGAAACTTAATCTCATGTGCCCTTTCAATTTCCAATCCATTAATTAACAATGAAATTTCAACATATTTCTTTTTACAACAAAATATCATAAATTTAGTTTTACTGATATTCAGGGACAATCCATTGGCATTGAACCACTTCATAATTTTCTGAAATTCATTCTCTACAATTTGTAGTACATCTTTTATGTTTTTTCCTGAGTAGTTAAAAAGTGGTGTCATCCGCAAACAGAATGCACCTAAGTAACTGAAACTCAAACACAATGTCATTTACATATAGAAGAAAGAGTATAGGTCCTAGGACCGATCCTTGTGGTACCCCACAAGTTATGTTACATTTTTTAGACTTTGTGTTGTCAATTTCGACAAACTGACTTCAGTTTTTAAAATAGCTGGTAACCCATTGGTGTGCCACACCTCTGATACCATATTTATATAATTTATGCAACAATAGATTGTGATCCAGCGTATCAAATGCTTTTTGAAGAGCCACAAAGATACTTACTAAATAGTGCCTTTTATCTATAGCATTAGTAATTTCTTCAGTTAATTCCATAATTGCTGTAGCAGTTGAATGATTAGGACGAAACCCATATTGACTGTTACTTAAAATCTTAAAATCATTTAGAAATTTATTCAGTCTAATAGCAACTTTTCCAGAATTTTAGAGAACTGTGGAAGTAATGACATTGGTCTATAATTAGAAAATTCAGACTGGTTTCCTTTTTTAAACAATGGAATTACTTTGGCTATTTTCATGCCGTCTGGAAATATTCCTGAAGTAAATGACAAATTACAGATACAGGTAAAAGGCTCAATAATCACATTAATAATTTGCTTTATCAATACCATATTTATATCCTTATTATCATTTGATTTTTTTATTGGCACACTTCTGGACAATTGTCAATATGTCACTAGCTTGTATACTTTCAAGAAAAATACTGCTAACATTATCAGGTATTGTGCCACCATTGATATTTCCATCTTGAATTTGTTGTGACAAATTAGGGCCAATATTTACAAAGTAATTATTGAATTCATTTACAATTTCAGTTTTGTTGCAAATATCAACATTGTTCTTTGTAAACTGATTTGGAAATTTTGTTTTTACCTTACCTTTTTGCATAACAGAATTTATAATAGTCCATGTGTATTTTGTATTTTTTTTATTTTTATCTGACAGTTTAGTATAGTAATCCTTCTTTTGCCTTCTTATGATTCCAACTAATTTGTTTTTATATTTTTTATACCTAATTTCAGCATCTTTGGTTCTTGATCTTAAAAACAATCGGCACAAATAGTTTTTTTTCTTACTGGCATTTTTCAGTCCATTTGTCATCCATGGATTTTTAACAGTATTTTTCTTGGTTAGAGCATTTACTTTGGTTATTTTACAATTTTTATCATATAGATTAATTAATATCGTCATGAAAGCCTCATATGCTGTATTTACATTATCTGTGTACACTCTATCCCAACTCTGTTTCTTCAAATCTTCTCTGAAGGCCTCTAAAGCCTTACTAGATTTATCGCGAATGAAGGTTGTAAAGTCATCTTATACGGTGTCATAAGATTTTTTATTATTATAAATACAGGGAGATGATCACTCACATCTGACATAAAGATACCACTAATTAGTTTACCACGTATATTTGTAAATATATTGTCAATAATAGTTGTACTATGTGTGGTCACCCTTGTTGGTTTAGTTATCATTGGATATAGATCTGTACAATTCTTAAATTCACTTGATGCGGTAAGGTTTCCCAGATCTATATTGAAGTCACCACACAGAATTAATGATTTGTTATTAATTTTTTCAAACATCTCAAGGATTTTGTCTGTAAATAATTCAACACTAGACCCTGATGCTCTATACACACAACTGATCAGCATATTTTTTCTGATTTCATTTGTTATTTCTACAGTAAGCAGTTCCATCAAATTTCCCACAGCAATTGTTTTTTGTTTAATAATTTTACATTTTAAATGATAATCGATATAGAGGGCCACACCCCCTCCCTTTTTACCTACTCTGTTGACATAAAACATATTATATACTTCAATCTGAACGTCATTGATATCAGAGTCCTTCAGCCAACTTTCAGTTATAGCAATCACTTTAAAGTTTTTTTCTAACTGACAAAGTAGTTCTTTTATTTTTACTAAGTTACCCTTTAAACTTCGACTATTAAAATATAAAATAGATAATGCTTCATCAAGCACCTTGCTGATTTCAACATTATACTGTTGTATAGTATAATTGCATACATGTTCTTTAGGGGTTAGCAGATCATGTTCAATATAATTTTCTAGATCATAAATTTTATCATTGTTAGTTTCTACCTCCATTATTCAATATATGTCAAAGTATATCCAACCTGATTTCTGCATTGTCAGTCCGGCCAAACTGGGGACTCCATCACTCCTGCTATAAATTTCCATTCTTGTACTTTTCAAGTTCCTTCATAGACTTGATGACCTTCGCTGAACCATCTTGTTCTCTGATCCACACATTTCCATTCCAAGTCCATATCCCAGTAATTTTCTTCTGTTTCCTTAGCATTCTCGCCTCCCTTGCGATTCCTCCATTTTTCTTTGTGAGGTGTTCGTTTATATACGCGTTCGTTCCTTTCAGTTTTTTTGCTTGCATTAGAACATCGTTCCTCTGCTTCCTGCAAACGAATCTAATAACTAGAGCAGATACAGAGTTCTCAGACTTACTGGGCAATGTGTGGCAAGCAGATATTTCCTCTTTGCGAATGTTTGTTTTTCCTGTTAAGGAAATCCACCACCTGTTGCTCCAGTGACTGTAGCTCTTCCCTCGGGAGCGTCCTCCGTCGTCTCTGCGTTAGCTGTCGCCCTTGCGTAGGTATGGTGACGAGTCTTGATCCCAGTAACCACCAAATCGTCCAGTTCATCAATCCGCTGCTCCAGCATAGTGATCCGTGTATCCTTTTCTCTGATCATGACTTTCAATGTCGTCACTTCGTCCACAAGGTTGAACAAGCGTTCCTGTTGCGACATCACCTTTGTCAGCTCACTAGACATAAAGTTTAATGACCGCTTAATCTCCTCTATGTCATTTCCCCGCTGGCATATTGTAGATTTGTGCTTAATTGTTGGGTTTGCCAAAACTTTAGCGCCGTGAGCTCCGTTAGCTGTAAGTTACGTCTCCGGGGCTGTTAGCGCCGTTAGCTGTTAGCTGCAGATTATATACCTGATGATGTCAGCTGAGCTTGGACTCCATCTGCAATCTTCTCCACCTGCTCCTTTCCAAGCTCCCAGAGTTGTTTGAGAATCTGAAAGCCCCCCAATAGATGTCCGATGTTTAAAGATGCTTTATGAATAATGAGATTATACTGGGTGTCTGTGGGATTGGTTAAGATTATTAGTAGCTACCCACCACTGACAAGATGCTGGTCTAGCAGCCAACTTTAGTTGATCTTAATCTACATCTCCAACAGCTCTAATAACTGGTACCTTGGTTTGCAATCATGTCAATAATAAAGTGAAGATACGAGGTAACTACAGTGTACAGTGCTGCTAAACTGAGCTGAACTGTTGACAATCAACATTTCTCCTTTACTGTCTGATTTGGAATAAGAACAAGTTCAGAAATTCATCCTGCACTGCAGCAGCTAACAAACGTACCTTTCTCAAGTAATACAGTGATGTAATGTGAAATATATGTATGTAATGTTTGGCCTGTATGAAGTGGGATCAAACATATCTAATGTTAAATGAGGTCCAGAGGAACCTAGTAAGTGTCCACTGTTATCCTAAACTCTATAATTACACAGTAACAACGTTACACACATTCTTTCTCTGTATTTACAGAAACAACAAGATGTGGGCTGGATTAGAAAAGGATTTGATTCTATTGTTTGCGTTAAACTTTGTTTTCTATCCTAAGGACTTATTCATTCTTAATTTAGTTGTTGTTGTTGTTGTTCTTTTTGTCCACTTGTTGATGCTGGTGTTGACCACAGGACAGGAACTCCCACCCATGTCCACTCGGCTTTTGGCCATACTCCAAAAAGAAAAGGATATGGCTAAATGTAAATTCCAACTGCTGAAATTAGCCGAGCGGCTAGCGGGCTTTCCCTGTGCTCATAGCTTAATAACATTACGTTGTATAATTATACTGTTTCTTCCTCACGGCTGCTTTGAATCGCTGCCTCTCCGACATAACAACACCGTTGAATTTCAGTCTGCATTCACATTTTGTTGAAACAGTAGCTGACATTTCCTTGGCGATAGCAACAAGCTGGCACATTCAGGCAGTTCAGAGGCCGTTTTACTTTGAAATGTGGAGGCACCATCACGTGGTCTCCGAAAGCAGCCGAATGACACCAGTCCATTTTCTTTGTGTGAAGAACTGAGATCCACAAATACAGGCGGGACTCACAAATGTCTGTTTGAAAGATTTTCACAAATGTGCTTCATTTATTTGTAAACTATTAAATATAGTCACAGATATTTTTTGATTTGTGGAATTTGTTCATGTGTTTGCAAATCTGTTTAATATTTGCAAAATATTTTTGTGAGTTTCCAAATCTTCATTTTGTGTTTTATATTTCCAGATGCCACATTTCCACACAGATCGCTCATCTGTTCACACAAATAATATTGAAAGATAAATAAGCCCATAAATGTCCATGTTTGATGCTGCTCTGACCCTCCTCCTCCTTTCAGGGTGGAGCCTGCTGGAGTCCGATGGTTGAGACCAGGTCTGAGGAAGTGTAAGTGTGTTTTTCATTTGATTCATGAAAACAAAGCAGCACACATTCAACCATCTTCAGACTGTGACATCACTCATTCAAAGTGCCAATCAATGAACAGATGATAGATCAATAACTGCAGCTGGATTCTCTCATCAGATTCCTGTCAACTCACAATCGACACAAACACAGTAAGCAGAAGGATCAAACTGTCTGACAACAACAGGAAGGCGACATGTGTGAAGGAGGATCAGTCATATCCTGATCATCCAGACAGGTTTGAGTACTGGGAACAGCTGCTGTGTAGAGATGGTCTGACTGGTCGCTGTTACTGGGAGGTCGAGTGGAGAGGAAGAGTTTATATATCAGTGAGTTACAGAGGAATCGTAAGGAAAGGACGCAGTGAAGACTGTTTGTTTGGAAGAAATGATCAGTCCTGGTGTCTGAGCTGCTCTGATGGTCTTCGTTACTCTGTCTGGCACAATAAGAGACAAACATCCATCTCCTCCTCCTCCTCCTCCTCCTCCTCTTCCTCCTCCTCCTCTGGTAGAGTAGCAGTGTATGTGGACTGTCCTGCTGGCTCTCTGTCCTTCTACAGAGTCTCCTCTGACACACTGAACCACCTCCACACCTTCAACACCACATTCACTGAACCTCTTTATCCTGGATCTGGGCTCTGGTGGTGCTGGTCTGCTTCTTCAGTGTCCCTGTGTTCTGTGTAGGAGAGAGAGTCTCCTCCTGGTAGAGAACAGATCAGATCCCAGAAATCTTTCAGCTTCTTGTAATAAATCCAAAGTGATTCAAAGTGATTGAACAGATTCCTCATTTCCATTGTAAACTTCTTCCACTTCCAGTCCTTTAAAGATGGAAGCTCTGATCATTAAATGGTGGAAATGCCGTTGACTTGTACCTTCTGTCATGTGTTGCTTTGAATTCTGGCTCTTGTTCCAATAAAAGCAGAATGTTACTGTGAGTGTGTTTGTTGTCTTTCTCAGCTCAGGACTGCTGACACCATTCAGCTGGGAGGAGCTTTTAAGGTGGTATTAGTATGTTTAAGACTGTTATATGGTTTTAAGGTGGTATTAGTATGTTGAAGACTGTTATATGTTTTTTAAGGTGGTATTAGTATGTTGAAGACAGTTATACAGCTTTAAGGTGGTATTAGTGTGGTGAAGACTGGTATATGGTTTTTAAGGTGGTATTAGTATGTTGAAGACTGATATATGGTTTTAAGGTGGTATTAGTGTCTTGAAGGCTGTTATATTATTTTAAGGTGGTAGTATGGTGAAGACTATTATATGGTTTTAAGGTTGTATTAGTATGTTGAAGACTGTAATGTGGTTTTTAAGGTGGTATTAGTATGTTGAATGCTGTTGTATGGTTTTTAAGGTGGTATTATTATGTTGAAGGCTAGCTAGCTGGCTACAATTTCAGTACAGTGATATCAAAGATCCTCGCTCCTTCTCAGCTCTCTGGTAATATTCTATTCACAAAACACAACCAACAGTAAGGAAATGTTAAAGCCCTGTTAGCGATGGTCCGCTGATTTAAGCATGAATATGCTGCACAGCGCTCTGGCATCTCGCTTTCTTGCAACGGGAAGTATGACCGGTTCAAGATGGCGGCTGCATTTCTCGCATCCCAGCGGGCCAATAGAGCGTCTACTTTGGTTCGAACGTTCAGGTGTGAAAGGGCCCTTATTTCCTGCTTGTTTTGAGACACCAGGAGACGTTAATGTCACTGAGTGATGTGGATGGTTTTATTGTTAGTGTGGTGTTTTATGCTTTGAGTTAATAACCAATGAGACGTCCTGATGACTTAATGCAGTGATGGACATGAGGTTGACATGTTGATGGACGTGAAATGAAGCAGAAGTTTCCTGGAGCCTGTGAACGTTGCACAGCTGTTAACAGTCTCTGGAATAGTTCAGGCTTAAAGGACTCTGACCTTCTCAGAGTTTCTCTGCTCGCTCAGGACCAGAGAAACCAGGACAAGATGCTTCATGGTCACAAAGTCCACCATCAGAAACGAGGCTATCAAAATGTGTTTAAGCTAAATACTGTGGTAACATGTGCTTTCAAAATAAAGTGAAACCGTTTGCTCTGGGACGTTCATTCCCATGTGATGCAGTCAAAAGTACAGACAGGTTCATCCTGGGCCACCTTTAGCTGCAGGAGCATCATTAATAATAATAATGTTTCCTGCAGGTCGTTGTCGGGGCGTTCCTGTATTAGACACAGTACATAGAGTACATGTATACAGTATATATAATAAGCACTGCACAGCTGCAGCTGTCCAACAGAACAGGGGAACAGTTCTTGATCTTTATTCTCACTCTGCCTCAGATGGTTCTGGACTCAGCGACACAGTGGCTGCCCACCGCTCCTGACTAGGATGGTAACACGTTTCACATGAGCTGTCTGCATGTGATGTTTGAAAGCTGGACGTTGAGTCAGGGCGTGGAAGAACCTGAGGGAACCTGAACCTGTTACTCTGACCTGGTTCTGTAGTTTCATTCAGTCCGTCTCATTTCTAAACTTCGTGTTCAGACAGGAAGCAGCAGCAGGGACTGTGACCAGCTGGACGTTAGCTGTAAGCTAGCTGAGGGTTTGAGTTCAGACTCTGATCTCTGGACTCAGCAGGAACTTCTTGGCCTCAGGCTGCTCCAGGAGAATGTGGGTCAGATAAACTCTGCATACTTGGCTTTAGGTTCTGTATCACAGTCTGAGGTCTGAGTTACTGAACAGACGTGATAAAAGAAGGAGAAACAGAGTCAGCCAGAGTTCAGGTGGAAAAGGCTCAAACGGTGAAGAAAGGGCCTGAAGCCAGCTCAGCTCTGATCCAGGACTTCAGGATGTTGGATCCAGACCTTTCCAAGACTCTGAACCTGAGCTGAAGTAGATAGTAAGTCTGCACAAAGTGGAGAAACTCCATCAGTTCTTAAACACAGACTGTGAGTCTCTGCAGGCTCACTCTCAGTTAAAGTCCTTATTATACAAACGGACCCTGAAGCTGTTTTGCAGCCTCACTTTCTGTGAACTTGGTTTAGCAAAGGAAAAAAAGTTTCTTTACAAACGTCCAAACATCTTTCAGAAACATTTTGTTTGTCCTGAGCTTACTTAGAATTACTTTATCGCCCTGCTCAGCGATGAGAGAAATTTACTGAGTCAAGCTCTCTCACACACGCGATTTCTCTGGACGGACTTCCTGTAACACCAGGCCCGCCCACCAGAGAAACCTCAGACCAATCAAACCTGTTGTCACCTAGTGTTGTAGCAGCAGTGCAAGATGATTGGCTGTAAAATGAAAACACTTGTTTGGATCATTTTAGCTCCAGCCTGTAGAGGGCGTCAGTGAGCTGTCAGCCTCACAGCTGATAAATGACTTTAATAAAAGAAGTTCTTTCTCTGCCCGACATCAGTTTTAGCTTAACTTAGCATCTTTATGTTAGCTTAAAAGAAGAACTGCTTATTGTGACTCATCAAATCTACGGAAGCCCTAACAGGCCAAACATTCACACATTTTATTTACTCAGGTTTCTCCTGATAACGAGTTGATTTAATTTCTCAATCTCAGATTATTTGAGATTATCTGGAAATAACAGACGTGGGTTTCCTGAGACGACAGCATCATTTTCACTAATGAAATGATCTCGTCATCACGGTGAAACGTGGTAAATAAAATGAATGAAGTAGCTTCAGACAGCCTGCAGGTGTTTAGGATGAGAGAATCTGCTCTGGAAGTCTCTGAAGGATCTGAAGAAGAGAACAACAAAAACTGCTGGACATCACTGAAGCCTTCAAATCTTTTCTTAGCTTATAGTTCAGGTTTCTACGGAGCCCACTGATGGTGACGTGTCACTGGCTTCGTAGCCTAATGTTGGAATGGAAGGATGCTGAAACCGTGGTTATGAAAGTGAGGACAGGTCCTGTTTCCCAGGAGACACTGTGAGTCTGACGTGTCGCTGTGTTTTTCATGTAGAGCAGAGAGACGAGCGTCTGACTCCTGAGACTCTTCATGAAGACAAACGTCTCCATGTAACTTTCTCTGGATGTCTCTGGAGAAGAGACTTCATCTTCATCTGCTTTCACATTTCCATCTGTGGCCGTCTCTTTTCATCCCGCCAAAATAAAAGCTGTTTTCATAAGTTCCTCCTCTGTGATTGGTTGTGTCTGTGGTTTGAGTACAAAGTGAGTTTCTTAAGATAAAAACGTGTCCTGCACACCTGTTCACCATCAGACGACACGAGAGCTGCTTCAGGAATCTGACGGCCTCGTGTCTGAAGAAGTGCTGGAGACACTTTTATATAAGCGTCCTGACGCTTTCACAGACTGCAGCGGCAGCACGACATCAGACACACAAAGTACACAGGAATAATTAGAACAAGCTAAGAAAGCGTGAACCCTGGTGTCTGTGGAGGGCAGCAGTGAGGCCAACATGTGTCTGCCAAGTAAAAGAAGAAGACAGATGGTAACGTCTTTACGAGATTAAGATTTGGGATCCAGGGTTAAACTCCAGGCCGAACAGAACAGTGTCAGAGCTGCAGATGGAGAAGAAGGAAACACAAACTGTCTTTACAGAGGTGCAGCTCCTGGCAGAGAAAAGATCAATTCTGGCTCAAGAAGACATCTCATCTGTCATCAGAGAGGCACCAGGTAAGTCACGCTCATGCAGGTAACAATAGCTGTGAACGGGACAACTTTAGATTCCAGGTCCAAGCGCCCTTTGCACAGAGTATGTAGCACTGACAGCTGTTTCTTTTCTCTTCTGTTTATTGGCTAGTGTTAGTCTCAGAGCGAGACATGGAGAGATGGAAGAAAAGGGAGCTGGAGCTCGCCCAAGAAAAAGCCAAGCCAATAAGGAAGGAACTGAAGTGAACGTGTTGAATATTGTAAAAAGGTAACACAGATTATTAAGAAAGAATATTGCAAAGATGTTCTGCTTCCTTTTCCATGTACAGTATAGAGTATCCTGTAAGCTGTGTCGGGGAAGAAGGAACATGAAATGAAGCACTTTATTAGAGCTGTAGTAATGTCACCATCTGTTCTCCAGACACTGTCTGCAGATGGAAAAGGGACGACATCACTAAGCTCATTCACTTCTACAAGTTCACTTTGTTTCTGTGAGACTATCTGGGGATTCCAGCCATCTTTGAGGGCCTTACTGATGTGCTTAAACATGGAAGCCTGGCTGTGATTACACAGCTATGAGCCAGACAATAGCAGGAAACTGTCCCAATGGAAGAGTTGCCCTAAAGCTGCACTAATTAAATATGCTGTGATTAATAATCAGTTAGCACCAAGCTCCCCTGTAACTTCCAATGTTTGCTCAGGTGGACCACAGGAATGTTTTCTGCTTGGTAACTACTGATGTGTTGGGCTCTACTTTTCTAATCTATAGATCTGGGACTCGTGAGTCACACATGGAGGATGAAACAGAGTGAGGAAGCAGCATCAGTCTGTTACTGTTCTCTGATTAAGAGCCTAAATAACAATCAGTTTGACTCTCTGACCATTGGAGAAGTGAGAACTCTGCTAAACATGGAGAAAAAACAGATGGCAAGAACCTGATTGAATCTTCCGGTCTGTCCTTAAAGATGTTGACCGTGACCTCAGAGGCCGACTGATCTGCGAGGCTAGAAGTGAATCAGAGCAGAGAGCCGTCCTCCTCCATCTGAAGAGAAAATATCCAGGTAAAGTGCTGTGGATAAGTAGATCCATTTAAAAACTAAGATCCAGCTCTGTAAAGGACCAGAAGACAAACTAATGAAGGCTGCGTTTGTTTGCATGTCTGTTTTCTAAGTTTCCTTTAGATGGGCGGGGCTTTGCCATTAGACTGTCCCAGCAGGTAGCCGACTCCAACAAGAGACTGAGACAGGCAATAAAAGAGTCCAGCAGCATTCAGTGGCCACCACAGAGGAGCATCTTCCCTGCAACTAGTGATTTTCAAGAAGCATGCCATCCCTCTTGGCCAGTCTGCTTCTGTTTTGATGACACTGTAAGTACAGTTAGCTAAACCTAGTGAGCACATCACTCTAGTAACCAGCTGACAGCCGCTTACTAAGCACAACTACCTGGCACATTGTTTTCTTTTGTCTTCTTCCAGGCTGAAGAAGACGATGTTCGAGGAGTCTGAAAAGGCGAGGGATCGGCGCCTTACATATGAAGACTTCGGGCCGCTGAGGAAAAGCACGCGCTTTAGCAGGAAATGAGAAGTGTAGCTGAGCGCCTCCATCAGCAGCGTGCCTTCCTGTGTTCTGCCATCAATGACACAGAGCAGCCAGGTGCAGAAGCTGCTCTCCTCCAACGTCTCAAACAGCTGCAAAGGAAACTACATCACGCCACTGTGATGTTTCACCAACATGTAGCAGACATTGTTCCTGCAACGCATGGTCACATGTCAGCTGTGAACTGTCCGGCCAGTTTAAAGCAAAGCTGCTTTAAACTTGCTGTTTTGGACAATAAAGACTGTTTTTGTAGAAGGAACTTTCTAAAGCCTAGTAATACTCAAGGTCCAGTCAGCTTTGCTGTTCTGAACTTTCCAGTTAACACCAACCATTTCACTGGATTTGTACAGCATGTTTTTGTAAAACATGTTTAAATGAAGGTTACTTCCACAATACACTCAGTCTAAGTTTGTAAAAATGAAAGGGAGAATACAGGTGTACTGACTCTACAACAGCATTCCCACAATGAGGTCCAGGTGTGTTTCCAGCCACTGTCAGAGCAGTTATTCACAGGAACTTATTAATATATGAGCTATCCAATCATTTTCCAATCCTAACCAGCCTGACAGTGGTCCTCCCTACGTTCTTACTGAAGCTGTTTCTGCCATGAAATGCTCCCTGATCAAGGCCGATGTAGGTGAGCAGCTTTTCTCCTCTTCCTATTGGCTGCTTAGGGTATCAGGCCTTGGCGTCATGCGGAAGCTGGAAAACAAGGGATGAGACTGCTGAGCTGGAAATCTGAATTGTCACTCTGCAATATTTTAAGATAGTATCGGCATTAAAATGTGAATTTTATTTTCCCAATCTTTGATCAGAGAATGTATATTGTGTTTAGTTTGATCTTTAGTCCGTTGCTATGGCGGTTGCTATTGACGCTGCTGTTGCTGAAACCACGTCGCCTGCGTGACGTCGGCTGCCCGGAAGTATTTTCTTCCTGTCAACCTAAGATATATTTTAATGATATCTTTAGCATTTCTTAACAGAAAAACAGCAGCTTCATAACTCAACAATATGATATGTTCACGTTAAGGCGTCACTTTGAATCATTTCTCCATCCACTCCCAGAAATAAAGTTGTTTTTCTCACTTTTTTGCTCGTGGAAGGTTACTGGAAGTGCTTTTATTTTGTGGGCAGAGTTTGCCTTTTGGACTCCTGTTTCTGCTCAAATCTGTGAAATAAACCAAGATATTTCCTTTTTCTGAACACGGATCATCTAGATTCAGTGGAATTAGTAGTTCGGCTGTACCAGATATTTCATATATTCAGTAGCTGTATGTTTTACCGCCCTATTTTACAAGCCTAACTCTGCACACAGGAAAAACTCCAGCTGTGGTGCTGATGTGACTCAAACTGTCACGGCGTGGCTGTAGGGAATTGTAGTTTCTAAAATGTCTGAGCGTTTCTTTAGAATTGGAGTTTGGAATCTGAAGCACATTTGATTGGCCCCCAGTTGGTGACTATAGTCACATGACAGCTGAGGCCCAGAGCTCTCTTTAACAGCTGGTCCCATGTCTGTAGTCTCTTTTGTTGATGAATTCTAAGCATTCAAACATGCAGCGAGGTGAAGGTTCAAAGGTCAGTATTTCAAAGCAGGATCCATGTAGAACCTTCATACTGATACATGGTAATCTACAGGCTGAGACCTTCCAACCATGTTTTTATTGCTAATCAAAGGAGAAATAATGAACGGATCATGTTGTTGAATTATGAAGGACACTTTATTGTTTCCTTTTACAAATGTTAATCGTTCAAAGGAAAGCTCAACACGATGAAGAAAATGGTCACGCTGAAGCTACATTGATTTCAGCGATACTGAGCGTCCAGAGCATCTATTACATTTAAAGTTTCAAAAAATAACTTGTAGTCTTCACCTGAATGACCTGAACGTTTTCACAAGTGTCACTACTGCTCTGACATCAAACATCTTTTTAAAATCCATTTTCCCAAATACCTCCCAGTGACAATGCAACAGGAAATTCTAGCCATCATGTGCAGGACTGTGAAAAATCCGTCAGGCCTCTGTGAAGCGTCTGATCAGATCAACATCAGCAGAGATTTCTAAACAAACAGGCTTTTCATTTCCAACACATGGAAACATTCCATGTTTCCTGACACTGATGCAGAAGCTCAGGCTGTTTGCATGGTGCTTTGGCTCTGGCAGTGAAGGCACATGTTGCTTTTAAATCCACATGCAGTGTGTGAGCACAGCTGCGACCGTGAACGCCACTTCTTCTTCTTGTCATCTAAATGGATGCAGCAGACACAGCACAGACTGCCTCCATCTACCAAAGGAAAAACAAAAACATGTTGGAGGTGAAGCCAGTTTGCTGAAATCAACATATTCAAAGCAAAGTTTCACAGGAAGCTTTTCATTTCCAACTGCTGCCAAATGAAAATTGAGCAGAAGTGACAGCCACCATCTCAGATGTTGCTGATGCTGCATCAGAAGATACAAGCAGGTCAACAAAGAAGCTTCCTGGGGCCCAGATATGAAAGCGGCTTTAATGAGTTGAACTCTTGGTTTTCCCTTTCAGACCCTTTCAGAAAGCCAGCTAACTTTAGCTCAGAGTCAGTTACTATGGTAACTCCAATAAACCTTGAGTTCCTCTCAGTCTCCTCCCTCTGACACAGCGCTGTTTCCTCATGACTTCATTTAATTAAGTCTGTTAGGCAGACTATAAAATAGGGGGACCGCTGAGCAGACGGCCCCGTTTTCCGGGGACAGTCCCCATTTTGGTTTCCTGTCCCCGGCTATAGGTGTCCCCGGAAAGGTCCCCGATTTTCACTTCAGAAATCTCATCACTACTTTGTTCTTCTGTTTCACTTTGAGCTGCTTCCACATCTGTTCTAGACAGAATTGCACCTAAATGAAAACGTTCCATGTTAAATCTGGTTCCACTTGTTCCACCTGGAATATTAGAATTGTGATTCCAGAGAAATGAAATAGACTATATTCACTTTTTAAAAAGAAGATCTGTTCAACTCTCCAGATGTTCTGCCTGAGGATTTCCAACTCCAGACGGGTGAAGTATGAGGAAGGATGTTTTTAGCTGTTGCCATGGTGAATGGCAGTATGGTGGCTCCATTCATGCTGCCTGTTTAGAGCGGTGGTGCACACAGCTTAACTGAGAGTGAAGCTACTCTGAGCTCAAATCAGCTGTTTCCCATCTCAGGGGAAATAAACTAATCCCAATTGATTCTTTCTTAATGTGGATTGTCTGCTATGGAGCATTAGGGAGCTACAAAACTCACTTTCACTCTACAACGTGTTGGATTGGGACAATAAACCTGCCTACCTAACTTGGACTTCACTCTTAGAGTTTATTGAAGCTGCTTTCTGAAACGGGCCTCGACCATATTGTTTCTGGCCAAATGTTTATTGGATGTAAATGTAATATTGATCCTGTTTGTTTCAAATGTCACAGCCCTTATGGTGACTACATGAAAAACAATGAACTCATGTTGCAGAGTTTTTCTACAGACTACATCATGAATGTTCTCCTAATTACTAATATTACATATATATTATTAAATAAATTTTGATTTCTGATCATTTTCAGACACTCTGATCTACATAAATCTACAAGTAATGATTAAGGCCCAAAGAATCCAAACAGCTAAATGCTCCTCATCAGGATTTGAAATCTTTCAAAGGACAGTAGCACATTTTTAGTGAGTCTCTGCTTCTGTTCCCACAGCTGTTCTTATTGTAGTATTGGAATCTGTCTAAAAGCACTTGTTTTTATCTAGACTGAAGTCAATCTTGGCCAGGTCTCCCTTAAAAGCAGATTCTTAGTCTCAATGAGACGTCCTGGTTCAATAAAAGAAGCCCAGTTTAGATCCCTTCATCTGCAGTCATCAGGACGGCTACATTACTGGCTGTTTCTGAGGACTCTTCTTCCATCTGCTGTGCACCTACAGGACAGAAGACAAAACACAACAACAACTTTCTCACTACAATCAATTTCCATCCAAATATTGAATCTTCATTCCAGATTCTTAGTGACATTTGTTAGCATTTATACTGTGGATGCTTAAAGGAAATAGACACAGCAGCATTATTTGCATCTAAATCTCAACAGCCAGTTTAAAGTGTAAAATGATCCAAATAGCAAATTAATGTCACCTCCAGAAATATTCTATCTATATATTGGACTTTTCAAACAAGTGAGCTTTCCTCTCTGTGTCCAATGTCAATGGCAGACTTCTCAGAACACAAGTTCTAATTAAGCTTTAATTTAAGCATTACCAAAACTGCCATTCCAAATGTATTAGGATTCCAAGAAATAGCATTTTCACACATGGCCTCTAATATCTCTTCCACCGACTTGGTCTGGGTGTCATCTGCTGTGTCTGTTGATTTGAAGACATTAAACCGTGACACAAAGGTGATGATGGTTTCATCAGACAATAATGTGTCCCGGTGGTCAAATGTGCTGTGTCATTAGGTAGACTGAGCACAGTTACATGTCTAGTAAAGGATGCTTCTTCACTTTAATGCTAAATATTTCTGTACAGATCAAATAAAAGCAGCTCAGACTAAGAAAACTAAGAAAATGTGTTACACTATAAAGTTCAAAACTCCAGCTGAGGAATATTGTCACGTCCCTAAGTGGCAAAGACACATAGAGAATGTAGAAGAAAATGTCCCAGCACTATACAAAGACTCACATGTAGGCCTGTTTGATTTGTTCACCCACACAAACACAACTGCCACTGTTCATTTCACTGACTTATTTCAAATGAAATACGCTCAGCAGCTTTTAAAATGGCTTCTCATTGGTTCCTTCCATTTTCTGGTCCCCTTTGATTCAGCAGGGACTGGTAGGGAGCCTTCCAGTACCTCCAGCCTCCTCTGAAAAACATGGGCACACACATGCACGCACACGTTACACAGTTTGACACTATTTGACAGTTGTGACTTCCCCCTCCTGCTGATAGCCAGTGTACGGGCTGCCAACATGTCATTTTGCCATCATTTTATGGCTGATTGGCACATTAGATAAATGATTTCTTCATTGGAGAATAATGCCATTGATTCATGGAGGTATATCAGGTTACAAGTCTTTAGTCTTACTATATTTTTGCACTTTTTCCAACAGCACACTGACTTCATCTTTGGTACTGGCTGTTGCGGCTGAGGAGCTGCTGCAGCTCAAACAACAGACGACAGTTCAGTTTATAAAATTGTATTAGCATGTGTATATTTGCATTATTACGGGCCTGAGTCCATTTCTGTGGATTTTCAAAGAACAAATATTCCCTTTGAAATGCAGTGCAAAGTTGTTGACTGTGTCCGTTGAGTCAGGAAGTCAGCGGCTCCTTTGCTGCTCAGTTCAGACGCCTCTAAGCTGGACTTTTGGCGCTCACGTGACAAAATGGCCGTTTGCACAGCCAAAGCCTCCAGACTGGACACCTTCACAATATTTAGGGAAACAAGACAGACTTTGGATGGAAAGTCAGCTCGAACGCTCGCTTGGCTTAAGTCTGAATCTTTTGTCTTTGGCTACATCGGACACTTTCAGTGAGGATTCTACGCACAGTTTTCTAAATGAGGCCCCTGGAAAGCAGCATGTGCAGCCCTTCAGTCAGGAGGCTCCTGTTCACAACAACTTCATCAACAGCACTGACTAAAGAAGAAAACGCTGTGGCTTTTTGTTCCTAAACTCTCCAGCAGAGGTCAGTGTTGCTCCACTGATCTGCTGTGTTGTTAACTCCTGATTGTACAGGTGTGTGTTCTCTCCTCCTCTACACTCTGGAAACAGGAAGATTGAAAGAGCGTGCGATACATATGAACTCTGTGTCATCGGGTTCCCCGTCAACGACTCAGCTTACCTGTCCTCAGGTAAAGTTCAGGCTCTGGCAGACCACTCCAGGTCCCACAAGCCTCCCTGATGGAACTGTTCTCACTAAGTTTGACACCATCCAGGTCTTTGAATGTTTTCTTCTCTTCATATCTGGCTTTTAACATGTGATGTGGCCCCGAAAGGATGTTTTAATCCAGTCTGTGCTGTTTTATGGATCATTTGCAGCTGGAAAACAGCAGCGGTGGATCGAAGGATTCAGATCCTTTACAGTAAAAGTACTAATACCTCAGTGTAAAAAATACTCTGTTAGAAGGAAAGAGCTGCACTGAAAATGTTCCTTAAATAAAAGTAGAATCAGGAATCATTTCTGAATCAGTGAAATAATTGAAAGGAAAAGCAGCAAATCTTCCCACTTGTGAAGCTGGAAACTGTGGTGGAAATCTTGGACGTCCCGCTGCAGAACTGAACAAATAAATGGATCACAGCAAAGCCTTGTCTTTTGCTCTTTATTAAAGGAAGAAAAGTGCAAAAGATTCAGCCGCTCAGACGCTCTACCGCTGAGGGTCAGTAGCAGACACGCGTGGCCTCGAAGCAGAGGGCCGACATAACATTTAAAGCAGGGAGACGGCTCCCTCACACAGGGGCCCTGAAAACTCCACTTCCCATGGTAACAGAGAGGCAGGAGACACAACAGTTTCCCAGATGTTCATCCAGCAGCCCTGGCATGTCCTAGTGAACAGCAGGACGCCAGAGAAGGAGACTACAAGGACAGAATGGCAGATATATAATTAGGAGGAGGATCTGGTCCAGTTTTCTGCCATGTTCTGATCTGGTTCCTTGTTTTCTCACCTTCATATAAATGAAAGACTGTTATATGGTTTTAAGGTGGTATTAGTATGTTGAAGGCTGTTATCCGGTTTTAAGGTGGTATTTTGTGTTGAAGACTGTTATATGGTTTTTAAGGTGGTATTTGTATAAGACTGTTATATGGTTTTTAAGGTGGTATTAGTATGTTGAAGGCTGTTATACGATTTTAAGGTGGAATTGGTATGTTGAAGGCTGTTATACGATTTTAAGGTGGTATTAGTATGTTTAAGACAGTTATATGTTTTTTAAGGTGGTATTAGTATAAACCTGTTATATGGTTTTAAGTTTGTAGTAGTATGATGAAGACTGTTATATGGTTTTTAAGGTGGTATTAGTAAGTTTAAGACAGTTACTTGGATTTGAGCTGGTATTAGTATAAGACTGTTATATGGTTTTTAAGGTGGTATTAGTAAGTTTAAGACAGTTATATGGTTTTAAGGTGGTATTAGTATTGTGAAGGCTGTTATATGGGTTTTAAGCAAAGCTTGGGATCTCTAAAAGCAGAGCTGATGAGAATCCTGGAAGTAAACTCTGAACCATGCGTACGCACATAAAGAGGAGAGAAGAGAAACGGTGCCTCACATGATGAAACGATTTAAAATGAAAAGGCCGACTATTGTGTCAAATAAATCCAAATCTTCCCTCTGAGTATTACAGGCTAAAGCCTTTCTGAAGAAACAAACAGCCCTTTGATTGGTTGAAGGGGGCAATAAAACATAATTTATGATCATTTGCAGCCACAAAAAGATCCAGATTCAGGATCAGAAACACAAACGGAGATTCTGTTTCTCAAACCTGTTGGACAGTTTAATCAGGAATCAGATTCATCACCTGCATGCAGCAGTTTATTCTCCTCAATAAGGTGAACAGGAGACAAATGACATTTAAAGTGATGCTTTCAGAGCGTCAGCAAACACCAGAGTTTCAGATATTGTTCTTGATGAGAAAAGGTGACAAATTTAAACCAGTAGAAGAAGGCGGCATGGCTGTGACTAATTTTGAAGTAATGAATGGAGTTATTAAATTAAAAGGGTTGCAAACATTTATAAAACATGAACACTGTTTATAGTTTAGTTTTCCAGCTCACCTTTTTCAACGAGTAGGAGGTTTCCTGTTAAAATGTGATTTTGACCTGTCAAAGACAATATTCCTGAGTAGTCACCACCATTCTTAAGGCTTTGATGAACCAGGTAAAATCCCCACAATCTCTTTGTTGATGATAACAAATGTTTGAGGTCTTTAATGACAAAAGACTGTTTTCCTCTTCCTGTGAAAAGAAAAGACTTTCAGGACACTGTGAAGGTTCAAACTAGATTTTTATCATTTCCGCTGTTTCAGGTTCATTTCAAATCAATTAGTGACATTTAGTAAGATTTCATTTGGATTGTAATGTCTGTATGTTTCTTCAGACTGAATCTTTTCTACAGCTGTAATGTTGTTAAGTTGTTGTGGGACAGAATATTTGACTGGTAGCTACAAAGAATGTAACACCTGTGTTTGATTACTGTCACGTGAAGTTTGGATGTTTTATGGAAAACAAAGACATCGAGTTCTTGTGTAATAATAGCAAATTTTATTTTCATAAGTGTAGATTTTTTAAAGCTACACAAAGTTTGAATGCATCCATTAATGATCTGAAGATTTTATTTGGGTCATTGAAAAAGAACAGAGCCTTAAGATTCTCTGAGTTCCTTTCATTGTATTTTCAGTAAATCCCCTTAATTTATGTCATTTTCTCTTTAGTGATTTCTAAATGTGTATCTGTTTATTGTTGCTTATTTACTTTCGGTTATTTTCTGGGGCCTGTTTCAATAAGGAGGTTCAACCAACTCTGAGTTAAAACTTGAACTCTGAGTTGACTTACCCTGAGATGGGAAACTCTGAGTTTTGGGTTTCAGAACAGCTGAAATGAGTTAGTTCAATCAACTCTGAGTTGACTGACTCTGAGTTAAGCGCGTGCACCACAACTATAAATAGCCATTATCAATGGAGCGCAGATATTACGATTCACCATGGCAACAGCATTTTTAAAAAAAAGCAACATAGCTGCAGCGGCGAAGGACAGAGTTAGCTTGGGAGAAAATAGCTGCTCGAGTCAATGCGTAAGTTTACATTTTAATTACTTTTATACAGTGTTGGGTGTAATGAATTACTAAGTAATCTAAATATTGTAATTTAATTAAAGACTATAAAACAATTCTATATAAAACAAAAGTGGATTTAACATCAAATTTTAAAAGGTATATTTTTAATGTAACCTTCTCCCTTTAGTTACACACTTTGGTCAATTAAAGAATAATTCATGCAATTGTATATTGTTTATTTGAAAGCATTAGAAGTGCAGTTTCTTGTCTCTCCTTATTGTTCAAGTGGTTGAGGTTCATTTGGAATTTAGAAAGTAATTAATAAGTAAGTAGACCAATAGCCTATTTTCTAGCAATAGTAATTATTACATTAATCTAATTAGACTTGTTGAAGAAGAAGAAGTAATTTGTAGTTAGTAATTAAGAACTATTATAACCCAGCTGTCATATGCTGTCCGTGTACCTGCACATTAATACTGTGGATGGATCTTCTGTTGACATAGTCCGCTTCATTTTCAGAAGGTGAAATGATCAGAATATGTGTGCCATCAATGCATCCAACCACATTCGGAAATCCTACAGGGAATTCTGATTATTAGGTTACTTCCAGGGGTCGCAGCAAGATATTCTTAACTGAATGTCATTTATCAGGTTAGCCTTATTTAAACCGATTTATACACCACTAACCTGCGAGGCACACTTTCCTTACTGCTCTGCAAACAGTAGCCTTAAAATATTCTGCATCCCCGATGTTATACAGAAAACTACCTTCTATTTGCAGAGAAAACGTAAGGCAACGCAAAGCATCTGCTTGGATGTAATAAAAAGAAAACGGTACCGCTCAAATGAAAATGCATAGGGATATGACAAAAAATCAAAATCCTCTCCCGACGTAAATGTAACTCCCTACGAATTAATACGGACTCTTCATCAACAGTATCGTCCATAAAAAGACATGCCATTTCATTCCCTTTGATGCGCTCTGTGTGACTGGAATGTGCGCAATGAATGAATGTACCGAAAGAATCAATGAGGTGTTTGAACACCGCTTCCTCCTTTAAAAACGGGGAGGAGACCAAAAGAAACTCTGGGTTTACTGAAGAAAACCTGCTCCCGACCAGGTTAGGTTCACAGAGTAACTTGCCATGGTAATTGACTCTGAGTATAAGTTACCTCTCTTTCAGAAACGGGCTTGACTTACTCTGCTTTCTCAGGTTTAACTTACCTCCCTTTCTGAAACAGAAAACCCAGAGTTTCCCTCATTTCAGGGTTAACATACTCAGAGTTTTCACTTAACCTCCTTTCTGCAACAGGCCCCTGCTTAGTTGCACTTAAATGTATCTCTATGTAATGTTATAACGAAGCCTGTTTGTTTACTAAACAAGCGAATAAAGTGGTGAAAAAAAACTTATATTGCGCATGCGCAGAAATGAAGTAATGCGACCATTGTTTTCCCCTTAGAGTCGTATTGACTTCTTTACTTTCACTTCCTCCTTCCTCGTGGCGCAGCTTCTTTTCTCCGTGTGAAGGTAACGTTAACCGACAAGTTTCTGTCTTTAATGACTCTGGTCGTCTTGTTGCTAACTGCTGTTAGCTTGTTGCAGTAAAAACAAAAGTAACTCTGAACTCTGATGAACAAACTCAATCTAAAAGGACTAAAACTAACAGGACAACTTGTTTCCGCCGTGTAGCGGATGTTTGGGCCGAAGCGGTGGAGGAGGAGGAGACGAGCCGCTGCTCTCCCGCTGTCTGAGCCACTAACTGCGGCTGTGACAGTTTAACTGGTGACACAGATGTGTCTCAGGCTTCAGGATCCACCGACTGCAAACCAGGAAATGTGTTAATAACTTTATCTCCGAATGACGCCATTAGCTGCACGATATTTATCTGACGGCCAGTTGACCTGAGAACAGTTTGTCATACGTAAGTGAAACAGTCTGGATGTTTAGACTCGGGCCGAACACAGCGTGCAGTCCGCTGTGGCCTCGGGACGTGATCAAGTTAACTTGTGATCATTTAGCAAACACACACAGAAGGTGGAGACAGGGCTGTAGAAACCATCATCAGCTCAGACGGTGTACCTACTATACGATGTAGGTACATGTGGTCACAGCTGCTGTGAGAGGAGGTTGAACTGAGTTTCTGTCTCTCTGGTCTGGGGTCGGTGGGTCAACATTAAAGAGGCTACATTTGTTGACCATTTAAAGCTCTACAAAGGGTTTATGATCAAATAGTTTACTAGAGCACAACATTGTTCAAGTTCTTCATAGATATCCTCTTAATTTGGCACAAAATGAATGCATTTAATTTTGTTTTTTACGTTTTTATTTTTATTTGTCAGGGACAATGTACAAAATACATTAATCTTACGAAAAAATGTTTTGTACCAGAGTTAGCAAACACTAATTTTCATCTGCAGTCCCCGGGCAGGTGCAAACAATATGAATTTAAAATGTACAAAGTTTTCTCCCAGATGGGCATGACTTTTAAAATATATTATGAATTCTCATTAAATAGTAATGTTAGTCTCATAATATTACGATTTTCTTCTGGACACAGAAGAGAACAGTAAATGGTTGTTGGCTCGTTGACTGTTTTGGTCTAATCCAGTTTCCTCTGCTTTCTGCCTGCTTCAGGAAAATCTTCTGTCCTGTAGGTAAAGAGGGGAAATGAAGTGAAACTACAGCTGGTTTCTTTTTATTTTATTTTTTTTAAACCTATTCTGCCTGTACTCTAAACCAGCAACAATACAAGAAACAGAAAGCAGAGGGGGTTGGGGCTGGTAAGAGTTACACCGGCCCCAAAAGGGCATCAGCGCACCGGGCATTTGCCGGTATGCCAGATTACTAATCCAGCTCTGATTCAGAGTCTGGCTGTTGTGGACAAAGTGAAAAGTGACTGTGAGCTTTCTGTTGTTCACCTTCTGGATCACTGAGTTTAATGAACATGATAGAAGCTGAAGTGTCCAGACTGTGCTAACGCTCAGCTTCAGTCAGATGGCAAAATAGATATAAAGTACTGCAGCAGGTCCTGGACCTGCAGAGCCACATGTCATTGAGATCCTCTGCCAGACTTTAGATTAATTTATTGCTCGTTGGCCAAAGACCAAAGACTTCCACCCTAATGTGCTGCTTGGCACCGTGCCAGATCATGTGTTCAGGTGTCTCCTGTAAGCCGTTCTCACAGTAGAAACAACAACTAAAAGTCAAAACTGAAGTGGTGCCAACAAACCAAGCCTCTCTCTGCTTTAACTAAAGGTTTGTTAACTTGTCATCAGCTGTGGAACGAAGGAAAACCAGGGGCGAGTTAAATCTCAAAACGTGTTGCACCGGTTTGCAACATTTTCTGATTGAACGACGTGTCAGGTTTAGACACCTAAAATATCAAACAAGGAAGAAAGACAAGAGAGTTAATAGCTTTTTACTTGCGAGGAGAACGGACAGAGATGTATTCAGTTACAAACTCCAACCGCTCTGAGTATCTCTGCCGCTTCCTCTCTTTTTATTATGTTCAGGGAGGTCCCTAGTTACATACACATTGCTGCTACATGGGGAGAGGGGATAAGCAGCAACATGAACTTGTGACATTTTTAGTTTAACATATATTGCTGTACAGACTTTTCCAGGAACTATGTATGTTAATCACAGCCGCATATCAGTATCTGATTTGGTTCCTGATTCTTCGGATGTCTGCTCTGTGACTCCTGTCTGACACCCATCCACTGCAGGTTTCCTGTGTAACAAACTCAAAAACTCATATTAGTAAATGCTTTATATTTCATAAATGTATTTCAATGTACTGAGTAAATATGAGATAACTTATATATATTGAATCTCTCCTCCCCTCAGAAGCTGGTGGGTCTGCTGCTGCTGAGAAACTTCTCCCTGCTTCATCAGAGCAGCGAAGAAACGCAGATCAAAGTTAGGATCTCCATCAACAGAGGTATGATCTCTACATTTCTTCAGATGATGAATAATTCCACACAGCTGTCTGTGTTAGAGAATAAAAGCACAGCTGAACGTGCCCTTATTGTGAAAGGCTGCTCCTGCTGCTTCCTGCCTGTCCTGCTTCCATTCCAGGAAACAGCTCACCGTGTGGAGCCTTTTCTCTGCAGGCGTCCAGTGAGAGTCTTCTTCTTCAACACTTTGAAGAAACTGGAAGTTGCTTTGTTTGATAGTTTAACACCAAGTTTGTCCTTAGTCCCTTCAGGGTTTGTTTCTTGCTGTCTAATGTTTGTAGTAGTTGTTCACTTCTTATTTCAGTAGAGAGTTTGGAGAACTCTTGTGTTTGAAGAGAAATCTCCATGTTGTTGGATTATTGATTTACTGGAATCAAACAAT